>JAAWXA010000017.1:8457600-8693688 GCA_038090715.1 Florisuga fusca
GGCCCCCGCCCAGCCCCGCTTTGTCCCCGCAGCAGGTGCTGCACTCCCCGTTCCCGCGGGGCTCTCCCTGCTTCGCACGCACAGCCCGGGCTGCAGCCCCCGGCTGGGATGCTGCCTGCTCCGGGACGTGCTCCCCGGCTGCCTCGGTGGAGCTCCAGGGGCGAAGCAGCAGTCTGGCCAGCAAGGCTGGCAGGTGCCTGGGCTCGGCCAAAGGCAGCCAGCCTCTGGCTGAAGTTAGCGGAGGTTTGTAACTGTACTGCGCCAAGGAGAGGTGGTGTCAGGGGCGCAGACGGGCTGTTTGCGCTCTCCGTGCTGCTCTGCCCAAGGTATGTCCCTGCTGTACAAGCTGTGCTTCTGTAAAGCTAAGCTGGATCCAGGAGAAGACCTTATTGCTGAGCATCTCCAGCCCATAGGGTTTGCTATAGGGAAATGCTTTGATTATAGAGGGCATGAACCCATTTTCCTGCCTGCCTGCAAAAGCAAGACTGATGTTAATTCCCAGTACTTGTTCCTCTGTCACTGTTTTCAAGGATGGTGATTTTGAAATTATAATAGATGCTGAAATAGCAATTGATCCTTTGTATTTGGTATGTTAAAGCCTTACTTTTAAATCATTTTACTTATTTTATTGCATGCTGTGTCTTCACAGAAAGTAACTGCATTGGATAAAGTTATGTAGTCATACTCCTAGGGAATTTACACATATTGTGCCATGTGGCTGATTGGAAATACAAGCATGCAGTAAGTTGCACAACATATAAAGAAACTGTTTAGATTATGACAGCAGATCTGTAGGGGGTAATTAATACAGCTACTACTATCCAAATCATTCAAAATGTTATTTGTGACTTCTAAAGGGTGCAAGCCAGTTATTGTTCTGCTTTTTAGGACTTCACTTAAGGGGCACCAGACACCATTTTGTATTAAACATCACTGATTTTTTTTTTTTTTTTTACACTAGAGGAAAACCAAATCTAGATACTTGTTGTTAATTATCAAATATCTACTAGATGAGGGGCAGGAAAGAAAGGGAGTTTATGATCTGGAGAAGTAGCATTTTCACAAACACGAAACTTTTTCCAAATTAAGAAGCAAAAAAATGTGACTCACAATTCCAGCTGCATTGCAGTGTGGTTCACTTCCTTACCCCCACACCAATGCACATCCCTGCAGAGGTCTTACCAGCCACTTCTAATTGTCACACCATAGAGTTCCAGCAGCCACATGGTGATGAGTTGGGCTATGGCTATATGAGTAAATTAAACAAGTTAGGTTTTATTCATGTGGCCATGAGAGGACAGGTAAGATAATGGTGGTTGTCACAGAAGGGGGTAGCTCTGTTCATCCTTCCTGCTGTGGAGTGCCCCTGGCCCTGCAGTTACTCAGAGCAGGCTGAGCACTGCAGAGAGCATGAGTGAATGCAGCACTGATGAACAGGGGCCTGCAGTCACAGCAATATCATCTCTGCCTTCAGTTTGCTGGATTAGGAACAGCTCTGGAAACAGTGGTTGCCAAAAGGCTGAGAAGAGTGCTGTGATGGGTCATTTGACAGGAAATAAAATCATCCCTTGAGCACTCACCCCTTGTTTATCCCGTCAGAAGCAAAAAGCTCATACTAAGGTTATGAGCTTGGGGTGGTGCCACTGAGGGGCTGCAACTGATCAGCTGCCCATCAGCATCCCACTCAACTGAGCTGAGCAGTCATAGAAGACCAGTGAACAGAGAGGCTGTTTTCTGGGGGCTAAGGATGAAAACAAAAGGAAAACAGAAGCAATGGGAAGGATACATCACATGAAAACAACATGCAGAAAGCTGTGACTCCCTCTCAGGAAGACCAAACATCAGAATAAGAGTCTCAAGTACAAGCAAGTCACACCAGCAACAGCACCACTGAGACAAGACAAGCCCAAGGTTTCAAGGATTGTGGTTTTCACCTCCTTTATCACAAGGAGGAAAGGCCAGTAATGGTTTATCAGCATACAAAAGGCACCTAAGAACATGCAGAGGCATTCTGAAGGTGCTGAGAAATGGCCCTGCCTCAGACAACCGAATTTTATTGAACAGAGCCTGCCATAGGGAGCTCTCAGATTCAACAACATTAACATCTTTGCCTCTTTTTTGAGACTAGAGTCTTGAGGTCCCTGATGTAATATTGACCTGGGGCCTTTCCAACCATAAGCATCATTGAAATCACTTGCATGTTCTTCTCATGTACACAGCTGCAGCTTATTTTTGGCCTTCAGCAGATTCAACCAAGAGCCCTGAGCACCAGGTTCTCCAGCTGATGGGCTACAGCTGATGGACTGTCTGCCCTGTTCCCAGGCACCTGCATTTACTCGAAGCCCAGGAGCAGCAATGAACACTGTAATCTCTAAAGAAAGAGTCTTTGCTGCAGCCTGAGACTGTCTTTAGGACAGGTGGCTCTTCCTATTTCCTTTGTCTGTCACCCTCTACTCCATGAGAGAAAGAAGTGGAGCTGCTGAAGCAACATGGAGTTCCCAGTCAAAAGGGAACTCTTGGCTGATCCAAAATTACCTGGCAGTAAAAAAACCTGAAACATCCTTAAAGCAAGCACAGAGTTAATGTTACTAGAAAACACTGGGAAATTTCGTATTTTGAATTATATGCATTGACTGTGACAAATGACAATATCAGGATGTGCACAAAGAGGAGTCCATGTAACTTCAACAAGAAGCTAAGGAGGAGATATGAACCGGAGAGATGAAGCCTCACTACAGACAGCCTTTTTTTACCTTGGAAATCTCAATGTTCCCAGAGAAATCAGCACAGTCAGGCAACCCAAAATAACTGCAAAAGGAGATACATGAATCTTTACATTACTTCCTAGAAAGTTAAAATATTAACCACATCCAGTCTGGCCTTCAGACTATGTGAGTTTTGCTTCCCAACCCATCAGAAGCATCCACATCTGCCTGGCTGCTCAAAGGGTGAGGACAAGCATCTTGCAGTGAGGAAACATGCTGGAAGGTATGGCTCATATACAAAACATCTGTCCTCCCATCTCCTTCCCCAGATCTGGTAGAAAGCACAGACCACAAGGAAACAAAACTTGCAGAGGATATCCTATTAGACTGATAGTGAAATCCTTCCCTCTTACCAGTATAACTATGGCACAGAGGATTCATTTCAGAAGAATATTTTTTTTTTTTTGGCTAACATTCATCAGTCTGTAGCTGACAATAACATAAGGTGACCACATTAAAGGGGACTCCTGAGTCTAAGGGTTAGTGGCAGGCTTGGGATTTCATTTATCACAAGCCATCTAAGATAAAAGGCACTTAATACCATTAGACAATAATCCTCTGTTTTGCTCTACCTTCACTGGTTATCTGTGGGCATTTTTTATCATCTGCAAATGGGTCTGTCCCAGAAAAACACTTAAATATGTGATTAACCATAAGCAGATGATTAATCCCAGTGCTTCACTCCACTGGATAAGGGCCTGCAGTGAACCTGCAGATCCAGACCTGCTTTTTTTCTGGCAAGGAAGAGGATTACTAATGCCATTCCATCTTCCATTTCCCCGCTTCCAAATTCCTGTGAGATACAGCGGTGATGTTTTAATCTATTTCAAATACTTCAAGATTTAAAAAGAAAGAAAAAAAAAAGATGTGGCTTTCTAATCACATCAGCACATTGACCTCTCTTGAGAACAATGCCAAGACACAGACTGCTCCAGGTCCACAAACAAAAAACTCCTTAAGCACTGCTTTTTGTGCAGCTCGTGCCTCCTGTCAAGGCAATGGGCAAACTATGTTTTTGGGTCACCTGATGAGACATCACTCCTTAGCTACACACACAGCCAGACAGCCCTTCTAGTGCACTCAGGAGAAATCCAGTTGTGACATTCAGGGCAGTTACAAGCACTGTGCAAGGATGGGAGCAGCCGTTTGGACTCCATAGCTCCTGCTGCTACTCCTTATGTGCCAGATGTCCTGGCTACTAACTCCTGTCACTTACTGCCCCCGGTGCCAGTGGGACAGTCTGTGCAGCAGCAAACTGATGCTTGGTTCAGGGTTACAGAGTCCTTTTCGTTAAGGGGCTGCCCTCTGCTGACTTACCCAGGATTGCACGGACACAGCTCCTCGGAGCTGGCTGGAATGCCAAATCCAAGCGGTTCCTAACCCACAAAGGCACCATCGGGAGCTCTCACCCGGGGCGGTGCCGGGAGCCTCCTCCTGCCTCAGTGCCGGGGGATGGAGCCGCAGCAGCTGCGCTGTGTCCCCGGCTGCTGCTGCACCCTGTGGGCTTCCACAAGTGTCCATCTTCATGGAAGAGCGTCCAAAGGACTGCAGGGACCGTGGGTAAACTCCTTCTTGCACTAAGGGTCAGTGAAGTAGCACTAAAAGGTAACACCAGAAACAGTAAACCCTTTTGACATACCGCGCTGTCCCTAGCGCAGGGACAAAGCCTTGAGGAGACAACACTGGCCCAGGGGCCACCAGATTTTTGTATTTCATTGAAATAAAAGTAAAGGTTCTCCCAAGGAGAACTAGGAGTTCCCAGAAAACAAGATACTTTATCAAAAATCTTATATAAGAAAATGAAACAGATGCGCTCCTTTTGAAACTTGTGGTGTTAACTGTTCAGATACAGAACCACAGATTAGACAGAAAGCTACTCCAGCACATCTCTAAATCCCCTCTTCTTAATTTTTATTATGACTTTTTTTTTTTTTTTTTTTCCCCCCCACAGAGAACTGGACAAAACCAAAACCTCCCCTACTCACTTCAGCTATTCTGCACACCCAGACAGTGGAAGGGAGAGAGCCCAACCCGTGGTTGTCTGTGAGGGACAGGACAGCTGGAACCACTGCACAAGTGGAGGGTGCTGACAGCTACTGCAGAGCTGCTGCCTGCTCCAGCACTTCAGAGCATGGCCATACACAGCAGCCAGGGTGCTGCCAGGGCTCACTGCCCATGCAGGCTGCACCTCCAGTGAGCAGAGCAATGCAGATCACAATTTGCACTGGTGTGAGACCAACTTGTAAATTGAGCCCACAAGCGAACACTTAAAGGGGCAAAAGGTTTTTTCCCATGTTCAAATGGGATTTCCTGTATTTCATTTCTTCATTTGTCCCCATTGCCTCTTGTCCTCACACTGGATACCACTGAGAAGAGTCTGCACCAGTTGTCATGATGCCATCAGGAATTTATTCATATGGATAAGATCCTCCTGAGCAGCCTTTCCTCCAGGCTGCATAGCTCCAGCTCTCTTGTGCTCTCCCCATGTGTCAGGTGCCCCAAGATCTTCATCATTTGAGTAGTCCTCTGCTGGACTCTCTCCAGCATATCCACGTCTCCCTTGTTCTGGGGAATCCATCAGTGCTGAGGAGAAATATAATTTCCTTTGAACTGCTAGTAATGCTCTTCTTCATGTTGGCCCTCCTTTCTGCATCCTGGATTAGAGCTAAGCAGATGAGAGTGAGTCTATCAAAGCGCAGGGTTTGCTTTAGGAAGTAGAGCTGTATGGTAATGAAGCAGAATATGGCTTATGAGTACTTCCCTATTTATCTTCCTCTGATTGAAGTCTTTAAAGATCATTTTCAGCAACTGCCACAGAAGAGGATCATCAAGATCTCACACAACCCCCATTGTTTGTCTACAGCAACAAGATCCAAAAGCATGTCCTTTTGGATCCTTTTGGTGAGGAAAAAACTCACCTAACCGTACTGATTTTTAGAATGCCCAGCAATGTTTAGTAGGAAATGTTTCTCTAGTTTTTTTTTTTTTTTCTTCAAAGTACAACAGATATTTAATGTCTTTTTAATTAACCTATTTCTCATTTGAAATCATGTTTTATTTTCCAGCTTCACTGCTTCAAAGGAAAATATGCAGTAATTCACTATGAGAAAAAAGAAAAACAAATTTAAGTAAATGAACTCATCAATTATTATTTGTTTCTGTTACAGAATAAATTAAATAGAGCACCAAGTAACTGGGGATATACTGATATGGTTTGTGGCAAGAATCCCATCCCTGCTGGTGTCAAGATTGGGTTGTGTGTATATTTATATACATTTGTATTTTTGTTCTTTGTCCCACATGTTATTGCCTTTCTCCTGTACTAGTAAATCTGTTTCCAATTTTTGTAATTCCTAGCTTTAAGTCTCTCATCTTTATTCCCCCCCCCCTTTTTTTTTTCCTTCATGAGGGTGGAGAGAGGGAGGTAATAGGAAAATAATTCTGCTCCGGGGTTTTTGGTCCATCCATACTGCTAGGCCATGACAACCTGTGACATGACAGTAGAGAAATATCAGGCATTTTTGGAGGAGTCTGTCCTCCTCAGACAACCCAAGCAGTGATAGTACACACACTGAAGAAATACAGAGACAGTGTGCCTTCTTCCAGTATTAGAAAAAATCATCACCATAGGAATCAGGATAGAACCTACCAGGTCCCCATCTGATTGGAGGAAAATCAACTCCAAACTCCACCTTTCACAGATTTCCCCAAAGCGAATCCAAGTGCAATCTGAGTAGTACTAGAGATAATGCAGTTCAGAACATTTATAACATCCTGAAAGAAGTTACTGAAGAATTAAGAACTTACTGAATTTGTTTTCTCCAATTAAGTACTGAAAAAGTTAATTAGGCCTCCAACTGCTGAATGCTTTAGCTGACAACAGTCTAGAAGAAGCTCCAGCAGTATTGAGTTTGAAAGAGCTTTGTGCAAGGTCTTTCAGAGCTTTCCATGCTGTAAGTCTTCCATGAATCTAAATCTTTGGGCTAAAAACACAGAAAAGCCAGAGATGAAAATGAAGTGACTGTTAAAGACACCAACACAAATCTCAGCTTTGTGTCAGAGCATTTAGCAGCTACTTTAAAAACAGACGCTAATTCATCTAATCAAAGCCCAGGAAGACTAAAAAGACAGAAATATCACTGTGATATTTAAATATACAGAGGAAAGTTAGTGGAAAAAAGAATGAAAGATGAGAATAAAACACTGTGAGGCTGGTCAAACACTGGGACAGGTCTATATCGCAGAGTAGATATATAGTGTCTGTCACTTGAAATATTAAAAGCCCAACTGGACATGGTTCTGTGCAACTTGAGCTACTTGACCCTATCTGAGCAGGCAGTGTTGGACTACAGCTTCAGAGGTCTCTCCCTAGTATCACAATTCAGTAATAAGCTCTTCTTGATAATCACCATAATATAACAGTCTTTACTCAGGAGGGTACTTAAGAATATAATTATATTTGTGCATGAACCATAAAAAAGTCAAAGGAGTTCCAGCTATTGGAAGCACAAATTTAACTGTACAACTCTAAGCATCTGCTCATTGCTTACTGCAGGCACAGAAAATTCTACCCACAGGCTTAAACAAGTACTCATGTCCTTTTCTACACAGCACTTGCTTCACTAGTTTTTTGTGCTCCATTTACTTAGCATTATACCCCAATCAGAATTCCACACAGAGGCCTGAAGCACTGTCACTAAAGAACATACAGGAAAATGAACAACTTCTATCATGTGAACTGAGAAGCCTCCTTACATCAGGCCAATGTAATTAGCAAAATACTAGGAAAGCAGAAGTAGCAGCTGCAGCCTTTACCATAAAGAAACTGGAATCATGACTCCAGAACCCATGTCCTCAGAACTTTGAAACTAGTTCCTTACAGCTGTCCAGTTTGTTCTCACAGTCACAAAACAATGTGCTGGTGTGAAGTTCTCAAACAAGGTATCTATCACATACATAACTAGAGAGAGAAAATACACAGAAAACAGACACTGACAAAATACAAATGAATTTGCATCATTTGTCTTGAGTTAGAGCAGTGGTGCTTTGGAAGCAGGGGCTGACTTCTGTGAGAAGCTGCTGGAAGCTCCCCTGGTTCCAATCCCTGCCCCACCAAGGCCAAACAGACACAGGAAGCTGGATGTGCCTCTGCCAGTAACATATTCAAGAAAGGGGAAATGAAACTGCAAAAATAATATGAAAAAAAGGACCTGTAGAGCAGAATAGAAGATGAAGTGAGAGAAAAATGACGGAGAAAAGACACAGTCGATGAAGAAGGAGGCGGAAAGGTGCCTGAGCAGATATTTTCCTGCAGCCCATGGACCATGATAGGGAAGATGTGGATTTGTAGCCAGTGAAGGGTCAGAGGTGGGCAGATGTGAAGCTGCAGCCTGTGTGAGATCAGAGAGGGGCAAATGTGGATGTGCAGCTGTAGAGGACCCCGTGTTGGAGGAGGTGACTGCTCCCACAGCAGCCGTGACCCTGTGGGTAACCTGAGGGTTCCTGAGGGACCGCACCTCATGGAGTCGTGTCAGAGGGGTATGTGAAGGATTCTCTCCCATGAGAGGGACCCCACGTTGGAGCAGGGGAAGAATGTGAGGAGTCCTCCTCCTGAGGAGGAAAAAGCATCAGAAACAACATGTGGGGAACTGACCCCAAGCCCCCATTCTGCATCCCCTTGTGCTGCAGCGGGGGAGATGGGAGTGAAGTGATCTGGGCCTGGGAAGTGGGGAGGGATTGCATGTGGGGGAAGGTATTGAGATCTGGTCGTATTTTCTCTTTCTCCTTGTAGAGTATATTAGTTTTTTTCTTCTTCTTCCCATGTTGAGTCTGTTCTTTGCCTGTTACTGTAATTGGGGAATGAAAACCTCCTTATCCTTGTCTCAGTTAATGAGGCTTTGGGTGGATTTTCTCCTTCCTGTCCCACAGTGGGGGATGACCAAGTGGAGGCCTCGTTGGTACTGGCTGGGCCTAAACCCTAACAGTTTGATATTCCAGTAAAAAAGCAGCATGGAGGTTTGCTGCAGAAGACAGTAGCTTAGTATTCATTTACACTTGCAAATTCACTTTGAATCAGGTTTAAAGAGTGGCCAGTATCCAACATTTCCAACATTGCTGCTGGAAGGCACAAAAAGCATACAGCAGCTTTTCTGTGCCTGTTAAATCAATTCTGCCACTTCTGGGGCTAATGCTGTCACATTTAACAGTGTGAGCATCACATCAGTGGCCAAGTTGAGCCGTGTTCTCAGTTAAAAAACCTCACCAACTAACCAAATACTTCACTTTTTAACTTCAGAAAGCAGGACTTGTGCAGCATTTGAAGACCCAGTTTCATCATTATTTATCTACTTGAACTGATGCTGTTTTTTTACCTCTGAGTGTGCACTTGGCTTGATGCCCAGCACTAAAAGAGACAAAGGTAGTAGAGAAATTTCTTTGTCTCCATCCACAGCTGCTTGCTACCAGAACTAGCTGACAGAAGTCAGTTACAATAGAAATTAGAAGTTGAAAAAGAGTTCAGGTGACACTTGACAATCCAGTCAACTGATTTTATTTATCCTTGTGAGTTAATTCAGACATCTCCTGCACCAAGGTCCAGTACAATGGCAGTTCCTCACTTCTGCCTCATACAAACTTTCAATCATTCTGTAAGCAGAATTTTTATTTGTATTTCAACACCTTCTGTTAAAGAAGGTTAAGTAGGCTCTTAGTTCAACTTCCAGAGAGAAGAGCAACTCTCCATCATAAGGGGAAGTGGTTTTTTTTTTTAAAGGCCTCCACCCATGCTTTGCTTGTCTTCAAGGAAATACCACTTCCCAATGCAAGCATTCTACCCGAGGTACTTACAGGGAAAGCATTTGACTGAATAAAACAGATTCAGCCTTTACCTGCAACTTAACATTTATCTGCAAGGAGAACTTGAAGGTTCTGGACAAAAGCAGAACCCAGCTTTGGAAGGTAGCAGACAAGCCTTAAGACAAAATTAGACAGGACACAGAACCAGCACTAATTTTTGAACCATGAAAAATGTGCGACTGGAGAAAAAGTACAGAGGATACTAGATCACTGCAAAGTGCTAGAAGCTTACAATCAAGGTACATTGAAGTAAAACATCCTCAAGATCTCTTTTGTTCACTGTCTGCATAAGACCCTAGATACTGACAAAACAGCAATAACCTTTTTTTAAGAACACTTAAGGTGTTGTGTTGAACCTGTTGTTAATAGTTTGTGGCAGCTACAGTTGAACTTAGGCTTTCGAAGCTGTTATGTTTAAGTCTTAAAAAACCCCAAAACATTCAGATCATAAAGAGGTTACAGAGGGGAATGTTTGCACAGAACATTAAAAAGCTGCCAAGATGAATGCCATTAATGATCCCTCTTGAAGCCCACTTAGTCCCATATCTGCATCACACACTGCATGATGACAGGAGCCTTGTCATCAGTCACTCTGAAAAGCTCACCCTCTTATTTGTCTTTCTTAACAGCTAGTAAGTGCTCCCTCCTGCCATTACTTGTTTTGCAGTTACAATTTTAACTGTAATATGGGGAAGGGGAGAGGAATAGGACAGCAGGAACGAAACAGCAGCACACCTGAAAAAGTAGCATCCACCCAAAAAAACAATGCAAAGTCAAAATGCCTTTTCCTCCAGTCTGGGCTTCTTGTTCCAGAGACAGGAAGGCCACATGTGCCAAGACACTAGTGAGAAGGTACCTGCAACCACAGCAATGGTGTTCATACTGTACAAAACAGCTTCTTTACTTGCATTTGACAACCACTTGTCCCAGTCACAAGTGGTGCTCCCCAGTACTCATTACTGGGGCCACACCTGCTTAATATATGTATCTATAATCTGGATGATGGGATTGAGTGCACCCTCAGTAAATCTGCAGACACAACCAAGATGGGAGAGAGCGTTGATTTACTTGTGTGTAGAAAGGGTCTACAGAAGAACCTGGACAGGCTCAATCACTTGGTCAAGGCCAATTGTTCATGTTTAAACTCATACAAGTGCAAGATCCTACACTTGGGCCACAGCAACCCCATGCAATGCTACAGGCTTGGGGAAGAGTGGCTGGAAAGCTGCCTGGTGGAAAAGGAGCTGGGAGCTGGGATTGACAGCCAGCTGGATATGAGCCAGCAGTGGGCCAGGAAGGCCAAAGCCCCCCTTGGCTTGTCTGAGAAATAGTGTGGGCAGCAGGACTAGGGCAGGGATCTTTCCCCCTGTCCTTGGCACTGGTGAGAACACACCTCAAGTACCAGGTTCAGTTTTGGCCACCCCAATACAGGAAAGACATGGAGCTGCTGGAGGTGGTCCCAAGAAGGGCAACAAAGGTGGTGAAGAGCCTGGAGAAAACAAACCTTATAAGAAGTGGCTAAGAGAACTGAGACTGTTTAGTCTGAAGAGAGGGCTGAGGGGAGACCTTATTGCTCTCTACAACTACCTGAAAGGAGACTGTAGTTGGGGGGAGGTGGGTCAGTCTCCTCTCACTAGTAACTGGTGACATGACAGGAGGAAACAGCTTCAGGTTGCTCTAGGGAAGGGTTAGGTTGGATGTTAGGAAAAACTTCTTTACAGAAAGGGTTACTAAGCACTGGAATGGGCTGCTCAGGGAAGTGTTTGAACCACCATCCTTGAATGTATCTAGAAATCAGGGACATGGTTTAGCAGAGGTCTGATACAGCTAGGTTAGTGGAGTTAGGTTAAAGGTTGGACTGGATGAACTCACACATCTTTTCCAAGCTGAACAATTCTATGATTCTAAACATGTAGAAAATCTATAGCAAATTCCAGAAGTATCCGGGTGCTTTGCAAGCAGAAATCACAATTAAGTCTTTACATATATAATCTATTAGAGAAACTCATTTGTAGAGTCACACACTAAACATCTTTGTGTCATCTCTTCATTTCTGTCAAGTCAGTGGAGGTCAAAGTAACAAATCTTGAGATACTTTGGCTTGTCTCATTTATACAGGTATTTTCGAATCTGAGAGTCAAACTTTACTTTCTCAGTGTCAATCAAAAATAATTTTATATAGCAGGTACCATTTTTTATTTTGTCTGATATACTCCTTGCAACTGCCTTACTCATTCAAGGCAATTTTACATAAAGTCACAGTCCATTTCACCTGCTTAAAAAAGGCGTGAGACTAATCTGCCTTTCCATGCCTTTGTTCTTCTACTAATGGATAGGGAAAGGATTCTTTACAAATTTCTGAAGTCTCCTCCTCCCACTAAGCTATCATGCAATTAGTCACTATTCTACTCAGTATCTAGTTTGAATATTCCATTCCCCATTACTTCAGGAAAAAAGCTGTCATCAAAAAGTGGTAAGATCAGGAAAAGCAGAACTCAAGCTAACAAATGCATGCCAGATCAATAACCAGAGAGAGAGGTCAAAATTACTTAGACAAAACACAAAGTTATGAAACAAAATGGAAAAGAAGCAACAATTTCCAAGTGTGTGACCAAGTTTAATGATACATCTGTTCTCTGAAACACTTGACCATCAATAACATTTCATGGGTTATGGTGCCCAGAATGTTACTTCATAGGTGTATTATACGAATATTTACAAAGACTTTCAAAATTCAGTGGCACTAGACAAACAAGAACTTAAAACTTTAAGCTACAATGCTTAAAAAATGTAAACTGTTTATTTTACATAGTTGTAAAATATAAGAACTTTCTAATGCAGCTTAATTTTATCTGGAAGGTGAGTATATCCTGGTGCCCATGAACAAGGAATGAGAAAATTCTTTACCCAAGTATTGTGCTCCAGTGTGCAAAAAAAATTATATATAAGAAAGGAATCCAAAGTCCACAATAATTAAAAGACAACAAAAATGTTCATGTTCCAAACTTGAGAAATTTATAAAAACATCTACATATTTGCTGACCCATCAAAAACTTGCATAACTTAAAATTCTGAACAACAGCTACTACAAATTCAAGATCTTTCTCAAGTGGAATTTTGTGCAAAAATCAGACTAGATGGTTCAGCCTTTTTCCAGCCACACCTCCACCCTTCCCATCCCCACTCCTGACATCTAGTGGCCACAAACACCACTAAAATCCTTTTGATATATGTTCAAATTAGTGCATATAACCAAAAGGCACACACATTTGTGAATACATTTTTGTGCAGAAACCTGTACAGGTTCATCATTATGTTGAAAAACAACCGTTCTTAGAAAGTTTGGAGTCTAATGTCTGGCAGGTTTATCCTTACACATTCCTTTCTCTTCTACAAGCCCAGGTGTTAATAGGGGGACAGTGCCTTCCAAGGATCCAGTAGCTGAGTAGCCTTAAAATAAAGATTTAAAAATAAATCAGCCTGTAACATTATTAGACACTTTGCTTCTGCCCACATTATTTATGGAATTTTAATACAATAGTACCACAGCTTTATGCTGTCAGTTGCAAAACAACTAAGATACATATTTCTTTTTGTTAATGAAGACTTTGATTGCTCCAGTAAAGTCAGCAGATAAAAGCACTTCTGTGTGATCTGTCTTCAAAGCTCCTTAATAACAAAATAAAGACAATGAACTGTTAGTACATTAGAAAATATAGAAATAAAAAAATATTTAAAATATATAAAAATCAAGTTCTCACTAAAAGATAATCTATCAATGTGACATCCTTCTTAGTCTATCACATTCCTCTTATCTAGCCAGTACGTGAAGAAGCACCTGCATTTCTAAGACAGGGATTTTTTCATTATATGCTGGTACAGCTCAAGCATAAGAATAATATTCCTGAACTACACAGGACAAGAGCTCTGCCTCTCACTTCACATTCTTCCAGGTTTTAAGATTGCAACAGCTGCCAAGCTGTTCAGCAACTAAGGCAGGAATATATATCCATGCCCCCCCAAAGACTTTCCTTCTCAATAAATCCCCATCCCAAATTAGAAGTATTCTTCCTAATCTTTTTCTCTTCATACCACAGTATCAACCAGAGCTCATCTTAAACACCTACCAGAGGGTATGGTATCTGATGTTTCAGAATCTTCCTCCTTGGTTTCAGCTTCTTGCTTTTCAGAATTTTCCAGTGACACCATCAAACCAGGGTTGGGAGCAAAGATCGCAGATGTGACCACTGCATTGTGTGCTTCAGAAAAACAATCCAAGTTTGATTACCTTGTTTCAAGGAATTGTAATTTTACAAGAACAGCAGATAAATTTTAGTAAATATTCAATAATCTCAGTACTATTGAGTATTTTACTACCAAGTTGAATAGTTCAAGGAGAATTATCATTCTTTTATAAGCTTATGGGTCTCAGAAGTTCCTGTAAGTACCTAAAACTCAAAAGAGCCCCAAACACACTTGATATAAATAGAGTTCTGCCTTTTCCAAAATCTCTGTGTGTGTATGTAGGAGATAAGTGATTTTTTTGTTGGTTTTTTTTGGGGGGGGGTTGTGGTTTTTTTTCCCAAATCCTTACATGAAATAATAATAAAAAAAAGCTTGCATTTGTTTTCAGTCACTTTTTCCATTTAGGATCTAAGGATTGGTAGTTATTTTGATTACTTCACATATACAATCAACTTCTGCCAGCAAAACATTACAATCATTCAGAATCTTTTACCAAAGCTGGCCAAACTTAGCTACTCTGTCTGTTGCCATCCTGATCATGCACCTGTAAAGAATTTCCTGTATACAAGGTTTTCTGACAGTCCACATACTGAAAATTCACCAGTTGCAGTGCAATTTGCTAATAATTTCTTCAAACTAAAGAAACAGCACCACTGAGCAAATAAAAACTAGAAGACAAAAATTTTTAAAATTTTAAATCAGATGAGCTTTAAAAAAACCACATAGATCAAACTTGGGTTTTACCTTTAATGCCTTCCCAGAAGTCATTACGGTCTCTTCTGACAGATGTAAACTTGCTCAAGTCATGGTATGTACTCCAAATATAAACATATTTATCTTCTGAACCACTTACAATGTAGGTAAAGTCATGGCTAAAGATTCAAAGAAGGAAAAATATTACTTCTTTTAGCTGTTCAAGCAACTTTTAAAATAGCTCTCTGGATGATCTGCAGCTTCACGTGTGCAATCAGGCAAAGTTCACAATTCAAACTCATCCTTTATTTTAGTGACTGCAGCTCAGAGAAAAAGACTTAGTCCATAAATAAATGCATGTGCAAGTTTCTGATGCTCTCCCTCCAGAGGAAAAATACTTCTCATGAATAGCACAGAAGCTGTTCTCCTGCAGCTTCCAGCACAGAAGAGGGTTAGTCTAACAGCCACACTCAACACAAAAGTGGCATAATCTTTAAATACAATTTGCATCTGTTTGAGTCTAGAATCTCTGAACACCTGACACTGTAACAATTGTTCACAATACAATCATAGGAGAAAAAAAATGTACATAGGTGATGAAAGGCATTGAACAAAATTTTAACCAGATGACTGGATAATGCACACCAGAGACTACCTGCAAATCCAGCTCAAGTATTCACCTAAATTTTAATTTACCTACTGCATGAATAGGCTACATAACTAAATGCCAACTATGCTTGTAAGCCCTGGAAGTACAGATGATTTAATTTGGGAAATTAACTCTGGGGAGGAAAGGGCTGGACAAGATGAGCAGGTGACCTCCATAGGAGTTTTCCAGCCCCAGCTGTTCTGTGAGGTACTGGGTCAGCCTTAAAGGTGCTTTCAAAGGCCAACAGCTGACTACCCAGATTAAGCTTGGCATTATTCCTTAAGCACTGCTGCCCTCCTCTGCTCAAATATCCAGGTTAAACACACCCAAGTGCTTTTCCCCTTTGGCTTTTGTGAGGCTCAGAGGGAATGGAGCAAATATTCCTCTCCTACTACTCCCTCTTTTTTACTACCTTAAAACCCAGTATTTCCATGACAGTCACAATAATATACTCAAACTCAGAAAAGCATCTTAGGCCAGCAGAGAGAAAGGAGAGAAAAACCAGTTCCAACTCAGATTTGCAGGCTGTTTTCTGACAGTGATTAAACACAGGCAGTGACCAACAGCCTTGGGCAAGAGTTGAGTGACCAACACATCTTAAACAATACCTAACAAAATTAATGAAATAAAACCACTTTGTCATGGAGAGGAGAAAAGATGCAGTGTCACAGCCCCATCAGTTCTGGCACAGTATTCAGAGCAATAGGAATGGACATGCCTCATCCTGTCAACATGAAAGGATTTTCTCATCCATAGAAGCTGTTTGTAGGCAGCTTTGTCATTCTTGATGGTATTTTGAGCCAAGTGACATTTCAAAGGCTCAGCTGCATACCAAGGTGATTGTTTAAACCAAAGCCTCTGTGCTTGAGGCACAGCATTTCCCAAATCCAACAACTCCATTTCTGTTATGTTGTCTTACCTAAAGCTGGCTTTGATTTGGCTGCTGCTGTTGACATAGCCTTTGTATTTCATAGATAAAGACAGATCTCTTAGGTCATACAATCTGATTCTGGAATCATTTGATGTCACTAGTATCTAGAAAAAAATAAATGAGGTTTAGAAGTAGAAACCATTAGCATAGGAGCAACATAACAGAACAGAATTGATAGAAAAAGTGAAACAGACAAAGAATAGGTCCAAAGAAAGAGTAATGTAAATTTTTTCTCTCTCATCTTCTGTCAATGGATAGAAGACAACTTCACTGTCAAAATCATCATTGCTGGTCTGAACCAGAACAGCTGATGTGTTCTGAAGTAAAATGTGGGCCCAAAGAACAGTCAGGTTATTTCTGAATATATTCCAAAGTAACAGTGCAAATGCTCAGTAAGCTGAGCTTTTCTTGGTTGATTTGAGTTTGCTTCCTTTTCACATTTTTCAGATTAAACCTATGAAAGGGTTGTCAAAATGTTTAAGGGCATTGAGGTGATTAGCCTTTTTATGGTACATAAGTGGAGCAGATTGCAGGTTAGCAATAGGCACTAGGAAAGGATACAGCAGAATAGCAGACAAATACTGACCTCTACTTATTTATGCAAAAAAATTGTGACAACACTTGAAACACCATTAGATTACTGAACTTCCTGTTTTTTGAAAGAGGTCCTGTTGAGCTGTTTCATTACATCATCTAACCTGCCAATGCACAGCATTTCATGCAAACCCCATGGCATTATTGATCTCTGAATCTTATGCATGTCTTTGGAATGAAGTAATTTCTGTGACTTTGATAAGAATACAAGAAAACAACCACTGGTTTACTATTTTAATACAGCCACCTGTTGACCCAGTATCACCCTTAAATACATGTTTGAGAAACATTCCAGATTTAGGTTATGACTATATTATGCATAAAACAGCATATTCTTGGCTTAATGAGATTTTGACCCTTTCAACACAAGACTTCAGCTTAGACTGAAGCTAACCAAAAGGACTGATTCTGAAGAACAGAGTGCACTTGCTTGGATAACAGCTTCTGAGCTTTCTGCATTTTTTCAGCTTCTCTATGAAGCACATTGCTGAATTAATATTAAATTTGAGAGAGGGTAGTTATGCCAAAGAAATATTAATTGAAAGCCATCTGTAACCATCTTCTCACCTATACATTAATTGGAGCATGATGCAATTTTTAAAAGTATTTCACCACTATTAAATATTGTACAGTCTTAATCAGCAAAGAGCAGTGTTGATTTAAGTAGCGTTAAAAACCTTATTTAAGTCAGTGACTACAAACAAGACTTAACACAAACTTGTTAAGCACTGGATATAAATGAGACATCAGTACTAAGCCAAAGTTGCACTGAAAGACAGTACCTTGTTTTCTCCAGGCAAGGGTTCAATGCCAGTAATTTTTCTTCCAACTCTATTTCGGCCTCTGGTAGAACGCACGTGTATTTGCGTGTGGTACTTCAAGTGCTGAAAAGATTAAAATGTATCCTAATTGAAAAAATTGTGTAAAAACTTTAAATTATTTTGCTTTAAGTTCTAGTAGGTTTGTTTCTTGATATTAAAAAAAAAAAGTGCTTTTAATAAGCACAGTTTGAAATATCTATTATTTATGTTAAAAAAACCCAAATAAACCATACTCTCAAAAACTTTTTACCTCTGTGTCATAGAAGATGCATCTCCCATCATATGTGCCTATGACTGCATATTTGCCATTCTGACAGAAGTTGGCAGCTGTAATCAATTTTGTCTGCCCATCTACTTCATTCCATAATGCCACTTTTTTGTCAGGAATATTCCAGAGTCGGAGCTTTCCATCCAATGAACCACTTAAAAAGTACCTGTCATCCTGAGAGGACAAACTACATTAGTCTCTGCTTGTGCTAGGAGCATGTCCTGATTTCCTTCAAACCTTCCTGCCCCATTTCCAAACAAATTTTTTCCAGAACCTCCCAAATAAGAGCTCTCGTCTGAGTTGATGATAATGTTTAAAAAGGCTGAAAAGACAATGTTAAAATTACTGCTAAACAGAGGTCAGTTTCTTACAGATTTTTGACAGGATTACACACACACACAGACACACACACACAGACACACACACACACACACAGTGTGTACATCTCAAGTTAGAGAACTGTTCACAGTTACTTTTAGAAAAAAAGAAAAACTTTGAGTTTTATTAAGAGTAGGAAGCTTTATTACTATTTTTTAGAAATGGTCAAAAAAGATAGGTTGGAAGGGATCTCTGGAGGTTTCTGGTCCACCTTTCCTGGTCACTGCAGGGACAGCCTCAGAAGATTGCTCAGTCTGTAGAGGGTTATAACCTGTCGAGTTATAAACATCCCCAAGGACTCTGTGGTCTCTGGACATCTATTTCATGATTTTTTCCATTAATTTAATCCCAACATCCATCACTGGAAATTCTGACTTTTCATAAAGTTACTCAAAAGTGTATGATGTGCAGGGCTACAAACAGTACACAATTCACCTTCCAAATCATGCTTACAAATGGTCAAACTGTATGGACACTCCTGGTAAAGTTTAATGAACACTTAAAGCTCCTAAATATTTATCCAGTAAAGATACTTTTAAAGTGCATAAGCTGTTATTCAGTTATATTTTTAATTGAAAGTAAAGGAAGAGGACTTGTAATCTCAAATTCTGCCTCTAGAAGAAAGCAATTACACTTACCCTTGGATGGAATGCTATAGCAGTGACAAAGTCTATGTGCTGAAAACAGCAAAGACATTCTCTTCTTGATATGTGCCATAATCTGACTGTCTTGTCCATAGAAGAAGAAAGCAAGAAATAATTCTGTGAAAGAAGAGAATCCTATGATTAACTGATACACAAGTAACTGAAAATAGAGTCAA
This sequence comes from Florisuga fusca, assembly GCA_038090715.1. Classification (NCBI taxonomy): domain Eukaryota; kingdom Metazoa; phylum Chordata; class Aves; order Apodiformes; family Trochilidae; genus Florisuga; species Florisuga fusca. The sequence continues at coordinate 8,476,620 of JAAWXA010000017.1, forward strand.
TCTGACTGGTAAAGTCTTACCAATTTCTCTGTTGCCATTCAGTATTTTATATTCTCACATAACATTTTTTTATCCAAATTATTGTTATTGATTGGTGCTTTCTTTAAGCTCAGTACACTGATGCTCAGTCACAAAGTTTCTAAGAATCTCAATAGAAATGTATTTGGAAAGTAGTTGAACTATTCAGAGAAGAAACAGCACAACAGGCTTCAGAGAAGGGGTGAGTCCTTTCTCCTTCAGATCCTTCACCCAAACTTTACTCTTAAAAATTACAGATGTATTCCAATGTGGAGAATTAACTCTAAGCTTTATGTGAAACATTATGAAAGTTAAACCCAAGTTAATGCTCTGATTTTAAGATGAATGTAGAAATTCAGCAACCTAAGAATTTGTACACTGCATATAAAACCAGTGAGGCATACTGAGGACCAGGAAAGCACTAACACCATAAATCAGAAATCATGCAGCTCAATGGAAATTCCTCCCACTCTAAACAATTCACCACTATTAACTACACAATTGTAATTGTTACTAGTTTGATTTAAAACGAATTTTTAAGACAACATTTAATTAGAGAGGCCCAAGAAGCTTGTTCTTTTTATTCTAGCAGAAATAGTTGGGATAAGTGTTCTCTCTACAAATCTTTTCTCTTTACTTCAATAATTGTTTCACATTGTTTAGACCCCTGGTCCCAACTGCAATTGAGAAAATGAACACACAGGAGAACTGCATAGTCTTAACTGAGATGCCTTACTTTAGACCAGGAAAGATCAAGAAGATCTGCTGTGTGGCCTTTGTATTTGCAAAATGGTCGTTGACGAAATGGGGCATTTTTATCATCTGGGTCTTCATCAACTCCACTGCAAATCTATCAGAGAAGTGCACAGAAACATTACAAAATGTTAGCTGGGAAAATTAACAATAATGCAATTACTGCTTACAAAAAGTCCAGGGCCAATAAGAATTTGAAGAACAATTCCTATGACTTTAAAATACAGAATACTGCAGTAACAAAATAAGTAAATTTCAACTACAACCAGCTTTGAAACATTATACTGAAAGAAGCTCTATATTTTACATCCATTCACCTCAATGGAATCAGACAGACAGCAGTTTAAGCAAGTATCTGAAGATAATCTTTTGGAACAAAATTTAGCAATCTTGAAAACTGCATTCCAATTTCGAACAAACGGTGAGCTAAAGTTTCCATGTTTCTAGCACCTATCAAGCATCATTTCCTAATGAAATACCCTCTCAGAATAAATGGGTACAAAATAAACCCCCTTAAAAGTTCCTATACAAAAGTTCTCCAACAAAAAAAAGCATTAAAAACAACATCCCTGGGGTGTTTGGTTAAGCAAGCCTATTCACTTACCTAAGGGAAGGAAATATTTCTGCCCCCCACACACAGTGTGAGTGCACATCTAACACTACTGCTAAAATCTCTGCAGATTTTTCACAACAGATTTTGTCACCTGTTGTGAATCCATAAATAGAAAAATGTCTCTTAAATAAACTAATGTTAATGGCAAGTTTACCAAGTATCTGAGCACTCTACAAATAAGAGTGTCTTAATATGTTTGGTCAGTCATGTTCTATTTTGTCATGTTCTAATGTTCTAATACGTGAAAATTTTTTTTATGTGAAAAATTTTAAAAGGTCAGGTTTTATTATGCTTCTGAGTTTGACCTTCCTCAGAAAAGACACCATCAAGTCAGATGTTAAATTAAGTAATGCTCTGAGGCAAAGCACCAAGACAGGAAATTGAACAATGTAGCTTTTTCCCCCTTGGCATTTCACCTAGAAATTTACTCTGCCCCAAGGCCACAATGAAGCTACACAGATTTTGGACTACATTAAGCTTAGTCGTGTACTTTTTTGCTTGCATCTCATACACATGGGGTATCAATAGACACCTTCAATCAAATACTGTTAAGACAGTTTTTCTATGCCTGAAAGACACAGATCAAGAACCCTTGAATGTTTTTGGATAAAGCAACAATGAAAATGTGGCATTACAGAACACAACCACCCCACTTCTGCCCCTCATGGTACATAGGTGTACATACCCCTGCATCAGTATCAGACTTCGAAGAATTCAGACTCTCTTGAGATGGGGAGGGAGAAACACGGCCTGCAAGACAGGCAGAAACACCATGGTCAGCTTTAAGTTCCCAAATAAGTAGCATTTCTAGTGTTTCAGAGCTCTGGCAATGCACAGCAAGATACCTTCTGTGTTGTACTTCATTCGCATGTTATTGAAATAGTCAAAAGCGTTCTTTAAAACCCAGATTCTCACTACATTGTCCTGTCCTGCAGATGCAAGTAATCGACCACAGTGAGAGAATTTCATTGTCCAGACAGCACCCTGTCAGAATAAAATGATCATTGTTTAAGTTAGATGAAGTGCCTTTTTCCCTACCATAAAGTCTTTCTATAATGTAAACTGACAATATTTAGGACACACAGAAGACACCACAAGTAAAATAAATTGTAGATCACAACACTGAGAAGCAATTGTTAACATTGGTGGATTGTGCAACCGACTTGCAAAAACAGACTGGAAGAAACAGCCCACAGGGCAGATTGCTGTAGGAGAGTAGCTAAGCACTACCAGAGCATTCTACATAAAACTGGTGTGGTTAATAACTGCCAGCAAGCCAGGGTTCTGAGTGACTTTCACCCTGATGTTTGATTTGTAGAACTGGCAAGTTTTGTAGCTGCACATGAAGTTGGTGTAAGTTGTACTCACACCTTTTTCTTTGTTTAACATAGAAATTGGGTTTGGTTACATCAGTTCTGGCAATCAAACTGAGTATTACAAATATTTGTTAATCCTCACATGAGGATTTTGCAAGGCCTGTGAAGACAACAATTCTTTCTCCATTGCAAAGTCACAGTCAGTAGAACACAGTACCACACAAGCAATATTCCATTTCCTCCTGTTACTTAACAAACAACTACTAGGCATTTGACTCCACCAACCTAGCATCCTTTTAGGGGAAGCCTTTGGGGAATTTCATGGGTTTTAGAAAGTCAAATACTGGCATGACAGAAACTTAACAGAGACATTATCTGTAGGACTGTAAACTTCAGGTGTAGGTGGCAAACTTGAGCTGTCCAGTCACTAAACCCATTGCTCTAGGTCATTACCCTTGGCCTAACACCTAGAGATGGAGGACTGCTTTGGTTGCTGTCAGAGAGCTGCTGTCAACAGAAGAATCTGGGAACTTGGGAATACTAACAGTATTTCAGACTCTGCAGGGCAGCATGCACACTTCCAGCAGTGATGACTATGTAGTTTTTCTGCCCCATTCTCCACAGGCATCTTTGCAAATACCATATCCTGGTCTTTCCTCTCCTTCTGATCCACACACCCCTTTAATCTGTCCTCACTTTTCCCTCCAGAACTTATCCAGTATTTCTGTTCAATACTTGTGTTCATATCTCTAACTATCAAACCACTTTATTTGCAGTGTAGGTCAACCCTTCTGCCCTGTGCTCAGTTCTGGTAGTGGAACGTAGCCTATATCAGCCTAAATTTCTAATTGCAGGAACCAAGAAACCAAGTACCACTTGGTGCCAAAAAGCTTTCAAGAAAAAGCTTTTGAGAATCCCAGAATCCTGAGTATCTAGAGATGTTTTTTTTTTCCATAAAGATCTGGATCAAACGAGTCAAATTTTTGTTTTTAACAGAATTTTGTTTCCAGAATCAAAATGCTCTTCAAGAAGAATAAACTTAACGTAATTTTTGGAGGTCACCAAGTAGATGAAAAATAAAAATTGAAACTTGGGCAGAACAAATTCAATAAAACCACAGATGAGATTTGAGAGACTTACCATATGCTCTCCACTGAGATCCTGAACAACTTTAATTTGTTCAAAATTGTAAGGTCCCTTGAAGCCATGTGCTGCTTTGAACTTAACTGGTCTTGTATATGGCATCCCTTCATCATCACTGGAAGAGGGATCATCTTGATCTGTATGGAAGACTAAGAGGAACACAAATTTCTACAGTATGTATCACAGCACACGTTTTATCTCTTAGTAAACATTTGCTGGTTCTTTCTGGGAGCAAATTAGTTTTGATTTGGCAAATTTGTATAGGAAACACTAAGATCTTAAACCAAAACAGGAATACTGCTGCATCAATGTTTAAAAATACATCCAGGCTTTTCTCAGTCTGCAGTGAACCCACTCAGAATAGGAACTACTGCTCATTTTTGTTGTGCTCTTTGCACCAGTTCTTGCATTCTACAGATCCTGCACCAAGTGATTTCTGTCAGTTTAATGCATGCTGAAAATTCTCTCTTGTACTGTATTGGCTTCTTCTGACTGAAAACACTGAAATGGGCTGGTGATTTGCCCATGAAGCAGAACTGCAAAAGAGCTGGGGCAAACAGCCAGTGGCAAGATAAGGTGATGAAGTGCAACAGTTATATGGCACTTATTTCGGGTTGTAGTTAGACTGTCTTACTGCAGTATTTGATGTCTGTCTAGAAGAAACACTGATGAACAGTACATAGTACAGAACAGAAGGGCATAATACAGCTGTAGGAGGGAAATCTTTTAACAGGAGCTTAAGCTATATGAGAATTCTAATGGTGGCACTGGTTGTCAGGAAACAATCTCATTTTTTTTAAAGTCACGAAGACAACCCACACTTCTACCTTTGCTGGAATGACTTCCAAAAAAATTGAAATTTCTAACAGTGCAACAGAAAAACAGCATTCAACTGGTGTAGCTGAAAAGGTCTCTCAAGTACTACTTTACAAGAATTCACCCTTGTAGCCCACTAGTTTTGGAATGCCAACCAAGCCACAAGCTTTAACTCTAAAAAGCCACATTAACTGTAAGCAGCAGTATAATGTCCCTCAGAAAGCTTTGATTCCTAGAAGCCCAAGGAAAACCAGACTATCCTATTTAAAAAAATAAATATAAAAAGTCAGTGTCACTGACCTTCGTCTCGAACACTCTTAACTTTATTTACAGCACGTTCGCTGTATTCTTCAGCAAGGTGCTTTGCTCTCTTTACAGATTTGCCAAGGAACTTTTTCAGCTGGGTCCTTAAAAAGCAAGGGCACTTTTTCAACACAACACTGGCAAATTCTCATTCTTTATTATGAATCAATAGTTTTTATTTGAAATGCAATATTATCTCTCCATTAATGCTTCATAAAATAAGCATTTCATTTGCCAGCAGTCATGTAATCTTCACTTTACCTGCAGAGCAATGGGCTTATGTAAATTCACTTGTACTTGAAAGGTTAACTTGTTCAGAAGTCAGAAGGAGGACTTCAGTGTAGAAAAACCAAACCTGCCTTTTCTTTGTAGAGACAAGAAACAGCATCTTACGTTTTTTGTTTTAACCTCCCTCCATCAAAATCCGTTTGCTGGGTCTGCATTTTGTCTTCATCATCAGACTGTGCTGCATCATTACTAGGAAATAGATAAGTAATTATTTAATTCAAAATCATTAACGAATGAGATTAGTAAAGTAGGATCTACATTTCAGGATCCATCCATTCCTTCATGTAATACATTGGAAATACGTGGATGTGATGTCAATCAAGCAACAAATCAGATCTTTCTTTCAATTCTTAAGCATCTTGATACTGAAGCTGTATATATGCTCTAAATGCCAGATAAATTACTCCCATAAACTCAAAACTTTAATCTTATTGTGACACTTTCAAAGCTAAGAGCAGACAAAATACATTACGTCTAGGAATTCGTAATATGCCACCTTGTTCATACCTTGCTTTCCACAGATCAAATAAATTAATACTGGTAAATTATGAAATAGAAGTGTGTACACAGAAGAGTAAAATCCTATGGTAGAGAGCTTTTAATGACAATATAGCAATGCAAAAAACCCTAGAGTTATCTGATATATAATTCACATAAATCTAGGTCTTTGAAAAAAGAAATCTTGATTGACACAGCTTCCTGATCATTAAGAAAATTTACTTTTCTTTCAAACTCTACAGACAGATCCAATTTTAAGCATTAAAAGGGTGTAAAGCTCTTCTAAAGACAGGAAATCCTCAAAATAGTCAGCTACAGTGATGCCCAGAAATATTCAGAGCACCAGAGTAAACTGAACACTGAAAAGGCTACAGGAGGAGATAGCCTGAGCAATACACAGTACTTCAGCCTAAACTGTGTTTAATTCAGTATAGAAACAACAATATTTAACACATCAAGTACTAATTGCAGTTCAGTTTTCAGAGACATCCTGTGAAGTTCCAGCACTATCATCAACTTAGTCAAAACAATTTAATAGACAACCTAGTTCCTAGAGAACTGGGTGTCAGCACTCAGATTAATTAAGACTGATGGACTGAGACTCTTTTTTCTTGCTTAACAGCTGCCTCACTGCATGAAAAACTATGAGAGGAACAGTCCTGAAAAGACCTGAAAGTTGTTATTGTTCATACCTGACGTATTCTTTCGTTCTCCTCATAATATGCAAAGTTAGGGGATTAATGCCCGTTGGTAACTTTTCCTCTGCCAAACTCAGGGGTATTTCTTCACCTGTATCAAGGTTTTTTATCATTACACTTGCTAGAATTTCCTATGGAAAAAATAAGATGTGACATCAAGATAATCTGATTAGACTCCAAAACATAGGGCAAAATACAACCCATCTGATCTCATAGATTAATTACATTAATGGAAAATTCTGTAGCTCACTAGATATTTATTTTACAAAGGCTGAATTTAAATTACAATTGCCTTTAGAGAATTGCCCCAAACATTATCAACCACTATCCACAGATGAACAAATACATGTCATCACAAGCTTCAGCTTCCTAAATCAGAAATGTAGGTTTACAGACATCAGCACTGTCTGACACCTGCCATGCTAATATCATACCTATGATGTACTTAAAAGACTTTGAAGCCTTCTCCCTTTCAGCTATTCTAAGAGCTGTAGCCTAGATTTAGTCAAAGACAACTCTTAACAACAAAGAAAAAGCATTTAGGCCTACCTAGTATTACACAAATGAAAAATGTTTTTTGGAGCATCTCATGATCTGCTCAGGATCTTTCATCTGTTTAGCAACAGCAACAAAAGCTTTACACAGATATATACAAACAAAAACTGGAAGCAGCTCGATAACATCATTATGATTAATGGAACTCATTAAGTGAGAAAACTATTTCCTAATAGCAATCAGCAAATGATTTTCCTAGTGACTCCTTCCCCATCAAGACCCATGACAAAACACCAAGTTTGCTGGTGTTCCCTCACACTGAAGTGTTGTAAAATGTGTGCAGGCTGCAAACATGAACTCGTAGCTTTCCAGATCCATTACAGCTGACACATTCAAACACTAATACTACACATGACTCAGTGACCACAAAGTGCTTCCATGGACAAAGCCAGCATGCCATCACTCCTCTTTGCCCCCCCTGTCCCACCATACAGTGGTTCAGAGCACAGAGTGACATGTGATTACTCCAATTCATTTGACAGACCAGAAAAGCAGACACAAGAATGTAGTATGTACAGACTACAGTTATTAATACCTCATCAGTAAGTTCTCTTCCAGAATTAGACCTCGGTCTTTGTGGTCCAAGTACTTCATTTGCTATTTGGCCATCATCTGCTTTCCCATTTTCCTGAAATTATGGGGACAGAACACATTATCTCTAGTGTAATCCTAAAGTGACAGAAAATGTTACAGTTATTAAACTTAAAATAATTTCCCAATACCTGTGCAGTGACTACTTTATCTCCACTAGTTGCACTTGCCAAATCCAAAGAAGGCTGTGAATCTTTGGTCATGCCTTCTGTCACTGTACTTGGAGTTAGAAGACCAGCAGCTATGAAGTTCTCACGAGAAACTGAAAAGAGGTTCATGTTAAAAAGAAGAGTGTAACACTTGCCATAGAGAGTCTACAGGTTGCATTGACTGAATGATTCTTCACTCTAAACACAAAAATAGTAACCACATAGGTGACTAAAGCCATCCAAAATAAAATACTTACCTTCTAAAGCAGGCTTTTGCATTTCAAAATCCAGTTCACTCTTCTTCTTGCGTGGTGGTGGAGCTGGCCGTGCGGGTGGGGGTGGTCTTGGAGGAGGGACATTTGTTGGAGGTGGTGGCCGTGCTGGGACAGGCTTCTTTGTGCTGGCAACTATATCAGGTTCTACAGTAAGCTGCCTTGGTGGCTTTGCTGGAGGCATTTCTTCTGCTGTAGAAAGCTCTTTGGTAGATACTTCTGAAGCCACTTGCTCTAACAGATTTGCCTCTTTCTTGTCTGTTTTGTCCTCATTTTTTGACATTTCTTGTTGTGCTTCAGTTTCATTCATTGTAAGGTCAGTTGCATTTGTTACTTGTGTTAGCTTATGAGTTTCCTGCTGCTCAGGAGTAAACAAAGGCTTCCCTGATTCAAATTCAGTGTCCTTACACACACTCTGATACACTGGTTCACCAGGGTCTTCTTGTAATGATATTTTAGCAGCTAATACTTCTGGAATGCTACTAATAATACCTGCTCCAGAAATCCAAGAACTGGCATCTGAAGTTGAAACAGTCAGTTCTTCTCCTCTAGAAGCTAAAGAATCATCATCTAGTTGTTGTGCTTTCTGGCTTTCTTCTATAATACTGTCAATAATCTAAAAACCAAAACCATTCTACTATTAAATAGGCATTTCTAGGGTACACTTACCAATCAGTCTGTACAACATCCCCAAGGACTCTTACATTTCAGAGTCACTTTGGCTACAGAATATATTTTCTTTAAAATTTCTGAAGACCTAGGTGCAGAAATAGGCATAACAGAAAAATAAAACAAAGCAACTAATTTCCACTCATCTTTAATATAATCTGAGACAAAGTTATGAAACAAGCTCTGTTCATTCTTCAGAGTTCTGCTAAATACAATCCTGTAAACTACACAAATAGTTCAACACTGGTGAATCCTAAAGATGTTTTTAGAATGCTTAGTTTCACATTTCCCTTGAGATGAACATTCTTACTAACAATAACAACAAATTCCAACCTAGGTTAGTTTCAAGATGAAGGCTGATCATTAAAAAAAAAAGGTCTATGTTTTTCTGCTGTGATGCTGCAAGTGCAAAGCAATATTTCACTAACCTCTTTTGAGTCATCTTGTTTCGTTTCTTGTACAAAGCTTTCATTTCCAGCTATGTGTTCCTTGCTGTCCGTATGCTATGGAAAAAAAGACAGCAGATACCATAAGATGATGGTAATAAGTCCCTCAGTAAGATGACCTAATAAAATTATAGCTCCACCAAATTGTCCATAGAATAAAGGACAAGAAGAATTCTACATTTTCACATACTACTGCTGCCAAATAGATGTTTAAACAGTAATGCACAGCACATTTCAGGAGTATTTCACACCACCACACACACAGGGAAAGCCTGCACACTGAAGTTTGGTCCAGATGCTCCCTGAGGTGCCTTCCAACTTGGCATTCTATGATTCTGTTTAAAAACAAATGCAGTCATCTTTAAGTGGTTTCATCCTCAACCAAAACAAAACTGAAGGTAATATGAAGGTTAGAGAAACAATTATCTGTAGCAACGAAAATCCATATTAAAGTATTTTTTTCTTTATCAGCTTGTGGAAAGGATACACGTATTATCACAATATATAATAGAATTTTTTTTAGAAACTGCCAGGTTAAGTCAGGTGTATCTATCAAGTGGTTACAAATATGCCTTTGAGGTTCTGACAGGAAATCTTACATTCTGTAACTTACACCTAATGCACATTGTCTATTTTTGCCATCAGTCATCTTCATGCAAGATCCTTCTGAAATTCAGAAGTACTGCAGAACAAATGAAATTACTGTATTTAAGCAAAAAAACAAAAAAATTTTCAGAACATTTGAAACATGATCACGAGACTGCATGACTATTCAAAAAACACTATTTATGTTTTATATATGTATAAAGAACACTACTAGGATATTACACTTTGATGTGAACTCAGCTTGCAGGTTAAGAAGTACAGATGAGAGATGTGCAAACGGCATCAACACTTCAGCATGTCCTACCAAAAATTAATAAAAACAATTCAGTAGAAGTGGCCTTGTGTGCCAAAATAATGTAGTAAATCTTTGTAACATTTTGCCTTAATTAAAAAAAAATAAATTAATCATACTAAGACAAGCAGCCCTACAAATTTAAAAATAAGATTACACTTTTGGCATGTTAAGTATGTATATTCTATAAAATTCCTGTCTTAAAACTGGACTGAAAATACTCTAGTTGTGAGCTGAACATAATTCATGAATTCCTGAAAAAAAATCAGTTCAGAAAAGCAAGTAGTTTATACCATAGAAGGATACTGCTTTAGTCAAAAGCTTACTTTAATTGCAGATTCTGTAGTCTTCAAAGCAAAGGCAACTAGAACAAGTTGCTCAAAGATGTGTCCAGTCAGGTTTTGACTGTATCCAAGGATGGAGACTGCACATCAGCTCTGTGCAATCTGCTCCACTGTTTGATCATCCTGCACCATCTATTTGGTGACGAGAGCTACAGATAAAAGCCTGTTTTTGTCTCACTAGATAGAAAAACTCACAATTGGCTCAAAGAATTAAATTCCTACACTTAAAACACTTAAATAAACGTCTCAACTGATTCCCTGAGATACAGAACTGCTGTTGTACTCCTTCCTGTCCACAGATACCAAACTCTTCTGCTGATGTCAGCAGCCCTCAGCTGTCTCCCCAGGCCTCAAAGGCTACCTGTCATTAACTTGCTGTTAGGCTATTCATTTAATTTATCCTACACAGTTTTGGAAATGTATGAGATACCTAATCTCTCTTTAAAACACTCTTTAAAAGATCTTCCCATATTTTTTTGGACCTTGACAAGATTTGGAGTGATTGCCTAGTACAGCTACCTAAGAAATTTCTCCTTAGGCTTTTTTTTAGACACTTAGCTACTTAAACACAGTCTCTATACCATACTAGCATACTGGACCTTTGAAAACCAAGTAACTCTTGTAGACATCTGTCTTTTCAGAGTTCTGACCTCAAGAAATGGCACATCATGCCAACAAAGCTACAATTACAGAAAAATTCTTCCTCCCTTTCTACTCCCTTCTCCTCCTTCCACAAAGTTTTTTTAATCTAAATTGAAATTATATTTTGCTTTCTCACTAAAATCTATCTTCAAAGGTATCATGACTTAAATACTTCTGTGTAATCAATGTCTACACAAGTCCATTATATTAATTTACAATTTTACTGACATTAAACTCCCACTGCTGTTAAACTTTGGGCTTATAAAATACTTCTTACCCATTCCAAGACAAACTATACCACTAGTCACACATTCACCCAAAGGATATGGTACCAAGTAGAGAAGCAAATACTTTTTTCACCTTCAAAAACTCAGCTTTGTACAAGTGGTTTATGAAGATACTTTAAAAAATAAAAAACCTACAGGCACCATACAGAACTTCATAGCTAACAATTCAGTCAACGAGACAAGTTTTAAAGTTGATTGTACTGAATTTAGTCAAAATGACAGTGACATTTCTTGCAAGGCTCACACACAAAATAATTAATCACTAACGGGACATTAAACAGAACAAAAAATAGAAGATAAAGTCTCAGCTCCATAAGACATAGCACAAGATTGGGTACCATTGTAAAAAGAATATAGATTCAAAGCAGAGTTTGAGAAATCAGAAACACTTTGCTTTCCAAACACTTTGGAGACAAAACACAAGCCTTCTTTACTCTGTGTGTTACATACACAGCATCACCTCCGGCCCTTGGGAGACCAGGAAATGAGTGTAACGTGTACAAGGTTCTAAGTGCTCACTTACTAAATGTGTGCCAGATTCAGCTCTATTGTCACTCTGCACAGATGCAGCATACCAATTACTTGTGTGGGAAGTGGCAATGCTGTCTCATTAAGCTAAATATAGTGTTTTATCTTCACAGAACCTAGAAGGGAGGCTTTTGAATTGCAAACACTAAGATGTTTTTTATTTTGAAGACAGAAGAGGACGAAGTCAACAATTTTGAATAAATTGAAGACCAAACACCAAGTGGTGCAGAGATTTGCTTACCACTCACGAATCACTTGATAGAGGGTAGTATGGTAATTAAGTAGAACTCAATTAAGTTGTACTTATATATCTTGGAATATAATTAGCTTCAAGACATGTTAACATTCCCAAATAAAAGTAAAACTGGAGAGACATAAGCACAAAAATTGCTATCTTCAACAAGGGAAGTCTATAATTTAGATGTTAGTGCTTTAGGTAGAAATGCTCAACATTGTGTTCATCAACAAGCATTTGATTGACTTGAAGAAGAAACTTACCTTTAACACGTGGGATCCAGCTTTCATTGGTGACCTGTTAGAGAAGACAGACTTAAGTACAGCTCCAAGAAGAAAAATCTCCTGACAGTAAGCTTCATATTAAAGAGCCTATAATACAGTCGTCCTTTACAGTGAGTATATATTTGATACGTTAGACCAGCAATAAAGTGAATTTACATAAAAGGCTCCAAATAGTTAAAGTGCACAACTGTCTACCATGCATAGAGATCCACAGCTTCTATAACCCCTGAAAGTTTCTCGGCAGAATCTTCTAGAAATCCTATTTCTACCACCTCTTCTTCACAAAGTGATGTTATTCCATGTACAGATTTTTAAAATTGTGTGTGACAGAGTATTTAAAATTAGCATGTGGAGGGAGCATAGGATGGACACTAAAGAAACCAAAACTCTCAGCCGAAATGTTTGCAAATCAAGTGCCTGAACTGCCATCTGTAGAGTCAACACTATTGTAGCCATTCTGCCCTTCAGCCTCTCCAGTAAATGTAAGGTCTTGTTTCTAGTCATGACATCAGGTAGAAGTATTCAGATCATAAGAGAAGGGAACTCATTTTGCACTGCTTTCCAAAATGCATTCCCTGAAACAGTGGAACTGCATTAGCGACTACTCATGCACAACCTCTCACTTCACTAATTAAATGAAAGAACAAGGTATTTCAGGGGAATAGTATCAAATAATTACTTCTCTCAGGTCACCACTCGATCCAATTAGTGAACCATCAACTCCTCCTATAGCCTGAACGTATATTTTCTGTAAGACCTTCAGAAGATATATAAATACTGAGTCCCACTGCTTACTCTGACTACAAGCTCTTGCTTATATCTAAGTATGCTGAAAAGCTGGACTGGATGATCCCTCAAGGTCCCTTCCAAACTGGGCTCTTCTATGATTCCATTAGTTTCTTAGCCACAGGCAGAGACCAGGTAAGAGAATACTTCCTTAAAAGCTTACTACCTAATAAACTACAGCCTGGACTGTACAAACACCCCATCTGGCTACTAAGGTCATTGACACTCAACAGCTTTGAGTATCATCTTGCAATACAGCAAAATGTAGAAATCTCAGTCTAATTTGCTTCTCCTGTCTCAAAAATTATGTTTCAAGGGACAATACTTTCTAAAAAAGAAAACTAATTCCATTTCACTTTTATGAATTTCAGTGTTTGGGTTTGGTTTTCTGTTTTTTTGTTTTGTTTTGTTTTTTGGGTTCTTTTTTGTTTGGTTGGTTTGGTTTTTTGGAAAAAAAAAAAAAAAGGCAAAAATCAATATTTTGACCAAAAAACCCCACATCTTCCAAAATATACCACTGGGAAAAGCCATAGCCTGTGCTGAATTTCTGATTACTGAAACATTTTCAGTTCCACTATCAACTCTTGGATTTCTCTTGAAATAGGGGCAGAAACACGTGACAGTTCATCAAGTCCACACGATGAAAAATGTTTATAATCACAACACTTATGCTCAGGCTTCAGCAAGGTGTGGGGTCCTATCGTACAAGGCACTGCTGAAACTTTACAACCTAAATAAAATGCAAATCCAACATCTGCAAACAGATACTTCAGTTTTCTGTTGTGACATCACCAATGTCACAAATTAGCATTCATCTTAGGGTACAGGCAAACCCTTCCTCCACTGGGAACACAAAAGATGAGGTTCAAAAGACTTTGCTACCCTTTGGGGTTTCTTTAGCTTTTTAGTTTTGTTGAAAATTTGCACTCAAAGTAAACAAATGGTATTTCCCACTCTCACACTTTCCTTTGGGAGAAAACTGCTCAGGTGATAACAGTAACAGAGATTGCAGGCACAGAACACAACACAGTGCTGATGGATGGATATAGCACACATCCATGTTAAGGTAAAGCTTCATCCTTGAAATTACATGTTTTTAAAACATTGCAAAACTTTTTAAAGTGTTTGGCAACAATACCACTTTCAGATCAATTTATAATATAACCAAATAAGTTTAGTAGTCTGAGATTATCTCAGCTACATATTTGTAAACACTGTACAGTTAGTCACTCTCTCAGTTGTGATAGTTGCTGCCTATGGGCTATTACACTTAAAGTCAGGGAGTTCAGTAACTGAAATCTTTCACAGTGCAATGGTCTTCCCAATCATCTCAATTTACCAGCATTCTCAGCTCCCTAGTTTTACTTTAAGGCCACTAGTTTTATGAATGCAGCATCTGAAATGCTTGCATTTTGAAAGAAGTATGTATAGTGGGAAAAGTGTCTTAAAATATTTATATGAAGATAAATCCTACATATATAAAACCCTATTTTAGTTTTGTTTTGAAAGGTATGTAGCTTTACAGGGTTATCAAGCAGAACATCAAGACTGAGATATGCCACAGAAAACATAAGGCAAAAACTTAAAATTTGTTGTCTAATATGATTGTTTAGTCAATAGTAGTATTAAAAAATTTTAACAATAGATCTTGTAGACTGCACTTCCTTCTAATAAGTTTTGTTACACGATACCACAGTAACGTCTGTTTAACAAAGGAGGGGTTCAAGGTTATCTACCCAGATTAAACAAAATTCAAAGAAAAATCCCATTTTGCCTGCACAAACATAACCACGTCTGATTTATTTGAAAGTCAAATAAACTACCAAAAAACTTTTTTGGTATTTATTCAGCTGTCAAAATAATCAAAATACTGAGTAGGAGGCTTCCATTCCCACTACCAGGTAACTCCAGCCTGGTACCTATTTGAAATAAGCTTTGCATTTTCAACACATTTTTGTCAAGTAACAGAAAACAAAACATATATCCAAATAATAAAACAACAACAACAACAAAACAAAAACAACAACACACAAAAAAAACCAAACAAAAAAACAACCACAAAAAACCACACACACAAAACAAACAAACAAAAAAAACCCCACAAAACAAAACAAAAAACCACACAAAAACCCACCAAACAAAAAATATTATGTGAATGACTGGCCTTAATCAAATCCCAGAACAACACTGCCTGCTCTCCTGGAGGATGTATATTGTTACAAGCCAGGTGTGCAAACAGGCAGATGAAAAGAGGTTTACAGTGTAAGTACCATAGGAGTACACTGCACAGAACATACAGGATTCAGTAACCAGCTAACTGTATTTACTGCTGCCCTTCGGTTTGTAGAGAGGCACATGATGTTTTCCTCCCCCTAACCTCTGACTGGCCTGGAAGCTACAATTATCCTTGCTGTAGCCCCCTGTGGCAGTCCACACCTTCAAAACCACAAGGGTTCATTCATTACTGCAATACACAGCTGGGGCTGCCTGGCAAAACTCTTGGAGAACTTCAGCTAACTCAGAATGCAGAAAATTGTCTGCAGTGCTGAAGTTACTACAGCAACATAACTAACACTGCACACACCATCTGTCTGCTGCCAGGATCAGCTTTGCGTGTTGGCTAAAATACACAAAAATTGTACTAAACATGTCCTGTGTCAACAGGGTACAACTAAACATGTCCTCCATCTTCCTGCAGAGAAGAAAGCTGCCTTAACCATGAAGAACATTGAAGCAATTTCAAAAAGATAGACTACTGAAGCTGGAATTCAAAAATTCAAATTTATGTACCAGAGTATGTTTAGCTACCCCACCCATTGAATCCCATGTCTTCTGTTTGGCTCCTCAAAACAATCTTTAGGATGAGTACACCAGGAACAAACTTGCCCCTTACTGTTAAGCATATGACATTCAAACTGTTAGGTTTGACAGTGCTTGATTTCAGAGTGGGTGGATCACTTTTCTTACAAGTACAATGTAAGAGGGTCTGTCACATGCCTGTATCCACACAAGTGTGCCTTACTTCTTATTTTCTTTCTCTCAAAACTGACACCCTCTTTACACCCTCTTTCATGGGACAGCTCCTGCCTATAAATGTCAGGGTCTTCTTCTAAATCTCCTCTGTGGTTACAGTCTTCTGAAAGCAGAGTGACAGAGCTTATATAAAAGCAGTTTCTATCACACTACCTCTCCTCCCTCCACTCCTGTGGCTGTAACCAATCCACAAAGCCACCTCAAGCTTTTTTCCAGAGTCCAGAAGAGAGTCTAAAGGTTTGCCTATATAAAGAGGCATTGTCAGGGACCTGGTTGTCTGACAGATGGGCATGTTCCACACATCCTGTCAAATGTAGTATTACACGTAAAAAGGCAAGATTCACAAAGAAGGGAAGCACTGGCCAGAAGGGATACAATAGCCTCCAAACATCTGGTTTAAACACATTTCACTTTAAGGAAATCAATCCAGGAGAGCTATCTCAGTTCATTATCATCTGAAAGAAATATTTTGCAACAAGTTCTGTAATTTTTGTAAACTAATTCTTAAAGAGCACCACTTATAAATGTACTTGAGGTTGCAGAAAGGGTGCTTCCCTTGAGAGATGCTCAAGTACCTACTGACTGACAGTAGGAATGGGAGCTTGCATCCAACTTGAAAATTCCACTCTCTCACATCAGAAGACAGTTAATAAAACAAATAAATAGCAAAGAAGTGCACAACTTTACATTAACAGTTGTCACCACTTCCAGAATTTCTATATCAGAAGTTATTAAACCTCCCCACACAGAACTCATCACACAAACCCCACATTTTTAAAGAAGGCAAACATATCTACACTGCTTTGATAAAAACTGGCTATAGCATATGCCACCAAAAAGGACTTCCAAATGTTTTTTCTGATCATCAGAACTTGGAGTGCACAAGGAAATGCCTCAAACTGCAAGTCCAATACGCCCTTGTTTTCAGTTGCATCCTCCCACAAGGTTTTTTTTGTGGGTCTCAAAACACCACTAGACACACACAGGTCTCAAAATGACAGCCTGTAAGCCTGCTTCCAAAAAGTCTCCAATGCGAGTGTTAAATTCTCTCTTAAGAAATCTCAAAGCTTATTTAGAGGAAATATTGCTAGCACAGATTCAATAGCAGACTGAGTTACAGATTCAGGATCTGTAATGCAAACTAACCCCTTTGAGATCACCTCATTACTCGACTCAAGCTAACAGAATTTTATAGACTTGAGTCAATTATGTATCCTTATAGGCTACAGAAGAACAACAGAAAAATTAGAAGCATCTTTCATTGTAATTCCTTGTGAGTGACTTTGTATTATCAAGTTCTGCTTAGATATAGGTGGAGGAAATCTGCAAAGTCAGGAGATATGGCATTATCTGTATCACATAAAAGGGATCATGTGCAGCTGGGCCAGATTTAATGGCACACTTCTACCAAAAGATCTGGTTCCCTCTTCCAGCCACACAAATCCCACACCTGTACCCTTTCCTGAACCCACTCATCCAGGTTGCAGCTGTTTTAACAACAAAAGCTGTTCAATTTCTCAGCTGTTTTCTATTACTTTGAGTAAAAGCAATTTAACAGAAGATTGGTAATCACTAGTGCCAGAGCAAGGTAAGCAGCTGGAACAAAATCTTGTTTCAAGCAAAAGTGCTGTTAATTTGGCTTACTGGGTCTTGCAGAACTGTATGCCATGTTTTTTTACCAGGTTATATAAAAAGTGAAGTTCAAGAAAGCTTTGATAGAGGATGTGTGGGTAAGGAGATCTGCTCTCTCCTTTCTTCTAGGCATCCAGTGACCACTGACACACAAGATTAAAACCAGACCTTAGTCAATTATTAAAGCTTCAAACAGACAATACATATCTTATTGCTTATGTAGCAAGCTGCATGAAACCTCATCCTGTAATGTCAGATAATAGAGAGGTCTGGTCCAGACTACATGTAAAACAGAACTGATGCAAGCTTTAACCTGTTCAGCACACAACTGGAAAGAGAAATTTACAGTTTTAGAAACAGGGAACATATTTGGCTAAGATCAACAATGTGGTGACAGTGAAGTTTTGGGGTAACAGTGCTTGGAATCTACATTCTAAAATGCTGTTAAAACTTCACAGAACAGCATACTTAGTAAATACAAGAAATATCAAAACAACACGACGGAAAACAAATGACAGAGCACCCTACAAGTTGTTTTACACGCAGCAACAGTTAGACTGTCACTGAGGAAGCTCGCTCTCCTCTTTTTCCTCAGAAAATGTTACTGTCGGCCCCGGTTTCATCTCCGCACCTCTTTTCTAAAAGCCACACATCGCCAGGCCAAGGCAGGCAGATGTTATTTCATCAAGATAATGGCTACCGCCGTCCCCACAAGCCTTAGCAAGTACATCCAGAACTGCTCTATTTCTTCGCAGCCTCCTGACTTTGGGGCTTGACACTCGCCCAAACCAACCCACCGCCTGCCCGCCCGCACAGCCCGGGGGAACGCAGGGCTCGGAGCGGGACCCCCATTCCCGCCTCCTCCCAGGAGTCCGCCTCCCCCTCAGGGCCGCGGGAAGGGAAGGGAAGGGAAGGGAAGGGAAGGGAAGGGAAGGGANCCCGGGCGTGGTCTGGGAGTCAGGGTGGGGGGTGTAGGGCGTGACGGGGCAGCCCCGGTGCTGCGGTGCCACCCCCGCGTTCCTCTGCGGGGCTGTGGCGGGCGGGGCTGCCGTGGCGCTGCGGGACTTTGCCCGGTTTGCTGCTTCGCTCCTGTTTGCTCTCGGAAAGCGACTTGCCCAACCAAAACGGCGCCGGCTGAGGCCTTTCTGGGGGTGTGCAAGCGGAGTTCAATAAATCAGGTGCAAATGTTTGGCCCTGCTAAATAAATAACCAAATAAATTTGGTTAAACGCTGTCAAAACAGTTTGTTAGTAAAGACAAGGAAATATACAGTGGAAAAGAAAAAAAGCAAAAAGCCGGATTTTTCTCTTACCACTCCACTCACTGAAGGAACCCAGAATTAAGGCAATAGTGAGAATCAGGTGACAGCACATTAAGATATTCACTGAGATGAATTGCTAAGGAATTTTTAAATTAGCTTTGCTCATTAGCTTCTCCAAGGAATGTTTGCAGCTGGCAGCAGAAATTAAATTATGTGGTTCTGTATTTGCTTTTCCTTGTATTTTCCTTTCCACGAATTGTCATGTGATCTCCCAGTAATTTTTCTTCTGCTATCAAATGATGAATGACAAGACACCAATAACTCACAGAGTGAGAAGTGCCTATTTCTGTGCAAAAGCAGTTTTCCTTCTGTCGTGTCTGACAATGAGAGGTTGATTAATTTCAACAGCTTTCCTCAGTGTTCCCTCTCTGCTGCCCTGCTGCCCATGTTGCTCCCTAGTTCCCATTGCTCTTTTTCATGTCTTCTCTGACTTCTAACAAGGTTTTTCCAAAGCAGTGACACAAACTCAAGGTCTCTATCCATGCACTTATTTTTGTAAAATGAGTAAAAGCTCAAGATATTTGGGATAGCTACTGCTGTCAAATTGGCAAACATGCTCGTGCTGGGCTTTGGGATAGCTACTGCTGTCAAATTGGCAAACATGCTCGTGCTGGGCAAGTCTGAGACACACATCCACCTGCCCTTGTACACAGGGGAGGTGTAGGGGCACATCCTCCTCTTCCCTTAAAAATCGTGAAACTTCTCAGCCAAACCATCAGAAGGGCTGTGATGACAGGAAGGAGACTAAGTGGAAACACGTGAGCAGTTCCTCTGATTCCTCCTAGAAAGAAGGAAGCATGAGCCTAGTGTACACCTAAAGCTCTGTCATGGTTTAACACTGGCCCGGCAATTAAACTGAATAACAGATTTTATTATTAATCCCCCTCTCCTCCCTGATAAGGAAAGGAGAGAGAATAAGGGAGAGAGACTTATGGGTTGGAAACTAAACCACACAACTTTAATGAAACAGTAACAATAAATAGGAAAGATTACTAAATATATACAAATTACAAATATACAGGAAAAGATTGATCCCACATTCCTCCTCCCTTTCCCCCAATAACTCTCACGTCACCACCGAGGCTGCAGGGCAGCCCTGGGAAAGTCCAGGCTGGACCCTGGGGTCAGGAGCAGTCGGGAGCTGGAGGCAGGAACACACAGATTCAGGCTGGCACGGATCAGGACCACAGGCAGAGGAACGGATGGAATCCTCCCAGGATGCTGAAGCACACAGGGAACAGGCAAAGGAAGGGCAGGAAGAGCAGGAAGGGAGCAGAAGAGGTGTTTGACCCTCGTGATCCCTCAAATTTATACTGAGTATGACGTGTGTGGGATGGAATACTCTGTTTGGTCAGTTCTGGCATCTATCTTGTCTGTTCCTTCCCAAAGGAGGGGTTCAGGTGGGACCTCTTTACTCCTTCTGCAGGGTAAAATGTTCCTCAGAACTGAGCAGTGTCCTTGGTTCTGCACACCAGTCTCTAGCAGTAGCTATAAACATCCAGTGTTATCAGTCCTAGAAGCAGACACTGTCTGAGAAACTTGCTGTTAATTTCAGCAAGTGCAGCTACTTACAAGAGACTTAGCTGAAAGCAAAAGTACAAACCAGAAAATCACCGTTATCCTGGCCCACACCAGGACAAGCTCTTAATGTTGAAGATTTGGGGCACATAAGTAGTACAGCAAATTACTGACTTGTGGTTTATTGCTCACTGTTCCAGCTCTAACTGACAGTCAAACATGACAATTGCATTAGTGTAAGTGGAATGGTCTCTATATTATTAAAGACAACGATGTAACTTTAGCTGGGAAGGCAGATGGCTCTAGAAAGTGGGAAAAAATGCTATTGAAAACCATCTTGAACTGTTTATCAGTAACTGATAGCAGCTGCATGACTTCATGTTAGGCAGATGAAATTTTAAGAGCTGCAAAATTAAGAATCGTTCAAATAAAAGCCCAGGTCTGGCATTTAGAGAAGTCTACGTGATGATGAAAATTCAGCCTAACTGCAGTCTCCAGATTCACTTGCCTTTTGCATCTGAGTGACTTCTCAGAGGTGGGTAGAACCCCCAGACCAGGAGGATTATAACCCCAGCCCCACTGTGATGCAGCCCAGCCTGTGTTTGACCATGGGTTATGAATACAATATGGGTTATGAATACAATATGGGTTATGAGGGTCTCTCCTAGTGTCACAAAGCATCAGCAACCCCCTGGCTAGGACAGGTCTGAGCAGGAGGCTGTCATTGCTAGGGGCAGGTACTGGCAGGGATACTCTGGCTTCTAACTCTGCAGGGTGGCTTTGCAGAGTGCTGCCAGGGCTGATTGCTGTTGCCTTTGCAGCTTGTAGAGATCAGCAAGAGGGTAATTGGGTGTACCAGGGACGAAGTTTCCAGAGATAGAAGATGAGGGTTATGATTAGTGTTTACAAATCCCCAGGGTTTTTTTCCCCAGCTCAGTTGCAGGCTGGGATGAACACCTGTGGGGGGGTGGCAGTGGGCATTAGCAAGGGCTCATCTCACCTTGCCATGCAGTTCTCTTACATGTACTGATGAAAAGGGGCATGTTTTGGCTTTTAGGGGACTGCAGTGGCCAGCTCTGTAAGAAATGTTCTGTTAAATCCTCAAAATTGTACCAAACATGGCCCCTGAGCCAGTTGTCCCAAAAGCCAAACCCATGTGAGGAAGAAGAGGTATAAAAATCCTTATGAGTGGCAAACTCTATGGAATAGTGGATAGTAGGTTTGCTAAAATTTTATATCATAAAATAATACACAATTGAGTTACTTGAATTACTTTTTGGCTTCTATGTACTGCTCTACAGATGGTCAATGCATTTCACATCCAAGTGAGCACATACTGGTCCCAGTGCTTCCCCAGTACGCTGTGGCTGAGCCCTGTGCCCACTTAGCTCCTGACAAGGTGATAATAGTTTTTGTCCTCTTTGGCTTAGAAGCAAACTTTCCCTAAGTGATGTCACTTATTTGTGAGACAATGCAGGGACTCCCGTGGCTCAGAGCTCACAAGCTCCCTGTGGTTTCAGCAGGACCATCCTACCAAAAATGCCACTAATAAGTGGAAGTTCCCCAGTCTTTTGCCACTGGTAGAATGACTTCTACCATAAAGAGCTGTGTCTGCTTAAGTCAGTGTGTTGCTGCTTTTCTAGTTCAGAAGCCCAGAAAGCACATAATTCCCTCTCCACTTCTCCCCAGCTCAGTTGTTAGCAGTGCTGATGTTGGCAGATAAGTCTTGTTCCCTCTAAATCTTACATGCTCACTGCAGACAGATGTAGGGAAGATTTGCAGCCTCTGCAAAATATTACCAGTCTTCTGATTCATCTGGTCACCTAGGAACTTAAGCTCTGAAAGCTAAATTATTTTTTATAATTTTATGCATTATAAAAATAAAAGCAAGGAGTTACATTTACAGAGAACTTGGAGCTGGTTCTCCCACCTCAGCAGAGCCAGTGAGTGATCTCTGCATGCCCTCTGGGCACAGGGAGAGACAAGGTGAAGACATGCTGGTGCAACAGCTGGTCCTGTATCACCTATGGGGAGAAGAGAGTCAAAATGAAGCCCAAAACATGTGGATGAGCAGAGAATCACAATGAGGTGTCCTGCATCACATCCCAGAGCTTGAAGATGCTTATCTGTGTGACCTTGTTCCCCTGAGACTCTGAGTTTGGTGGGAGTAGGAGAGACAAAAACTGATCAGCAGTGATGACTGTGTGGAGCTGTGATCTGCCTTGGGAATGGCATTAATGGTCAGATAAAGGAGGGTGATTCCTTCTGATTTAAAGTCCTAAGCACCAAGCCTCTGCTGGTCTAAGAGGAGCAGGAAAACAGGAAAGGCTGCATAACTTGAGCACAGCATCTATCTTTGCCAAGTTGTTTGACAACTCATTAATGTAAATCATGGTTTCTGGTTCTCTGTGTGAGAACTGCTCCTTGTCAGTGTGTAAAATCCCTGTTGACTCACCACCTGGACTCAGGCAGCTTCCCCATCATGCAGCAGCACCTCACCCCTGTGCCTTCCAGGAGGAGGGGTCCCTGGGATGTTTGTTGGCACAGGCAGCTTTGTGCAGGGCCCACACGGAATGTTTGTCTGTGCACAGGGCTAACAATAGCCTGGCCCTGAGTGCTGAGGCATCCTGTGGCTTCTGCTGCAGCAAACAGCACCCTGTACGTGTCTGTCTGTGTGTGTGCATATGCACGGGGGCACACACAGACATACACAGGTGTAGATATGCAGACAGACATGCCAGCAGCGTGTTGTTTAGCTGACACACCAGGAAAGTGTGCCAGGGAGCAAGGCAGCAAGAAGCAGCAGAGTCTGAGCAGACCATGAGGAGCTGTGGCCCAGCTACAACCATGCAACTGCTGCTTGCACATAGCTTAAGGGGTTGGGCAGAGCTTGTTTTCAAATGTGCCTTTGTGTTTTGGTCTGGAGTTCTGCCACTTGTGTCTCCTTTTCCTTTGCCTTGCTTTTTCTTCCACTTTGTCCCAGATGGAAGCCCAGCAGATATGCTGCTCCTTGGTGTTAACTCTAGAACTCAGGTATATACCCCATGGCTGGGTCTACCTGAATGCTAGGGCATGTAAGTAGTTATATGAAATTACCACCACCTCAAATGGTGTGGAAGATCCAGAAGGATCATGGGAGGATGAGGAGGGATGAGCATCTTTGAGTATCAGCAATGAGAGGAAGTAGGGGAAGCTGGAGGAGGGAGAAACCCTGTGAGGAGGGGGCCAAATGCCATGGAGGAGCTCAGATCATCCTGCAAGGGGATGAAGAAACGTGCTGAGAAATGCAAACACAGGGACTATCAGTGGAATGTGGTTCAACACTCACCTCCAGGCACAAAGGAGTGGAAGGAGGAGAGGAAAATCTGCATGGGGAATTGCTTCAAACCTGAGGGCTCCCACACAGCCTTCTTCAGGGCATGCAGGTAAGAACAGCAACAACCCCCCATACATCCCAAATCAGATCATTGCAAGCAGACTGACAAAAATGCATCAAGGCAAATGTTTCCTGAAGAAGGTGTGGCAAGGGAGAGAGACATAGCAATGTTGGCTTATGGCTGCTACTGTGCATGAAAGGTGTGGAAACAGTGACATTTGCAGGCTACTGGTTTCTAAGACATGCTTCAAGATCTTTGCCTGGGCTATTTACATCAGTGGCAATGAAACAGGTTTGCATTCATGCAGGTTATGACGCTGGCAGAGAGCACGTGGTGCTGTAACACGTGTCTCTCCTTTCTGGGAGCATGGTAAGTGCTCAGCATCAGCCACGCAGCAGGAAAGAAAATATCCTACATAGCAGATGTGGAAAATATTTTCTTTGAATGGACTGGACAGTCTTTTCCTGTTGTGATTAAGATGAAAAGGTGTTCTGACTTAAAGAGGCTTTGTGGAGTTCGTTGTGGTTTTTTATGGTTTGCTGATGACACCAAGATGAGTGCAGAGGTTGACACCCCAGAAGGCAGAGCCACCCTCCAGCATGACGTAGACAGACTGGAGGAGGAGTGGGCTAACAGGAACTTTATGAAGTTCGATGTAGGGAAGTGCAAAGTCTTGCACCTGGGAACACATAACCCAAGAGTGCAGCTCAGACTGGGATCCACTTGGCTAGTGAGCAGCCCCATGGAAAGGCACCTGGGGGTCTTGGTGGACAAGAGGCTCAACATGAGTGAACAGTGTCCTGCAACAGCAAAGAAAGCCAACAGGATGCTGGGCTGCATCAACAAGGGCATCACCAGCAGAGATAAAGAAGTCATCATCCTGCTCTACTCGGCACTTGTCAGACCACACCTGGGGTACTGCATTCAGTTTTGGTCCCTGGTGCACAAAAAGGATGCAGACAGGCTGGAGAAGGTCCAGAGAAGAGCCATAAGGATGATCAGAGGACTGGACCACCTGCCATACAAGGACAGGCTGGAAAAACTGGGTTTGTTCAGCCTTGAGAAGAGAAGACTTAGGGAAGACCTTATCATGGGGGGCTACAAAGAGGATGGAGACTCCCTCCCTATTTACAAGGAGTCACATGGACAAGACAAGGGGTAATGGGCACAAGTTGCTCCTGGGGGGATGCTGATTGGACACAAGGGGAAAATTTTTCACTATGAGGGCAGTCAGACATTGGAATGGTCTCACAGGGAAGTGGTGGATTCCCCCACTTTGGGAAGTTTTAAGTCTCATCTTGGCAGGGTGCTGAGGTGTCTCATATAAACAATAATATGAGGAGAGTTGGACCATATGGTCCTTGAGGTCCCTTCCAACCTAACATCCTCTGATACTGTGTTGGAGGGTTCAGGCTCTTCTTGAACTCTGTGAGCAAATCTGCAGCAATCATCTTTAGTGCTGGTTTTCTTGTGTTTGCAGCCCTGATCAAGTAGCAGATCTTCAGGAAAGGGCAGACTTGCCTTTATTCCTGAGGTGACAGGCTGGAGGAGCCATGTCCCAGAAGCAGATAACCTGAAGCATAGCTGACTCCAGATGAGTGATGAGACTTTCCCATAATAAAACTTCTCTGGTCCTTCAGCAATCCCAGGGCAGACCTGCAGCCATCAGGAGAAGGAAGGTCAGGGAGTTCTGCAGCCTCATTCCTTATGGGGCTGCGCTTCCTGTGCCTGGAGGTGCTCAGCAGGGTATATTTTATCCAGCCTGAAACTGTTGTCTTGAATTTTCTCTGCAAAGGCCAGTCCCACCCTGGGAAAATGCATCAGGGAGGCTCCTTCCCATGGCCCAAGATGTGGGAGGAAGAGAGGCTAATATCCAGTGGGAGAGTGATGCCCTTTTGCTCCCAGCACAGGGTAAGCCCAGCCTGGACTTGGCTCCATCCTGCAGGTGTGGGGACTGAGTGCTGGGGGCTCAGCAGCAGTTCTCACAAGGAGGAGTCAGGATGTGCTGAGCAAAACTGGCCATGTTGGGTTTTTTTCCCTGCTTACAGAACCAGAGCATGAAACTGTTTTGTTGGAAGTGAACCATCCTTGTTATTTTTACAGGGAGCTACCCAAAGTGTGAAACTGGATGGAGTGCAGCTACTAAATTGACAGTGGGGTGCAGACTGGTGCCTGCTGAATGGAGAAAGAAAAGATTGAGAAGGCCCCATCTGTCTCTCAAGGTGCCCTCCCAGAACTCAGACTGTGCATGGGTTTGTATTTTTTAAAATTTCCTGCTGATCAGACTTGTATTACATCATTGGCTCTCACAAATAAACCAGACTGATTACAGACCCATGCACTTTATTCATTCTCCCTGACATGCTGGCAATTTCTGCATGTGCAGATGAGTTGCAGCTCAGCCTTTGCCAATGCAAATGCTCTGTACTCCTTCCATGTTTTATTTTTGTCTGAAGATGCTCAGTGGATGGGTATGCTTTCATATACAATTGTTACATTTTTGTTTTCTTTATGCTCTGTCTCTGTATGCCCCAAAGTGTACTGCTGGTTTATGAATCAGAGCTGGAGAATCACTGTATGGTAGAGCTCTGCTTTCTTCTGGAGATCTACTTTTGTTCTTCATTGCAGCACACAAAATGTCAGGATCAAAGCAATTGACCCTAAAAGAGGCTACATTTGCTGTTCTTGTAAGGAAGACTTATGAGCTGCTTGCTTTGCACTGAATTTTGTCACGTTTGAAAAGGTAATTTCTTCTTTGTGAAGATTTAAAAAAATCAAAATTAACCTGTTGAATGAGAAAGAAATATGTAACTTTTACTAACACGGTTCTACAGAACAGATATTTGAAATCAAAGTAGAAACAGAAAATGACTGCATTCTAGAAATGCTCACAAAAATCAGTTGGATTACCATTAACATGAAGCCAGTCAGTATTAAGAAGAATTGCCTGGCTCCTGGTCATCACATCCGTGTTTAATAATTCATAGGCACTTTCCTGTGGCTCTGATGATAGACCCAGACTCTCTTGGGATAAAACCAGCAGGTCAGGCTGTTCCTAACTGAGATTTTATCAGCTGTTGCTCTCTGGTTTAGATTCCATTCCTCCACAGAACAACTGCAAATGGGTCTTGGTTGAGTGAAGGGAAGAATGACTATAAGGAATTTTACTCAGAGTAAAATAAAGCTGTTTTGTTTCACAGAGGTATCTGCTGACCAAAGGAGGAGATGGAAGGTAGCAGCTTTGTAGGCAGGACCCATGCTGGAGCTGGCTGTAATTTTAGGGCTTGCAGCTGGGATTTCAGTATTCCAAGTTTCACTACTAAAATGTTGGTTTTCTTGATCAGCTTCTGATGGTCCCATGGCTTTCTGGGGCTGTGGGCTCAGGATTCCACATATTACCTCATTTGTGATCCCTGATTTACCTGTGTATATTTTTGCACCCTCCAGGACTGGTTTTCCACATCTTCCCTTAAAACTTGTATCATCGTCCACAAATGCACCAGCTGTGTTCTCCAGCAGCTCTGTTACCTGTCCATAAAATACCCATAAAATGCTGAGCAAACATCAGAATTTGCTGGGAGGTCCAGGGTGAGTGCTGTAATGCCCAACCCTGCCAGCATGGGTTGTCATAGCAGCCCCAGCTTTGAATTATCCTGGTTTCTTGGTTTTCTGCCTCAACCTTAGTTTAGTTTAACCCCAGTTTATGTGTATATATATATGTGTGTGTGTGTGTGTGTGTGTGTGTGTGTGTGTGTGCTTTTGATGATAATTACTATTTACTTACAGTGTCTCGTTCTGCAGCATTTTCTCTTGATGGACTCCAGATCCCAGAGAAAATTAGCCCATTGCTGCTCTCTCCACTGCCCACAAACAGCATGTTGGTGATTATTTGTGAACCTGGATGGCCAGATGTGGAAGAACAGTCTGAAATGGGCCTTGTGAACTTTTATGGAAAAAATCCACCAAAAACCCCCACTTACTGAATCATCTGCCCAGTTCAGATGAGCTGTACTCCGTAGTGCAAGAAGTGATGTGGGCAGAGGACAGAGACAGGCACAGAAAATCAGGTGGTAGCAGAGAAGTGTTCGTGGCGAGTGGCAGCAAAAGCTGGAATAATGGCAGAGGAAAGCAGGGGTACTGGTGTCAAATGATCAGTGAAGTATTTGCTGTGGTAGCTCCAGGCACCCCAGAGACTGCGCTGCAGCCAGTCTGTGTTTAATCTCATTCTTTTCTGCTTTCTCACTGCCAGCAGGTAGTGCATCATATTCTGCCATCATACTCTATTTGAAGGATAACACAAGGTGCAGCAATTTCCTGATGTACACTTCTATTCATGCCCCTTTGATGCTGATTATATTTCTTTAAATATAGTCAGCAGAAGCAATTTATTTGTTTGGTAGTGACCAGGAAAGATTCCTGAGGGAGATCTCTGAACACAATCACAAAGCTGATAAGGATTAATTTTAGATGATAGAATACTGGATAATGCTGTTGCATATTGACCCACAAATGGGTCAATATTTGCTATTAATAGCATGAGCATTAAGTAAATTAATATCAGGTTATTATATATTATTACATTTAATGAGAGTCAGTTTTAATTTTCCTCTAAGAATGCTGAGGACCACATTAACATTACTGTGCTCTCTGGCAGCCAGGAGATCAGTCTGCCTACCTCACCGGTAGTGAGTTTAGCACAACCATCACATTTGAGCTTCAAAAGAGTACTGTGTGGCCTTTATGTTTTATTCTGAGACACAGCTAACTATTTGACTTAGTCCATTGCTAGCAGAGAATGTATTATTAGTGGGGATAAATTTCTTTCCTTCTTCCCCTGGTTTGAGCTGGGATAGAACCACTTTTCTTTCTTGTAATTTTAATTTCCCCCTAAGTCTCTTCTAAGTAGCTGCACTTGCTGAAATTTAAGGCATGGTTCTCAGTCAGTCTCTGCCTCTAGGACTGATAAAAATGTTTATAGTTACTGCTAGAGAATGGTATGCAGAACCACTGCTTGGTTTTGGGAAACATCTTATGCTCCAGAAAGAGAGTAAAGGGGTCACATCTGCAACCCTCCTTTAGAGAGGAGTGGAGATGACAGTTGACCAAAACTGACCAAATGGAATATTCCATCCTGTATGTATCATCCTCAGTACAAATTTGAGGGATCATGAGGGTCAACTTCCTCTTCACCCATGGCCAGCATCGTGGGAGGATTCTGATCATTTGTCTGCCTGTGGTTCTGATCTGTGTGTCCCTGAATCTGTGTGTTCCTGCTTCCATTCCCATTTGCCCCTGGATCCAGGAGCCCAGCTTGGGACTTTTCCAGGGCCTGCCCTGCAG
Source organism: Florisuga fusca (assembly GCA_038090715.1). Taxonomy (NCBI): domain Eukaryota; kingdom Metazoa; phylum Chordata; class Aves; order Apodiformes; family Trochilidae; genus Florisuga; species Florisuga fusca. The sequence continues at coordinate 8,505,972 of JAAWXA010000017.1, forward strand.
CCTCAGTGGTGTGAGCATTACTGGGGGGAAGTGGTGAGGAATTTGTATATATTTAATACTTTTTCTTTTCTTATCCTTACTAATACTGTTTCATCATTACTGTTTCATTAAAGCTGTGTAGTTCAGTTTCCAACCTGTAAGTGTCTCTCTCCTTTCTCTGTCAGGGAGGGGGATTAATGAAGAGCACATGTCATTTGTTTAATTAACAGCCCAGTGTTAGACTGTGACACATCTACAGGTGTTGATATCTGCTGTGGAGGCTACTAGAGACATCAGTAGTCATTTTGTAAAAGCAGCTCCAAGGCTCTAATGTTGATATTGTTGTGGTTTATCCAGGAGCTTTGGATCCCTGCCATGCTCTGGGTGACAAATAACAAAGCAGCTCCCTTGCTGACACCTTGCCCATTCATTCTCACCTCACTTAATTTCCTGCATTCATTAAAAGTATGAGTAATAGTCACAGAAATATTTAGGAAGTGCAGAAGCCCAGCTGTGTCCTGCATGTGGTGGGCCATATGCATGTGTAACCCCAAACCTGGAAGTTCCTCTCCTCTCCTCTCCTCTCCTCTCCTCTTCTCTCCTCTCCTCCATGCTGCTGCCTTCACGGGGCTGCTTCCCAACTGCTGCAGTCCTGCAGGATTCCTTCCTTTATCCCTTTGCTGTTCATCACCTGTCCCCTGTGCACCCACCACCTGGCATCCACTCTGGGGCCCTGTGGGGCTATGACTGCCTCTGCTTCCCCTGCAGTGCCCTGCTCGGAGTGGTTAACCCACAGGCTGGAGATCCCCAGTACCAGCCACAGTGGATACAAAACCAAACCATATCCAGCAACTTTAGCATAGCAACAGGAGTTTACTGGGAAAGCATAGTTTTCTTTTTGCCACTTCAAGTCATGCTGTGGGCTTGGGTGATCTCAAACTGCTCCAGGAAATCTTGAGGCTGTGCTAAAAGGAAGCTGTTTTATTGAGCTTACTTTACAGAGAGCAAAAACCCCTCTGGTAGTGGGCAACAACCAATCATCTGTGGGGATGCAGAAAGCAGCAATATTAAACAATATAAAATTGATGACATTTCTTAAAGATGCAGTTATCAAGAAAGCCAAGGCATTAAGGAGTTCATGTACTGCAGTGCAGCAATGCCAGGCTCTAGATGAGAAATCTCACTGAGCCAGCAGCAGCACAGAAGCACCCTGCCCTAGGGAACTCACAACCCCACTGAAGACCAAGGGAGGACCTAACAGGAGATAAAGCCAAAGTAGGGAACACTGAGCCTGTGTTCTTTATGTGAGAGGGAAATCTACCAGTGTATTGTTTATCCCACTATTTTATGGACTGTTAGGCTGCAAACTAACACATTTGGCCCTTGGAAGTGATGGGAACAAACTCAGGTGTTTTTCTGTATCAGGACAGTGAACCCCTCGGGATGAGGAACATCTCTGTGCTCCAGGTTAGGACTAGCATCCCACACAAATATTTTCCCCATCTCAGGGATAGTTGCAGTATTTTAGACTTTTCTGTGCTTCACCAGCCACGACTTCAAAAATAGGGAGAAAAGGAAGTCTCAGACATTTGAGTTTGAACAGAGCTCCATTAATCAGGCAGCCTAACAGGCAGAAGTGGTTACTGTATGATCTTTGTTTAGATTTTTGCATCTAAATTTACAGCTTTTACTGGCTTTAAATAAAAGCCTTGTAGTTGCTTATATACAGTCTTTTTCCTTCTCCTGGTTTAATTTTGGATGTGTACAGCTAAATGTTAAATTTGCATTACTAAGTAATTGAAATGTCATAGTCCTAGATTAAACTCTAGTGGAATCAAATTAAAGGTTTCTGCTCCTGATTTAGAAAAGCACAGTGTGAATGTTTAATAGCAGCAGCAAAGCCAGAATTACAGGTTAGACTCCCAATCCATGTGTATGACTAACAACAGAAAAAACAGAAACAGTCTGAACTTTTACAGGCTGGAGCCGAGAAACAAAGGAAGAGGTGTAACTTATTTTAGATCCAACTTCATGCTGGAAGGAAGCAGCTCCTGCTAATGCCCTGGGCTCTGGTGGCTTGGAGCTATGAGTTCATCCCAGGACCCTGCATGCATGTGGTGTGATCATCCCAGACAATCTCTGGTGCTTGGTTTAGAGGGGACTGGCCTTACTACTCTAGCAGCAAATTTGCTAAAGCAAATGTCATTACCTCTCTATTTCTTGCTGTAACTGATCCAGGAGCTCAGACCCAGAGCAATCACTGCCAACTGGGGTACTGCATTGCAGGGACTGAGCTTCAACAAACATTCATTGGGTATATGGAAAGAAATCCCACATAAATATCTCATTGTGACTGTGCATTGAGTCCTCTGCATGGAGCCAGCCCAGAGGTAAGGCATGCCCACAGGTAAGAATTTGGTGGAAACAGTGGGATGTTAAAGGCCACCCCTTCCCATCATCCCAGTTTGAGCCCTGGCAGCTGTGGAAGGGAAGCAGCCAGGAGCTGTGGGTAAGGACAAGCCTCCTCCAGACTTTCCTGTGCCCCAGCTGACCGTGGGAAGAATAGGAGTGTTATTTATATACTCCCATATTTAGTATGGAAAGGAAGGAAGTGTGCTTGACCCCTCTTCTGGCACGTCCCACTGTAGAGGACAGCAGTGACCTTCACCAGAGGTGTGAGGGATGCGTACTGATGGCTTTTGGGGACAGTATGGTGAATTTGTCACCGCTGCTCTGAGGCAACTGTGACACATCACCATCTTCAGCTTTGCAAATGGATCCTCTATCTGACCTTGTGGCTGAGCAGGGATCAGTGGTTATGGAAGGATGCAGCAGAAATGTTTCCTGCAGTGCTGATTTGGTTTTAAACTTTCAGATGAGGAATGCCAAGTTTTTCAATAGCTGCCTCACTCCTCGTACAGGTCAAAGCTACCCTGAGGGGTTTGGCTGGTAGGTGCTGTTCTCAGCTGGCCTCCATTTCATTTCATCCTCAGCATCTCAGACACCTTTGTGACATGCCAGGGAGTACAGTTTCCCATTTCCTTCCTCAGCTAATCCTGAAAGTAACAATAAATAACAAGGAAGAATCTATTATAAGCAGATATAAAGTACTCACATCTGCAGCATGCTACTAAAGTTATGCAGTAATTTGTTCTTAGAGTATCTATTGGTATGAGTAACATTTGAATAGGTCTGTGTTACAGAACATCTTACTTCTTCAAGGTTTCCGCTACAGGAATGTCCTTCCTCCTGGAGGTAATTCCCTTGAGCTGGAGCTGATTAGAAAACAAACAAACACTTTTTTGTGGAAAGAAATTAAGCCAAATAAATGTACAGAATTTTTTAGAAAAAGCCTTAAAAAAGGTCGATTCTTTACCTAGAAGAACAGAAGACTGAAGAGTTTTTGTAAAAACTTTTTTGTTTTGTTTTGTTTTTTTTAAGAGCCTCTTTCTAATAAATGTTTTAGATGAATAGCAGCAACTTGCCGTGATCCACATCCCTGCCAGCCCATCTGCTTTGTGCTCGCTGTGTTTCCATTAGTCAGAGCAAAAGGCCACCACACGCAGAGCACCTGCTCCTGGCAGGGCTGGCACTGGCACTGCCAGCAGCTGCTGCGGGTGGCCTGGAGGTGTCAGGAGCGTCCCTGAGGACAGAGCGGAGCGGGGGGAGGCAGGCACGGGGAGAAGTGCTGCGGGAAGAAGCCGAGTGCTCAGCGTTAGAGCGGCAGAAGCGGCCAGGGGACAGCGCAGCTGTGGTTAAAGGCACAATTGTCCTCCTCACCAGTGCCACGTACACGGCCGTGTGAGGGGCTGGGAGGAGCATAGCCCGGCCCCCGCTGAGCGAACGGGACCGCTCTGGAGCATGGCCACGCAGTCAGCAAACGTGGACAATTTTCAGGGCCAGGGAGCAGGAGGTAGCGCTGCCAGGCGGGCGGGAATGGGTCAGGCACCCGGTGGCACACCCACCGCACAGGTTGCTCCGTGCGGGGCGAAACCCACAAAAACCGAGAGCTAAGAAAGGCTGGAGACAGAAAGCGAAGACTCATCGGCGGGGAGCGTGTGAGGGCCGGGGAGGGAGCGGGGCCGGGCGGCTCCGGGAGCATCCTCAGGGGATGGTGCTGGGGCACCGCCGGGAGGTGGATGTGAGAAGGAGGGAGCGGGATGAGGGCAGCCCGTACTGTACTGTTGGGCAGTCCTTTGCTGGGGATTCCCCAGAGCACGGGCTTGTCGGACAGGCAATAAATTAACTGGGTGGTAAGGAAAAAAAATCAGAGGGTCTTGGCTATAGATTTAAAAATATCGGAAGAATGTTTTGTCTGGCCGAAATTAACTTGGTTTTGCTTCGAAGCAGCACACTGCACTGCACACTGCCCCAGGCAGCAGTTCCCTGTAGTGGGGTTCAGAGGCAGCCCCAGCAAGGGGGGTGCAGGGGGGGAACAGCTCTGCCGGTGGGTTAGGAGCAGGAGCATGAAGCCCCCGCACCCACACCAGTGCCTCTGCCTGTCAAAGGCAGACAGACCCTCCTTAGCTGGGCTGCACAGTGAAGCCCTGATTTTACACCCCACTGGGTCTTCCATGGGTTTGATACTCCAAGGGAAAGGAACCACATCTGGTATCCAATACTAAAGCCATCCTAAGAGAAAATGGGTCAAATGCCTCCTTCCAAGGGGTGGCAAAAAGAACAAACTCGAAGCCATTTCTTTGTTTCCACATTGCAGTGCACTCACTCACTTGGGACTTTTCTGTTTGTTCCTCTTTGCAGCAGGGCTCAGATCTTCTGTTCCTTTATTGTGAAAGGAAAGACCCTGGTGGCTTCCCCAGCTATTTCCAGCTATTTGGTTCTTGGTTGTCAGCTGAAATATCAGATGTAGTAAAAAGCAAGCTGAGGTCTGCCCTATGTACAGTTTGGCTTGGTTGGTCTCTATTTTAACTGAGAAATGAAGAAAGCCCACGGGCCCTCCTGTACAGATATTTCAGAAAGACTGAAGGGCAAAATCAATTTTAAATGGATTAACTCTCATGAGCGTACCTGTTTTCTTGAATATATATTACAAGATAATTTAAATAGATTAACTCCTGCAAGTTCAGCTTTGTATCCTGAATATCATAGAATTAAGGAAATTGTTTCATCAGATCTCTGGGAAGGACACTGGTTCGTTGCAGAAAGCACACAGTTCTATTGGAAAGAGCTGGCTGTATTGCTTAGGTCGCTGGCTGGTGCTTATGTCCCTTTACAATGTCATAAAAGCTGAGCAAACAATGCTTCACGACACCCTTCCTCAGGCAGGAATGAAAAGGTAATTCTGGTCTAACAGAAAAGCACAACTGCTGAAGTAATGACGTGGAAAAAATGTTCTGTGAGGGAAGTAACGCAATTTGGTGCAGTGGAAACTGAGCTCCCCCCTTCCCGGCGCTGGGGCAGAGCAGCCCCTGGGTAGCAGAGGGAGGAGTGGGTCCTGCCCATGGGCTCCTGTCCCCTCCTGTCACTTGGGCTTTCCAAGTTTCCACAGTGCCACAGCACTGACGTCTGCAGATGGCACCACTGCAGGGGACCGCATGTGCATAAATGCAAGAGTCCTGTTGCAGGCAGGGGGGATATCTGCTGCCAGATCCCCTGTGGAGTCATTCTGCCTCCAGAGCCAAAGCAGCCTCAGCCTCCTGAGGGTGCTCCATTTGGCACACAGGCTGCGGGAGCTCTGTCTGGAAACCTGATTTGGAACTTTGCAAAGCCACAGAGGGCTGCTCCTCCTTGGCACAGTGCTCACAGGGTGATGCTGGCACCAGGAGAAAGGGCACTGCTGCAGTGCAATGAATCCTGCTAGGACTGCATGGGTAAGGCTGAGTGAGCTACACCATGGGAACATCCTAAGAAGTCCCTATGTTAAGAACCAGATTTTTATCAACTGCTGTCAAAAAGGTTAGGAATAATACTGCAAATGCATAGTTAAAATCCTGGCAAACTCTGTTGCAGCCTCTAGATCTCCCAAATAATGTTGCAGAATTTAACAGATGCTAGATGGTGTGCTTACAGGCAATTGTCAGTGATAAATCTGCTATCTGCTCTCAGCACTGGGTCTATGAGGGACAGTCTTACCACTGATGTCCAGAGTCTGGTGTCCTGCAGCAGGACAGAGTAATGTAAATTAATTAATTCCTGTGAGTTCAATGCAATTCCCTTTAACCAAAGAACCCCTGCACTTTGTCACAATTGAGAACAGGATGTACAGCCACCAAGTAACCTTTGTCATGTGGAAAATCACTTTCATTAAGGTTTTTATAGATCTCTGTGAAATGCTCCTCTGCAAGATGTTTTTCTCCTCAGGTTTTCCTGCGTCTCAGGTGTCGCAGTCATCGCTGCTTTTAGAGTGAAAATCTTGTAATATAATTGGGATGTATGGAAGCTCATGGAGCAGTGCCACTCAGCAGGGGAAGGCACACACCATTCTCTGTCTGTGTTGGCCTGGATCTGCTTCATCCTTGCTGCTCCTTCACCTGCTCCTGTGGTGCAGGCTGTGCAGGTCTCATATGGAACTTGGAAACACAAGATAGGATCTTCCTGCTCTGCAGATTTTAACCTGATTTGTTTTTACAACTGCAGATTGAGCAGCTATTTCACCAAGCCCTAAGAAAAACTTGCCCTTTCTGGGACTTGAGTATAGATCCCCAGGCAGATAACTTCCTGCATGTAGCACAAAGAACTATGTCAAGGAACAGAAAAAACCACTTTAAGAGTTAGAATTGATGTATAAAAAGCCTAACAAGTAAGTACTAGTAGGAACCTTGAAATAAAGAAACCAGAGCCTTCCCAGAGGAGCTGCAGCTGGATGTGTGGGGGCAGCTCAGCAGTGCTGGCTGCCTCCTCCTCAGGGCACAAAGCCTCAGAGAGCCTCTTCTGGGGGTTCAGAAACACCCACTGGCAGCTGAGCACAAGCAATTTGCAATGCTGTTCATGATATTGCAGGATGAGGACCCCTGACAGCTTGTAACAATGCAAATATTGACATTTCAGTGGGGAGGGAAGAGAAACTTGTAAATAGTATCTGAGATAAAACTTTATTTAAGCAGACAGAACCCTTATGCGCACAAGCCATGTGAAATCCAGTAATGACTGTATGTCAGCCTGTAGCCTTTAAAGAAGATAACAAATGACCACAACGAAAGACACATTACAATGAGTAAAGCTGAAATCATCAGCAGCTTTCAGAGCACCTGGAGGAAACAGGCTGCTTCTGCAGAACTCCAGTACCAGCATCCCCCTTGACATGATGCAAGGCAGAAGCCAATTTCCAGCTCATGCTGGTGAGGATGACTGAACCAAGGCAGATGATTTCTCCTCCCTCTCCAGTTCATGGCAATGTCAGGAATTTGCTGCTTTGAGGCACGGAGTGACTGCACCTGGGGGTTTTCCAATGAGCTCTTCCAAGGCAGAAAGCAGTGCTTGCCTGGTGGCAACACTATGGGGTGACATGCCAGCACTCCAATGCTAAACACAGTGATGTTCCCTCTGGCACTGGTGGACCAAAAGCTCCACCTATCTGAGGGGGATTTGAGCTGGAAAGAGCTTTTCTGTGTGAAACAGGCACTGCAGAGCATGCTCTAAATGAAAAGGGGCAAGGCTGAGCAGGGCTGTGTAATGTCACTGAGGTGTGTGACGTCCTTTGTGCCCAGGCACTCCTGGTACAGCACCATGGTCCTAATCAAAGGTGGCATCAGGTTCAGGGACTGACTGCTGCTCTGATTCAGGTAACACCACAGTTCTGGCTCATGAGGAGACTGTTGTGGTTAAATGCTAATGTGACTTTTGCTGCCTATTGGCTGTGGTACTGGAGTGCTAAGGCTGGGACAATAGCCCAAGCCAGAGTTGCCTTGTATGGAAATAAGCATAGTAATTGAAATTACATCTTTGTATTAATCATTAAAAATATAAGTTACAAAAATAATTGACTTGATTTTTCCATGAGGAAACCCTGCCAGCCACACCTGGTCCTGGGTGATGAGAAGTTGAACCAGATGTTTCTGTGTAAGGTAACATGCAAAATCATCCTGACTTGCTGGTTTTTTAATATACAAGTCTGGACCCTCTTGCAGTGACTCTGGATGCCTTGTCTATGGGTGGATGCACCATGTAGGATTTTCCCACTTCCCAGGAAGGGTTCTCCAAATCCTCGCTGCAGCCGGGGCTCCCCAGCGACTGCGGATCTGGGTGATGCAAGTGGTGATGGATCTTTCTCAATCACTGTCCTTTCTCTTATGTAGTAATGACTTGATGGATTACCCTGAATACTTTCTATCTGTCTGCCTTAGGTACTTTGCTCTGTATTTTTCTTATTTGGTTGTATTATTTAGCTATCACCAATAAAACACATCTACTCTTTTCACTCCGGTATCCAAGTCTCATTCCATCCTCAATCTGCAAAACAGATACAGCACTAGCAAGAAGAAACCACAAATTATACGTGGCTGTAGAAAAAACAAAGGCAGCTCTGCATAAGTAAAGAAACCTGATCCACAGACTTTCTGCAACCTAATAGTGAACAAATGGACCCATAACCTCTTCCAAATGTCCTGGAGAGATGAGACTGGTCTATCCTTTTTGCTGCTGTGCCCTGAGCTGCACTGTCCACCAGCAGAGCTCCAGCCCCAGTTTGTATCTTCAGCTTGAGTAGCCTTGGGGGAACTAAGAGCTGCCTCAAGACACAAAATTTAGGCAGCTCTTTCTTCATCAAGCTAAAGAAAAAAAAGAGTAAACCTGGAAATGCCAAAACATTCTAGCAGTGTGCTGGGGCTGCCTGACATTACACCATGCCTGGGGAAGCATCATGTAAGGACTCAAATCCCAAGGCCTCCTGGGGTGCCAGGCACCTCCTCAGCCATGAGCCACCCTTGTTCCATAGATACAGCTGGGTGTTTGCTCAGTGTGTCACATGCTGCTCACAGTCTGCAGAGGCAGTTTCATCTCTTGGTGGAAAAGAAGTGTTTCAGTACAAGCAAAATATTCCAGTGGAAAACACTTAGTTAGTAGTTACTACATTGTCTTCTAAGAAAGTTCAACTAGAAAGTCCTGAGCTGAGTCCTGCTGGCAATGTGCAGGTGCAGTGGATTCCCAGGATGTTCTCAGAGTGAAGTTGCACCATCCTCTCACATGCATGTAGGTTATGTAGGTTCTTTTTGTGCTCTGTCAGTGGCACCTGTTGAGGCCAAGAAAAAAATCAACATTATTGAAAAGCAAAAATCCTGCCTGCCTGATAACCTGGAAGCTGCTGCTCTGGAGAGAAGTGGCTCATCTTTATCTACAGAGCAACAGCTTACTCCAGATATTGCTGTGGGGATTACAGATGGTCCAGCAATGCTCAGGGTGAAGCAACCTGCCCTCCAGGGGCTGACACTGTCTGCCAGGAGCACATCAGCCCTGGTGTGTGGAGCTTTCCTCCTGGTTTGACCCCCACATACATCCTCATACTGCTCCAGAGAGTCTCTCAGGTACCATCACCAGCCCTTACTCCTTTGCTTCCTGCCCACAGTGAGGAGCAGACCTGGCCTTGAACCACAACAATTTTGGTGTCTTTGGTGTCCAGTCCACCAGACTTGGAGAAAGCTCAGGATCAATCTGCTTTCCCTAAGCCCCAAGACACCCAGCAGCCAAGAGCAGGAGGCAGCATTGCCACAAGAAGGACCTCATATACTGATGCCTGAACCCTCCCATTCCCAGGGGTAGCACTGGTGCTGATAAAAGCCAATTTCCCACACATTTTGCCAGTTACGTTGTGATTCGCCTCCATGCTGCTTCCCAGGGTGGGTAGCAGGATTATAATTAGATATATGATGTAGCAAGGGTGTAACTGAACTCCTCAGAAGCCTTTTCTTGAAGCAGATGGGTATCTTGATTATGCTGACTGCATTTCTAGGCAAAGGTGTGTTGAACCAGCATATTTGTTATCTGGATCCAGTGCAACCCCCCTGCAGCCAGGTGCTGAGGCAGCAGATCTGAGCTGATGGGAGAAACCACATGGATGCATGTGGGTTCAGGAGTGGCATGACAGCCCCAGGCACATGCTCCTTGTGGAAATGTACCAGTGCACAGGGACATTCACAGGAACAGCTCCACTCCTTGCTTCTTGGTCACGAGCATTGGGGTTTTTAATACAGACAGCATTTTATTTTTTAAATGTGTTTTTATGCTTACACAATAGATGGGTTTTTTAAATTTACATTTTTCTGATACCTTTATCAGCTATCAGCTTTGTCTATGTTCTGAAAGCAAATAATGTAGGAAAAAGAGGAATGTAAGGACTTGGGTTCACTTTCCCAGCTGGTAGCTGCAGAGCTGCTTGACCTGTGAGGGATGCTGGGCCTACAACTGGCAGGCAGGCATGAAGCAAGAGTGGGTTGGGAATATCCATGTAGTTCTCCTGGCCTGAACTTACTTCCTTCAGACCCAAGAAAACCTGGAAGGACACCCCAGGTAGCTCACCCCTACCCAGAGAAGTCACCTCTCAAAACAAAACCAAGAGGAGGTGGCACTGAAGCTGCACTCAGAGCACAGGCCTGTCTCCACAGAGCTTTCAGGGCAGCATCTCCCTTCAATCAGCTAGAGACTGGTGTGGGATGGATGCAGTGTCTAACTTGAGCAACCATTTCAAAGAGCTGGGTTACATAATAAAAGCTTTAATCATTGGGGGAAAAAAAAAACAAAAAACAGGGAGGGATAAAAATAGCAGTGGATGCCTGTAACAGACTCTGGCACATCTGGTTACATAAGTCACTTTTAAGCACAGAAATTTTTTTGAAGAAATGGGACCTCTGATGTTATGTTTGTGAAACTTTAGCAGATGGGCTTAATAGCAGGGGAAACAACTAGAAAATCATCTGAATACAAGCTGGCACAGGGAACTGCATATATGCTATAAATATACATATATTTTGGCAGGAGAGATGTAGGGGAATAGCATCCACATCTGATTTCTAAAGAATCACTTAGTACTTATTTTTGACAGCCAGTTTCTCCTTAAGGAATCATTTAGGAAAAAACATCCCTGGGGCAGCAAATCAGTATCCCAACAAACTCCTGAAAACACAGCCTGTGCTTTTCAAGCTAGAGGAAGCATTTAAAAAGGCACAGTAAGTATCTGCCAGATGTGGCTGGATTCCAGCCAGCCTGTTTTGCCTTTGCTTCTTTGGGAATGTCTCCTCAGTCAGTGGCTTCACAGCAACCCAGGGGCCTGGACCTGTGATTAAAGGCAGAGCTGGGGTGTCTGTCATCTGACCAGTACTGGCAATAGTTACCACTGATTTCTCACAGCATTTGAATATTCTTATTCAAATTCTTATAAGGCTTATTGCCACTGGTTTCTCCGAGGTGTCAGCATGTCAAGTGCTGAATGTGGACTGATCTCCCCAAAGGCATGGACTCCCTTTGCTTTGAATTAAGCTTAAATAAACAGAATTAAAGAGCATCTAGCTGAGGGACTGCAGAGAAGCAATCCAGCAGAGAAAACAAGCAAGGTGATAACGTTAGTGACAGCTTTTGGACAGAACAGCCCTGAGGGCTGTCTCTTTATCCTACATTTACACTATTGGTTTCATACCTGTCCTTGTATCCTGAGGAGTGTTATTACAAGGTATAAATTGCTGTGACTGAGAACAGAGCAGTAGCTTTGTCTCTTCTACAAGAGACAATAACAACAGAGCATTAAGCAAGCAAAACCCCCCTTGAAATAATAAACTGATGAGATTAATTCATGCTTGCAAATAAAATTACAGGTTGTAACTCCATGTGTATGTTCAGATGAATCTCAGTCCAAGGCTGATGGGAGAGTGAAAAGGAATTTCTCCTCCTCAAGATTTGCCATGAGCCCCAGGGTGATGCCTGAAGCAGGCAGAGCCCAGTCCCAGGGATGCCCCAGCTTCCTTGAAGTGGGGAAACCACTTTGAGCAGAGTTGCAACAACACAAGAGTCACATGAAGCACTTCAAATTGATTCAAAAACCAGTAAGGGTGCAGCTCAGCACTGCTGGGTGGCTACAGCAAGAGAGTGCATTGATGCCCATGGCTATTGGCATAACCATGCCTGAGACAGGCAGGACAGAGGCAGCAGCAGCACACTGCAGTGAAGCCAAGGCAGATTTCAGAAAAGAACCTTAAGGCCAGCAGTTTCTGTCTGTGTTTACCTCCACATAGCCTGGTCCCTCTTTCTGTTGGCCATGTCTGTCCTATCTGTTGGTTTATGCACTTTATCTCCATTTTCTTTAAAATGGACAGGGAACTCCTGTATGAGAGCATTTCCCCAAAAGCTGAACCCATCACACAGAAAGTAAAAAGCTTTTGCAGAAAAAATTTTAAGTGTCCTTTTTCAGGTCAAGGCCAGTACAGAAGTAGCAGCAGCAGGAATGATACGTGGTGGAGGCCACAGCATAGTCAGTAAAATTCTCAGCAGTCAGCCAGGAGAGGCAGGTAACCAGACCTCAGTGGAAACCACTGCTGCCCACCTGTTCTCAGACCTGCTTTTCCTATGAAGGAGCTCACTGTTAGAGGTGGTTCTCTGCTCTGTGTTTCTCAGCACTTCTGTGTGTGCATTAAGCCTTCATTTCCCCTTAGCCTGGCTTTTCAACATCTCTTTTTACTGACCTTCAGTGCTTTTAGTTGTATATCCCATTGCTCTATAGCCTCCAGAGGCTGTTACAGGACAGCAGTTGACCTCTATCAGCTGCATCTCTTCCTAGAGATTTCCTTTCCCCAGCCAACTGTGCTTTCTGCCCTTAACACAGGTCTCTTTTTATTTCTTACTTTACAACTTCTCCATAAGGTACAGTATTGTAGTGACCAGTGTTTTGCAGTTCTCCAGAACTCAAGTACAGGTACTAACACCTCTTTTGTGGAGATGCTTTTCTTGGCTTCATTTTAGTGTCAGCTCTTACTCCTGTGCCTTACAAATACCCCCAGGGCCAAAGGCAACATGCAAGGCACTGGCTTGTGTCCTCAGGACAGCAGAGCTCAGTCTTCTGAGGTCCCCCAGGGTCTGAAACAGTTCATGTGGGTAGCAGTAGGCCAGAGCATCACTTGTCCTTAGCCCCCACCCAATGATGAGGTTCTGGGAGCCCCTTGGGATGATTAACACAAATGCCCCCATCTGCCCTAGAGTGACTGGTGTCTTTGGGTTTTTGTTTTGTGCATTATTACCCTCCATATTAATTGCTTCAGTTAAATTCTGCTCTACCTTTATTAAAGATTGGTAATATTCTGCCTGTTTTATTTCAAGGTTTCTGTGGAGGATCTAGGGCTTTCTCAGCTTCCCCAGGGTTCCTTTCACAGGGTTCCCACCCTCACCTTGGAGGTGCTTTGGGCTGGTGCCCCTCCATGGAGCTAGGGTCAGCCAGAACCATGTCTGAGACTTGTGCTGCCTCAGCTGCTTGTAGTGACACCCTGAGCACCCAAGAGGTGGAGCAGTGAGCTTAGGCCAGCCTGCAGACTGGGTCATCAATTTCTACTCCAGTGCCACTGTCTGGAAGTGGCAGAAGGGCTTAAATCCTTCCTCACCACCTTGAGGAGAAGAGCCAGCCATTAGCCATCTGGCACTTCTGTGATGCGAGGGTTCTCAGTGGCCTTTCATTTCTTAGGAGTTATTTTTCCTTTAATACAAGTAATATTTATATTCTACATCACAGGCATTTCAAGGAATTGGCATGTGGACTCTTGCTTGTTCATCTCATCCATGCACATTAAATGACTCGTAAAACATACGAAATGAATTATGAAATATCTTTGTGAAGGTTGCTGGAGAGGATCCCTGGAGCTAATCTGAGAAAGTGGTTCCTTTTCCAATCACAAAATGGGACATACTAAGGAAGTATCCTATTACAACTTTCTTTAAAGAAAGACACCCCCACACCCCCCAAAAAATAGGAAACCCAGAAATTGGCTAGAAAATGCCTACTGGTGGCACTTGTGGAGCTGCAGTGGTTTGAGAATGGACATGGAATAAACTTTGTGAAGACACAGCTGAATTTGGGACATTGGTAGAGCTGGAAACACCAAATTTTGCACATACAATCCACACTTCAGATCTGAAATAGGAGCCACTGTCTTCAAATACAATTGCAGAAGAGGATTCCCAGGGTTAACTGATGATTCTGGGCAGTTAAACTGTCAGAGAAAAAAAGTGGTCAGTCCCCGTGGAGCTGTAGTGGTGCATTCTGTGGGATGCAACAGGAGCAGCCACCTTGCACCAGGATGTGGCACCAAAGACTGCGATTTCATGTGGGCAAGCAACATGAACAAGGGCTGGCCAGAGGGGTACATTCCCACTCTGGAAATGGTTTCAAAGCTTTGGGAAAAAATGTCAACCTTTTCCATGGGGAAAATGTGACGGTTACTTCCAGGTGCTGCCTCTGAAGTGAGCAGAGCTGCCAGAGCTCTTCCTCTTCTTTTCCTGCCCCAGCAAGGGGCTGAAATTGAGGAGAGAGTCTCTCTCCTCCCACTGTGGCTTGCAGGGATGGGGACAGACCAAGGATTTTCATGACACAGAGACTGAATTTGTGCTTTGTGGGAAGCAGCTGCTGCAGAAATCAAATGTCTCCCATTGGTCTTGGTGAGCAGCAGGTTCACATTAGCTGGGAATTGTGATGTTAAGCTCTTATCCCAAATACTAAAGAAACCTCTTCTGGCAACAGGAGATTCTTTAGAAAAACAAAAGCTAAAGACTATTTTTATCATTTTGATTTCAGAGATCATTATGTTCAAATATTTATTGGATCTCTGCTCCTAGAAGGGTGTGTCCTCTTATAGATACTCCATGTTTCTGCACATAGAATCACTGAGAAAAATAGAACTCGTGCTAAGAAATAACTTATGGCCAGAAAAAAGCACAGCAGATGCAGTTGCTGTAGAAGAAGTAGATTTTATTAAATTGTGGTTCAGGAGGGGCCAGGGCCTCTGCTGATCACCTTGGTCCCCACTGCTGAGCTGCCTCACGGTGTGTAGAGCCTGAGTGCTGAGAGCCCTGGCAGCATCTGCACCTTTTGAGCTCTGGGGATCAGGCATCCTGTCCACTCCTGTCTCTGGGGTGCTGCATGCCCAAATCTCCAGGCAAGAGATGAGTTTATCCAGTATCTTTCTGGGTTTGGCACCTACTTTGTACTTTGCAGCTCCAGGGTAGAATGATGCTGCAAAACCCAGGCAGGATGAATTAAGTGAGCCAATGTATATTAAAATCTAATAAATTTGCAGCTGCCACCAAATCACATTTCA
The DNA here is from genome assembly GCA_038090715.1 of Florisuga fusca. NCBI lineage: Eukaryota > Metazoa > Chordata > Aves > Apodiformes > Trochilidae > Florisuga > Florisuga fusca. Next base: position 8,521,193 of record JAAWXA010000017.1, read on the forward strand.
AAGAGCAATTTATTTGGGGAGCTACAAAGTTCACAGTGACTCATGTTTTTAAAGTCTGTATTATGCTTTTTAGCATTTTTTTTGTTTGATTTCTGCAACCATAGTGTCCACATGAGTCTGCCTGTGGTCCACCCACCCCAGCTACCTTGGAGGTGCTAGCTGCCTCCCATCTGCAGCACTGAGAAGGGAGTAGAAGGCTTTGGATCCCTGAAAAAGCTTTTCTGCTGACATTTCTCAGCAGGATGGACTACACATTTCCTCATGTTGCTGGCCAGGTCTCAATTTCTGTCTTCTTTAACTAGAAAAAACCTTCCCTTCTGAAGAAAAATCAGTGAGCTGAAGTGCCTAAAACTTCCCACCTAGAGGCTGCTGTTCATTTAGACAACCTCCTCAGGCTGGTGTCTTTCATTTAGCTTCAGGTTATGCTGTCACAATCCCTCTTTATACCCAGGGACTGTCTGTAAAATCTTGTCCTTACAGCAGTCCTCATTAAAATATAGTTTACACAGAAAATATGTGCTGTCCAGTTCTGTCAGCATCAGGCAGGGATTTGAGCCACTGGGATATGGTCCACATCTTTGTGACCTCCCTGGGAAGCTGGACTAGGCTGCTGGCCAGGGTTCACAGAGCCATGGGTGAAGAAAGAGACAATTGTATAGAGAGGGGTGATCAATTATTTTAGGGGCAAAGTGGAACATCAACCAGTACTGAAGTCCGATTTTAATGTCTTTCCACCTAGCTGCAGGCTACAATTCAAATATAATTCTGATGCAGTGTACTGAAGTATGATTCCTCACCATCCCTGAGGAGCTGCATAAAACCAGACAGCATCCAGGACACCTGCCTGCCTTTCTGAGTATCAGCAGCACCACAGGCAACTGTGAAGCAGAACTATGATGCAGGGAGACAGGAGCAGTTTGTTCTCTTTTCAGGCTTCCTTGACCATGTCGCGGGACCAATGAAAGTTTTTGTCAGAAACGTGTGTTTTTAATGGTAAGTCTGTTGATGGGAAAAAAAAACTAAAATCAATGGAATTGATTCTTCTTCTCCTGAAAAGCCCAGGATCATGCTGGGTCCACATGTGCCCACTTGAGGAAAACTAACAGTGGCTGCTGTGCCCAGGGCAAACAAGTGGGAAGGAACAGCAAGAGCTCCTTTGCAACAGGAGCCAGGTGAGGAGGCAGACCTGTCATGTTAAATGGATACACCCAGGCTTGACAGGGTGGTGGGTGTCCCTGAGAAGGCCCCCATGGCATCAAGGGATCATGTTTGGCCATGAAAACTGGCTGCCAGGAAAGAACCATCAGCTGTATCCGTAAGGATGGATACACAAGGCTGCCTGCAAAGCAGAGCCCATGGCCTGAGCACACTGCAACCTCTGCTCCTGATAGGAAGTGTAAAAACAATTTTCTTTTTCCCTCTCTGCACAGCCACCTCTATTAGAGCTTAAGGATCCCTCATTGACACTGAAGGGATTGGTAGAGAGCAGATATCCTGGATGTCAGAAAGAACATGAAATATCTGCCTTATAAACCCCCAGAATTCCCAGCTGTGTAGGCTCTAATCATAACATAAAAAACACTGTCATGGAGCCCAGACAGCAAAACGCTGGAGAAAAGAGAGTAAGAGCTCCCTTCTGCACCTCTGGTTTAATGGAATGAAGCAGAGCACAAGCTGTACTTGCTCATCAAGTGCTTGCAGCTATGTCCAGGAATCTTTCAAGGATATCTTTAAAATGCTTGCTTTATAGTTTCATGGAAACTGTTTTCAATTTATTATACTTTCAATACTGGATGTCAGTGTTTTGTGTATGTGTTTGCCTCTGTACTCTATGAACAGACTTTCAGTATGATCCCTGTCCCATTATTCAGGAGTGATGTTTACAGGCATCACAGCCCTGCAGTTATGGTGAGAAGTAAATAAGGGGTTGTGAAAGCAATTGGCCAGGTCCACCTCCAGTATTTATTGTGCTGCTGAGTACCTATAATTTCCCTGCTGATGCTGTTGACCTGTAATTTACAGCCCCCACTTTATACTAACTCATTGTGGCTCATTGCATGCAGCTGAGAACTTCTGCTAAATCACAGAGAACTGAATTTTAAAATTAAGATAATACTTCCCCTCTCTGGCAACAAAGCAAGCAGGCTTTTACAGGCACTGGGGCACAGTGAGGAGAGTTGGTGATGATCAAGAGTTCTATCAGCACTGATCCTCTCTGCTGTGCCCTCTCTTTTTCATGCACAAAATGAAAAGGGATAGGGAGCTCATATACACTGGAGATTTTTGCTCACTCAGCTTCTACATGGCAATGCACTGTATAGGGGATCAACTACTAGTAGTGAAACTGTGCTGTTACTGCCTGATTGCTGTTGTTTGTGCCAAGAATGCTCCCCTAAATGAAGCCCGTGTTAGAAACTTCATGAAGAGACTGAATCTGTGTGCTCAGAACAGATGCCCCAGCAGATTTTGCAAAGCAACCAATCTGTTCAGGAGCTGCGCTGTGACCCTTGCAAGGAGCTCAGGATGTTTCTCTTCTGATGTGTGTTGTGTTGGATTTTTTTTGTGAATTCTACCTTCCTTCTGTCATTTATTCAGTTGCAGTAAGGGCGTCTAAGACTCTCCTCTGTGGTCTTACAGACCTTGGTCTTATTAATTCAGTGTGCAAGTAGCTGAATTGTTGTCCTATTGCTGAAGTATTGGACTGAATAGCTCCTTTGTTTGCACTCCACAGTCAATAGCCTTGTTCTGGACAGAAAGATAAGGGTACAGCTCCTGGAGTGTAACACACTAATGAGATAGCTGGCTTCATTGGGTTCTGCTGGCACTGTGCACACTCCAACATCTCAGTGGTATCTCAAACACATTTAATGAGGATTTGTTTATCTTTGAAGATATAACTTAGCAAACAAACTCTTCACTGTTGCTCCTGCAGTGCTGTTTAGCCTCAGCAGATGTGCCCAAATCTGCCTCAGGGCAGGACAACACATGAGTTTGACATGTGCTCCCTTGCTTTTAGGAATATCATGAAGAGGCACTACATTTTTACTATGCGGCATCTTGAAACTTCTTTTTGAAGCATTATTTTTGGAAATACCCACAGAACAGTCCCACAATGTCCCCCTGACCAGGTTTAGAGTAGCTCAGATGATACTAAGATGCTTTACTACTGGGTGAGCCTAGCTGATGAATGGAGTACTGCCACATCACTGACTAAATGTGTGCCACTTGGAGTTATTGAGCTATTCTTGCTTGGAGACAGATTTGTTAATGTATTTCTGGACAACAATCAATAATTTATTTTATATTCATTGTTATTCTTGATTGAGAGTGAACGTAAAGACAGATTGCTTGGATAGAATAACTATTGATGGCTAGAGAAAGCCCACTAACAGCTTACGGTCTGGAGAACAGGAGTATACAGTTGCTTGCACCACTTTTGTGATGTTAGGAGAGGTAGAATGTGGCTCACTTCCAGGAGAGTCCAGTGCAGCACCTTTCCTATGAAGACAGAGAGTTGGGGTTATTTAGTCTGGAGAAGGCTCTGAGGAGACCTTGTTGTAGCCTTCCAGTATCTGAAGGGGCTACAAGAAAGCTGGGGAGGTAGTGATAGGACTAGGGGGAATGGATGCAAACTAGAGGAAGGTAGATTTAGATGAGATGTTAGGAAGAAGTTCTTCACTGTAAGGGTGGTGAGATGCTGGAAGAAGTTGCCCAGAGAGGTGGTGGAAGCCCCATCCCTGGAAATTTTTAAGGCCAGGATGGATGGGGCTCTGAGCCACCTGATCTAGTGGGAGGTGTCCCTGCTAGGGGGGACAGGAACTAGATGATCTTAAAAGTCCCTTCCAACCCTGAAAATTTTATGATTCTATGAAAAATTTGATAAACTACAATATGACCATGGAAGAAATGACAAGTTCCATTGCTGTTTATTTTCTTTGAGTGAACTCCTTTGAGGCGAGGGAACACTTGGGGCTGGGACTGGCAGACTACAGCTGGTAAAGGCTTGTTATTTGTCAGTGCTTATGTGCCCAAGGAAGTCTTCCAAAACAACTTAGTCAACTGGAGATGAGGAAGGCCTTGTTACCAATGTAAATGTTGCAATCATACAACAATTTGCAAGGCAAAGTGGATAAAACATTTTGTGTGTCCACTATGATAACTTACACCCTGGATATTGGACCTTTGGCAATGACAGGGAGTGACAAACTGTCTGGTTTCATCCGTTTATACAAAGCTGGTATGATACAACAGGTAAGATCTATGGCTAGTTCTTAAAAAGAATGACTTTGTCAGGAATCTTATAATGTATGGGTTTAAAAATTAGGTTTAAAATGTCAGTATTACTTTTGTTTTACTCCTTCATGTTCTCCAACGATAGTTATTGTAGAAGTAAGTGGAGTATTTAGGTCAGGTACTGTCTTTGTAGCTTCTATGTTAAATTTTGCAACCACTCTGAATTCCTGGGGCAGTTAAACATCCAATTGGACTGGATGGCCTCCTTTCTGCCTGAATGTTTGTTACAGACTGTACTCCCTGCAGTCTTCTCTGATTTCCTCATCACTCCTTCCACTCCTTTCACATTTCATTTATTTCCCCCAGCTCTGAAGGTTTGGATCAATTGTGCCATTAATGTTTTCTGCTCTTTCTTCCCTACACATGATGAATTTTAATGCTCAGTGGCCAAAATAATTCCCCTTTCCTACATATTTTAATAGTTGGAATGTGTCTCTCCAGTGAGATGCTCCATTTACGCAAAAAATATTTTTCTGAGAATAGCAATGATGCTTATGCTGGTTTCTTCTGTTCTGCTTTTTTGCCTGGCAGAGAAGGGCAGGCTCTGCAATTGCCTGTATTTCTCTGCTGCCCCAATAATTACAATTTCCACGGTGGAAGACTGTATGGAGGGAAAAGAGAGATAAGATGTTAAAAAGGGGTATCAGCAAAAAAATAGTCTTTATGTTGGTGTCTGACCCCCATTTTCACATTTGTGGAAATGATTAGGGATAGTGGAAAAAGATTGAGAATAAAGACCTGCACAAGCAAGGTCTATCTGTATTATAATTGTAATTTAAAATGCTAATGTGTGCCAGCACATACCAGGCAGTTATTTCCTCTTCCAAGTACAGGGGAAAGCTCTGCTATCTAGTAGGTTTGTAATGTAAAGGTACTGACTCTGCAAGGAGAAACATTTCAAATACCTTTTTCTCCAAGCTTTTATATACTTTTACTGTAATTTTATTTTGAGGGCTTCCTGCAGTTGTCTGGACAGGCATGACTGTGGCTCAGTGAGCTTCACCTGCCTCTGATTCTTCGTTTGGGGTGATGAAAAAGATGATATCTGTATCTGTGACCTGAAGTGTTAGGCTGGAAACTGCCATTTTCATTTTTGACTGTGGGCACCAAGGGTGTCTGGTGCTTGCAGCTCTGGGCAAGGAGAGAGAGACTGCAAGGCTCTTTCCTTGCAGAAGATATCTGGAAGATATCTGGGAAATAGAGAGTCTTTCCTTGCTGATTCTCCTGGCAAGTGGCTGGTGCTGGAAGCTGAGATGGAGTAGGACAACATGTTAGAGCACTGCTAGGACAATGGACCTCCCTCTATGGATTTTTATTTTTGTAATCTCCTTGGGGAAATTTCCAGTTCACACATTGGAAAACCAGCAAGAATTGGACGTGGGTACACTCTGCTCTGAAAAGATTTTGATGAGGTTTCACCAGCCTCAGCAAATACAATTTATTGCTGCTCAAATCCTTTTCTCTCTCTTGGATGCTGGATGATCAGCTGCTAAGCATCTTCTGTCTGCACATCTTGGTCTGCAGGATGGGATGCCAGCCATCAGGAACAGTCATGAACAGGCTGCCTGCACTCAGCAGATTTTGCTTTTTACTCTAGGTTAATAAAATTACTTGGAAAAAACAGCTCCATAGGATTTGCTGTGCATTAGCAGGGACCAGAGTAGCCAGGGAATTTTGGAAATGCATTCTGTGTCACTGGAATCAAGCTCTCTACATCTGCATGTGAGGGAAAGTCAAGGGCTTCAAAAACACGTATTTAATTCCTCTTACTACAAAATATTTTCAGTATCTACAGCTTCACCAAAAATGCACCTCACCACAGAATGAGTTTATGTTTTTGAGGCTGTTATTGTGGCATGAATATGCAGATCTCTCTGATGCAGAATATTTTCAGTATAGAGAACATATAAACCTGGAAGTAACTTCTCTAAACTACAGCGTGCAAAAGTTAAGAGTAAGTAAAAAGTGCTCGTGCAGCACACAAGCTTGCTTCAAGAGCTGGGAGCAGATACATCCACCTCTGCAACACTGAGCTTGGAGAAAGGTTTGAGAGTTGAACAGTTCCCTATGGCAGGTAATACAGATCAAAGCACCTGCAGAAATATCCATACCTGTGTATGGCTGCTGCCACTGCAGCTCCTCACATGCTCAGGTTCAGTCCACCAGTGATTATCTGCAGAACTGTAAATAGTGGCTCCACATTGTCACAAGCAATTGAGGCTTAATAGAGCTTAGTTCCTCTTCTATCCAAGTTCTGCATTTGTTTAGTAATAGATTCTATTGTAATTTATGGCAGGTGTTCAGAGTGAATTTTTTCTAGCTCAGTGGTCTCTGGGTATGTGTTAAGCTTTTCTTCTTAGTTAAAATCAAGTTGTAAAATTTCTGAATATGTCTATGAGTTTTGGTGCTGAGAGCCCCCAGGTAAATCCTGAGAGAACTTGCTTGGTTTTCAAGGTGGAACCATAAGGACATCGGAACACTATTAGTACTTGGTTTGTTTGCCAAGTCCTTAGAAAAAAAAGTGGGTAAATTCAACTGTGAAATGAGATGGAACCTGAGCTGTAAGAAAACACCTTCTGCCATGTAAGCAAGCAAAGAGGGGCAGAAAGTTCCTGTGTGGTTAGAAGTGTGGGACTGGTTTGGAACTTGGGCAAGAGCCCATGTTAAATGTACAGTACAGACATAATCTTGCCTTAGGAGTTAAAAGAGCTGGAAGAGGATTGTATCTAGAGAGGCATGTTTTATAGCCCAAGTCTATTTAAATGGCAATTCTCACTGTCTTTCTAATTTAAATAAACAAGCAAAAAGGTGAAGAGCCTATTACAGCCTGCTTTTTATAAAACATAGTGAGTGAGGTCACTCCAAGACTTGACTTACTCTATTTGGGAACATTAGTTAAATATCCAGTGTGTCACTATGTCCCTGACACTTCCCAGCAGGGATGAGTTCCCCCAAAAGTTTTGTAAAGTCAAGGCTGGTGCTTGCTCATGCAAGAGACAGTTGTCAAAGACAGAAGTAGGAAAAATACACACAAAAAATTGTTTTCCTCTGCAAATGAGAGACTGAATTTCTTGTAATCCTGTGTGTAGTGATGAGTTGGTTCTCAGTGCCTGAATTTGTTCTCAATTGCTGAGAACAGAAGTGAACTTGAAACTGCCCATAGCACAGAGGGTTACTTAACCAGTTACTTAACCAGAATCTCTTCCATTCTGAGATAGATGATGCTCCAGCTTTGATAATTTATTATTTTTTTTTAATTTCTAGATTAAAGTGTTACAAACAAGCAGTGTTGGAGATAAGCGACTCTCAGATGGTGTAGTATGGTCTCAACGTTTGTTTAACCTTTCGTTTAGGGTTAAAGTTGGCTGCCACCTTTCAAGCCAAGGACATTTACCAAGCTGAAGCACAGAACTTCCATGAGGAGGTGGCTGCAGTCTTGGCTGGAAGGCAGCCTCTGGTTCCCTAACAAGTTTTGCATGAAATCCTGCCCGGAACTGCATTGCTGGGATTCCTATAATTTCATTAAGGTTGACTTGGTTTAACTAAGGCCTTATTTGCCCTAAGATTACCTACAGTAAAAAATTTGCTGAATGTTGAGGATTCAGTAATTAAAGGTGTGTTTGCAGGAAACATTACAGGCAGACCGACAGAGGAACAAGTGGCCAAATCGTTCCCATGGAAGAGCGAAGAAAACTACGAACAAACCTCAGCGGTCAAGCCTGCAGCTTTACAGGAGCAAGTGAAGCCATTCTGAGCTTTCCAGCACCAATTATTTCAGTCAGGGGCGCAATTTGGGATTCACCTTTCACTTGGTAGTGATACTGGTCCCACACCAATCCCCTGGAGAAGACGAGGAGATAGGAGTTGGTTTTTTTTTTTTTGTATATTTGTCACTTGCATTCTCTGAGTCACCAAAGACTGTCCCTATCCTCTCTACTCAGAGGGCAGAGCTTTATCCCCTTGTGTGTGTGTGTGTGTGTGTCTCTGTGTGTCTCCTCTCCCCTCCTCTCCGGTCCCGTCCCATCCCGTCCCCTCCTCCCCAGCCAGGCCCCTTGCGCCTGCGCAGAGGCCCACGGGGGCCGCCATGTTGTCGGAGCGGTGACGCGCGGGGCCGTGGGGCGGGGTCAGTTGGCGGCCCCCGTGCGGGGGGAGCGGAGCGGAGGGGGGTATCGCTGTGCTGCGCTGCGTTCCGGGACTGCGCTCGGGACTCGGGGAGCACTCCGGAGCCGGGCCCAGGGGCACCGGTGCCGGACGGACAGCCAGGGCCCGCAGGTGAGAGGGGAGAGCGGGAACGCTGTGCAATCCTCCTCCGCTCCATAGTCCCTGAGGGGCCGGGGCTCTCTGTGTCCTGCGGGGCCTGTGCGGCCGGGGGTGGCGGGCCGGGCCGGGCCGGGGAGAGAGCGGCGCCGATTTCTGTGAGGAGTGCGGGGCCGGGACGGCGGGTAGCGGGCTCCGTCTGCCGGGGGGGGCTGCTGTGAGGGCGGGAGGAGAGAGCGCGGGTTGAAGCAGGGGCTCCCGGCGTGCCGGAGGGGACGGGGGTGCCCCGGTGGCACTTGAGGGGGGGCGGTGACCTCTTCAAGGGGAGGGGCTTTGCGGGGGGGCAGAGCCGCGTTGTGAGCGAGGAGAGGGGAAGATGCCCGCTGGGCAGTGGGGAGTACCCTGCGAGGGGGAAGGAGGAGTGTGCGGTGTGTGGAAGGAGGGGAACAAAACTCAGCCGTGCCCCGGGGGTTGTGCGGTGTCTGGGGAGGAGGAGGAGGAGGCTGGAGAGGGCAGGCAGGGCGGGAGGCCGGGGTGGGAATGACGGGGACCAAAGCGGCACCGACCCGGCTGGGGGGTCACAGGTGGCAGTCTGCTTCGGGGCTGGACTGGTGTGCTTCTTCGTGCCGCTGAAAAAGTGGAGAAAGTGTCTTCAACTCGCCTTTTCCAGGCATTGTTCAGCGGTCATTGTTACAGTGGTGGTTTTTTTTTTTTTTTTTTTTTTTTTTTTTTTCCTTCCTTCTCTCTGTCCTTTCTGCACGTCAGTATTTATTGTTCCCTCGTCCGGTTGAGCGCTGTGTGCAGGAAGGAGTTTTGGGCATTAGTTCTGAGATGCAAACATTAGAAATGGGGACGTAGCTGTAGGTTCTAATTAACTTTCTGGTTTCCTCTTCTCCCTCTTCCCATAAAATTTAGGCAAAGCTTGTTTTTAATAGGTACTGTTCAGGACTTTTTTTTTTTCTATATGAAATGTGTGCTATGAACTTGAGAGCCCTTGGAGTCTTGGCTTGGGTCTTTTGTGTAGCTCAGGAGATGCAAGGTGCACATCTCTTTCAGTTTTGTGTGGCAAAGGGCTCTTTAGCTTGAATGTTCTGAGTGTTAATGAAACTGATGATGACTTGGACCCCTGTGAATTCTGCATCAGAAATATCTCCCTTACCCATTTAAATATGGCTCATGCATTTGAATAGAATGCCACAGAGGAATCTTCCTTATTCTTTCTCCAGTGAGCTGAAGGTAGAGATAATGCTAATGAGGAACCTTCAGGGCACTCTCCCCACTTCTCTGATTTCATGGTAAAGCCTGTTCTGCAATCCCATTTAGTACTAGAATGCGCTGCAGTGTGTTAGTAGAAAAAAAATAATCTTTGGGTAGTTGGGTAGTAACTAGGATTAAATGCTATCCTGAATGCACTTCTTGTTATCTCTGTGATTCTGTGGTTTTCAAAATGAAAAATTAATTAAAGTGACTTTGTGCCGGCCAGATTTTTTTTTTTTTTTTTGAGAGTCTCTTCTGCAAAAGATTCACTAAACTGAAAGTCATCTCAGGCCATAGTTCAGCTCAGCTGTGCCTAATCTGTAGCAGTAGTGGCGGATTCTGAGACTTGTGGTGTCACAGCTTTTGGTGATGCCAGACATGAAGCAGACCACCAAATTTAGCTAGGGAAAAAGAACTGTGCAGACTCCCTGATCCAGTTTGCAATCTGATCCCACAAATGATAGGACAGCATGTCTGTGGGGAGATGACAAGCTCTGGGATCATCTCAAACAGCCTGCAAGTATTTGGCTCATTGGAAACAGGGCTGAGTGGTGTGAAGCAGAGAGAGGGAGTGTATTCAGCTTGTGTCACTATAGAGGCAGATTAAATCAGTGTAGAGTTCTTCAATAAACCCTAAAGGGTCTCAGAGTGGAAATAAAGTGTTGATGCTGCAGAAAAGGTTCTTGTGCTGGCATTTGAACTGGCTAGAAGCACTTTGGGAGTGAGCATACAAAGTAAAGCCTTGCTTTTCCCCCTTGAGTTCTAATAACCTCAAATCTGTTTTTTTGTTTTCCCTTTTGTTTTGCCACAAGCTCAGAAAAAGGTTAGAATTGCTTAAAAAAATAAAAATGCATAGTATGTAGTGTTGAGTGTATCTTACTGTAATGTGATACTTGTATAGGTTTCTTTGACAGTGGAAATCAAGCCCAGGATATCTGGATCTAAAGGCATGACCTCTGCTGTCTGAATTAAAAAGTTCTAATGATGTGACCTCAAGGGCTTTATGTTCCTAGTGCGGTCCAGCTATTAAAGGGGTAATTAGTTAGCACTACAAAGAAACATTTTGGTAGAGACTCCAAATTAATTAATTTTCAGTGTATTCTGCTAGGAGTGTTTCTGCTAACGCTACTGTATCACCTCCACAAAGCTGCAAACAAAGCTGTCAAAAATGCTCTGCTTTTTCATGTTTGTTATATTGCTGAAGTAGCTGCAATGCTTAGTACTTGGCTTTTCTTTTCCTTATTCTTCAGTTGTTATATGTGTTCTGGCACAACTTTCAGAGAAAATGCACTGTGGCAAAAACTGAATAATTATGAAGGATTTATTGTAAGAGTTAGAAGGCTCAGAGATAATATTTGGTGTTTGGATGTGTCACTGTATCAATAGTACAGAACTTTTTCTAATGACCCTTAATAGCTTATGAAATTTGCCTTTGATGGCCTCAGGCCAGGTTCACAGGGATAGATGCCTTTATCTGTCATAGTGTGTTTGGGTGTCAGTGTGAGGTAAAAGCCTAAATAGATGGAGTAACCTAAATCCTGTTTTCCTTTCAAGGTTCTTTGCTTTCAGCTTTTTTAATTCTCACAGCTGTATTGCATTGTCAGAATATTGGATGGAAACATTTTTATGGTTGTCTTTTTAACTATTTATGGTGCAACAGGTATTTTAAAATTGGGATATTAGAACTTATGGATAAATTAAAAACACTGGTACAGGAGAAACTTTTTTAGTCTATTTGCTATCGCTAAGCAAGGTCTCTTTGCAAAACTCAAAGTTTGTCTTTAAGGGTTTTACATAGTAAAATGGCCTCTGCCAAATCATGTTGGTAGCCTGTATCTGAAGGGAAAGGGGAAATAAGCTCTTAAGTGCCTTGAGATGGGAGAGGCAGGGAATCACAATGTGTGACTGTTGGTAACAGGAGCTTTTCAGATGTGGGTTTCTTGAAGGTGTTTTTTTGGATTATGAGGTAGGAAGAGATAAGTTTGAACACAAGAGGAGCCTGCAAGCTGGGGAAAAAAAATTAAGCCTGACTCTTTTAATTGGCATGGGTATTTCAGAAGACCAGCAGTAAGAAAATTGAAAAGATTTTGCATATTCAGTGCCTCACATTGAATTTGATGTCTTCCATGCCTATCTTGAAAAGCTGCTTTTGACTGAATCGGGTGCACTAATTTTTTTGAAGAATGCATCAGCTACTGATTTGTCAATGTTTTTGCTTTAAATTTGCTGTGGGAAATGCTTAATTTTGTTTCCTTTTGTGGAAGTAGTGCTTTGTTGCAAGTACTAATGACATTGGTCATATGATTTCTTGGGGCTTTTGTTTTTGTTTCTTCATGATTGATGCAGCTGCTTGGTGGTGTGTTCTATAGTTGGGAAATCTGAGAGATTTGCCAACACACTCTCCCTTTTTAAAGCTATTCTGCTTGATTTCTTTAATATGAAATATCTAAAATATGTGAGCTTAAGTACAGGTGAAAGTAGAAATGAAAATAGATTGTGAACACAAGTTTTGCTTTCAGAAGAGTTCTCAAGAGCTTTTCTGACTTGTAGTTGCTTGAATTTTGGGAAAAAGTTAAAGCTTTTTTTTCAACATTACCAGGTGCCCCATGCCTGCTTGATCTGTGAGGTAGTGACACATTCTGCTGTTTCTTTCCAAGGGACCTGCACTGGAGGGGTGTCCAGACAGTGGTGCACATGGAAGGCTATTGACAGGGCAAAACTGCTTGGAATTGGAACTGGTTGTTAGTAGTCAAAGCAGCAGGACTATTCATCCACCTTCCTTTGGTGTCTTCTGCCTACTGGCACGTGCTCTGGTTTGTCCTGCTCTCAGAAGTCTGTACTTGCCTGAAGGTGGGAGTTATAATCTGCTTTAGGATGGAGGTCCTGTCTAATCTGCTCCACCTTGCTAGAAGAAAACCAGTTGATGCAAAGCATGTGGGGATGTGTTGCACAGGTCTCATGGTTAAAACCAGAGATGTGATGTCCTGGCTCTGAGGATTTAGCAGCAAATATACCACAGTGCTCAGGATCCCAATGTGTTAACTCCCATTATGAGTGTAAATTTCCATCTTTCCAGGAAAGCGAGGGAAGAGCTTTGTTCCTTGATTCTTGGTGAGAAAAATAAAGAGAGATCAAATTTTATTAGTCTGTATCATTTGGAAATGGCAGGGCAGGGTTTAGCAACATGACAAATAAAAACTGTGGTACATTGTAAATGAACTTGATTATACTTCCATCTGGTCAAGTGCAAACTGGGGTTATGAGGAGGGTGAGGTTCTGTGTCATGAAAAAAATAAAGCAGAATTTTTGAGGTGCAGGAGTGATAATGATTAAATATCAGAGAGAATCCTGTAGGTCAAAGAAAGCAAAGATAAACACATGAATTTAAATGCAGTTCATTTTTCTGGTTGTTTTTTGGGATCTCCATGTAAGTGGTCCATTCTAGTTTCAAATTGATTGTGTTTTATGTGCATTTCATTTAGCATCATGAGAAGTTTTGGTTGGTTTTTTTTTAGAATAACTGACTTTACCTGATAATGCTAATGTGAACTGTACTGCAGTATATTGAGATGATGATCTGACCCATCCAGCAGGTTTTTACTGTACTGGCACAAAACCTCTCTAAAGTTGAAGTGCTGTTTCTATTATATATTGTTGTAGTATATTTACATCATATTTTAATAAATCTGCAAGAAATAAATGTGAGACATGTCTTAAATTTAAAAATTCTTCATAAATATAATATGGAGAGAAAATTAACCAGAAGGTTTGCACTTGGAGGGCAAAATCCCATGGTAGAGATTTCGGAGGCATTTTGCTGCTGCAGGTACCTGGTGATGCATCTCTGTGTGGTCCTGCCCTGACCTCCTGCTGCAGTTCCCTTGGCAGAGGTAACACTTGGGTGATTGCAGGCTGCTTTCTTTCATGCTTATCTCGTGGGAAACTCATCTACTCAGTAACGTTTTTCTAATTTTTGCTAACTCACCCTGTGGCTACACCTTGTTATTGCTCTCACAGGTAGAAGCAGAAATGATGTGGCTGGAGGTGAGTGGAGGGAAAGCAGGACTGATTCTCCCAGCAGACGCTGAGGATGGAGCATCAAACTCTGTGTAGCAGGACCAGAGCAGTGTTTCCACTTCAAACTAATCATGTTTCCAGATGCCTTAAGAGCTGTTCCTGGCACTGCTTTTCTCAGGCTAGTTTTTCATCTGTGTAGTAGCAGAAAAATCCACATAAATTCTGTAAAATCTATACAGGAAAGCATAAATTCTGTACTACAGTAAGGTAGAGGGAAAGGTTTTTTTCCTCAGTTCTGGAGGAATCAAAACACCGGCTTGCATCCTGCTCACAGATGTTACCTGGCTCTTGAGGGAAGATGAGAGGGAGAAATGGGTTGCTGTTCTGCCTCATCAACTTTTGGCTTCTCTGTGCCTGACTCCCAGGTGTCTTTGGTGTTACGAAACAGGCACAGTTCTGGGCAGGTTTATGGCTGCCCACAGATTTTGAATACAACAGGAAGTGAGTAGCTCATCCGTTATTTAAAGAAAGCCATGAGTGGCACCAGAATCCTACAGATGTTGGCATGTGTTCTGTATATATATATGTATACTTTTTTTAGAAAATGATTACCCAACCACAGTGCCTGTTGCAGAAGACTTGCATTTAATAGTTTACCCCTCTCCCCTCCCCTCCCTAATCATCTTTCTGCTCACTGCTACTGAGTAGCAGCAGGAAGTTAGAAAATAGGTGGTTGTATTGCTGACACTTATTAACAACTATATTTTATTCCTTATTTATTTTTGAAACTTTAACAGGAACAAAATGCAAACATTTTTTTCCTCTTCAATGTTGAATTTGTAATTTATCAGTGATGTTTTTTTTATCTAGAAATGTAAGCTTGTCTTCTGTGTTTACTGTTCTAAGCTTGTTTTTATACGGTGGAATGAAAGTATTTTCATCAGGGTATGTGCCCTATGAGATATTTTATATAAAGACTTGGCAAGCTTATACATTCAATCTGGAAATTATGAATTAAACATTTGAGCTGTAACAGAATCAAGCTATAAATCTAGATTATTCAGCAATATTGAATCTGAATTTACTAGATTGCTCAAGTTGCCTTACATTGCTCCCTCAGTGGCTATGCCAGTGAGAGCAGTCTCTTGTGACTGCTCCCATTTTTTATGGAGGTGTAATGGTAAATGCATAAGCATCCACGTCACTTGTTCCTCATTAGACTGGGACAATACAAAACACTGACATCTTTAATAGTAGAAGGGCTGGTGTGGGGAGGTTTGTAATCCACAGAAGACTGGGTGTTATATTTTCCCTCTGAGTCTGAAAATTTTGTTCTTAGCATCCGGGCAGGGAGTTTTGTTATTTAAAGGAGAGCAGTGTTGAGATGACTGTAATATCTGCTGTCTTGGAGTTGGTGGAAGTGTTATCAACACCACCAGTTATTTTGGTGATGTTGGTGCTTTGACTTGCCATGAGGGAGCCTGGCCTGTATATTTGCAAGCAGGCTAATCTTTTTTTTTCAGGAACGCTTTGGCAGCTTATCTTAATGTAAGGTTAAATATGTGGAGGAGTTTGCTGTGAGGCTCCAGATGGGCTATAGTACAACTCCCCTAGTATATCATTTTAGCAAGAATACAGAGAACTGGCGATTTTGGTTTCCTACCACAATTTGTTAATTATTTTTCTTACTGCTCTTTCTGATCTGTATACCTGATCACATTTAAGAGCCACACTGATGGACCAAGACCTTGGTGTGGTAGTGCTTCATATGCATAAAATGGCAGTTTCTGTTCCCAAATCTTGTTATGCCACTGTAGTCCTTCTTCCACCTGTTATTTTTCTGGGGTTTGTGTGTGGCTGTGGGTGGGTACAAGAGAAAAAAAATGGTTAATATTGTTGGCTACATCGTAGTAAGCATGTAGTCTAACTTTAGCCTGTTGGGATGGCATTTTTCCTCTTTCATAGCTTGTATCCCTCAGGCAACTTGATGGATTTTACCAGCACTTCTTGCCTTCCTTCAAGGACAGAGGCTTTCATGCCATGTTACTCTTGGTGCTCATGTGGCTGTCCCCACTTGAGAAGCTGAGTTACGTCTTCTCTCAGAGCTAGTTGAAATAACTTCCCTGGAAAAGGCTGAGCAGATGTAAGTAAGACTTGCCCTCCTCTTAAAATCAATTTCTTAGATGATACCAAGTGTACCAACAGCCCTCATTTCTTTTGGAATGACAGCAGGCCTTTCATGCCTGGTTTTCCTGTTGACCATCATTCCTGGTTTTGTAGAAGGAGAAAATAACTTCAATAAGGGTGGTCTTAACCTTACCTCTGGCAGCTTAAGCAGTTACAAGATTTTCTGCAGAATGCCAACCAATATAAGCTGGAGTGCTTTAACCAGCCTAAATAATTGCTCTTTGTATTGGTTGATCCTGAGTAAATAGGCTAAAAAGTACTTAAGAGCAGCTCAGCTGGGAGCCTTCTGGCAGAGAGCAGGGACAAGCAGCTGAGGATGCTGAGCTCTTCCACTGCACAGCTGTGTCTAGAGGAGGAGATCAAGCCCAGGGCAGAGGTTCTCAAGCTAAATGACTGTTCAACAGGCAGACATTTGGCTTTTTCCCTGCAAATAAACCTGAGATCACAGGTAGGATAAGAGAAACCCAGCTCATCGTCCTTTAGGGAATGAATGTTTTTCCTGCTTAGGCTGGAATGGAGTATGCTGTTGTGGAGTGAAAGAAGTAGTAGTTAAATTTAGAAATGGCTTATGGGGAGTCAGGGAGGGCAGTAGCTTTAGAATTCTTCTGTCAGTGCAGCAGGCATGCAGGCACTGTGGGATGTGGTATGGGGTTGCAGTGTCCTGTCTTCCCCACTTGTATACAGAGAAGTCCATGCTGTGTTTATAACTAGCTCCCATTACTAGTTCAGATTGTTTCTTCATTAGTAAAATTAATGGTAGGAAGGAGTCAGGCTGCAAAATGTGAATGTGCAGGAGAAGAGGTTGCACGACAACACTTTACAGTACCAAACATAAAGTCAAGAATAAATAATGGCAGATAAAGAGATGGGAGGAGGAAAAAATGAGCGTGTTGGAGGAAAAACACTGTCTTTGTATTGACTTTATTGTTCCAGTGCCATCCCAGATGCATCTAACAAGACTGACATTGTTTAAGATTTTTGTTACTGAAGGCCTTTCATAAGGCTCCTCACTGTAATGCTTGTGTGTGTCACTGGAGTAGCCTGACACAGCTTTGCAGAGATGCAGGTTATGCAAAGTGCTCTGATAGGGGACGATGAGAAGCCTGGATCTTGCTTCCAGTTCTAGAAGGCTTCTTGCTCTCAGAAACTGCATTCTAACTTCCTGGCTTTCTGTCTTTACCAAAACAACCTGTGTAAGAGGCTTCCTGATGAATGGTATGTGTCATTCCTGACACACTAATACTTTAATTCTGGAATATGGGTCTTTCTGATGGCTTCCATGCATAGCTGTGCATTTATGAAAAGCAAAATCATATGATGGATTAAGCAGAAGTATCAAAAGGGAGAAAGCTTCATGAAATAAATCAGCAATAGCCTCTCTGATCTTCAGGTAACTCCTTTGGTTTGGTCAAGAAGTTTGGGTGTTCCATAGTGCTTCTTCTCTGTTACCATTGGTTAACTTGGGGTTTCCTGTGTGATTTTCTTGTTAGTATTGTTTTATTGTTTTAACTGGATCAGTAACTTCAGCTTGCCAAGGGTAATTGAAGAAATCTTGTTGATTCATTGAATTATAGAAGTAACCATCACTAGTTGGTGCTAACAGAATGTGAGAATAAAATTTGCCAAGAGTAATGTTTCAGGTTTTTTTTTTTCTTTGCTAGTGAGGGGAAAGACAGAGGAAATGAAAGCTGGCAGCATTGTTACCAGCATTCCCTGCTTTATGTTATAATGTATAAAAAAAAGTGACTGTCATTGCAAATGACAGGTACTATGTAATTGCTCTTTGCATTTTGGGGTAACTGGCTGCTTTTCTTTCCTTTTCAACTGGACATGCTATTTTTTCAGCATTAAAAAGAAAGGCAGTGTGTCCCCAAATCCTGCTCTCTAGTTGGTCTTTCTGGCCAGTTGGGTAGCTTCGAAATGTCTGTGAAACCTTTTGCTGTAACTTTGTGTTATTTCAGTTCTCTTGTGACTGGTGCCCTTTTGGCAAGCCCAGCCCAGATAGCTTCCTACTGGGAGGGAATTATGAGGTGAATTTTTGAAAACCATGCTTGGCTTAGGATCATGATGCAAGGTATTACTTCTGTTCAGATTTCTGTACCTTCTGTGACTTGCATTTTGTGATTTATATGATTAAAAGGTAGCTCTGCTTCTGAGGTACAGAGAGCCTGTCTGACAGGTTTTAAAGCAAAAACTAACTACAGCTTTTTTTCTTCTGCACTATTGTTAAAATTGATTTTTATTTGAAGCTGTGGCCTTGCAGAATTATGTATGAAATATTCTGTATGCATGGACAAGAGAAGGATGCCACAGATTTGTGGTGAGTGCTGTGAACTTTTCCCTCCAGGCAAGGAGTGGGGCTATGCAATTTTCCATTCACAGTAGAGATAGAGATCAAAGAGCTGCAGGAGCCAACAGTAAACTCTGTTGGAGATGCTGTACCCTGCAGTTCTTTAAAATAACATCTACGGTGAATAATAGTGTGCAAATGTGTGTGACAATTTTTTTTTCTCTCCTTTAACCTTGTTCTAGATGTCAGAATTAACCTGGACTACTTGAGAATGGCGAAACATAGCCCTGGGATCCTGCCATGAACAGTAAGAAAGTTGAGATCCTTCGTGTATGCAAATAATTATTGTTTTTAAAGGCTAAAACCCAGTGAAACTGTTCCTGTTCAATTAACGTAACCAGGCAACACATTTTGTAGCTCAGTGTGGATGTGCTCCCAGCTTTTTATGCAGTGAAGGGGCAGCACTTTAAGTCAGAGGGGTGGCTTGTGAAATCATTGAGGTGGTAGCTGAAGTCTGCTTCCCTGTTAAATGTAATTCTATTGTGAGACTCCATTGTAATGTAGTGTATATAATTATATGGAGACTTTGTTTTCACAGGATGTCTTGAGCACAAGTTAGTTTGAGATGTGATTAGACAAATGAGAGGAAGAAAAAGGTGAGTTGCAGAGTGGAAAAGACCACATTGTGTATGCAATATATGGGAAGTCCCTCAAACAATGGCTGAGGGCAGCTGTTGGAGTGCAGTGTGTTGGTATCACTCCTGAGTTGTCTGTTTCAGGTAGCTTGGCTAAATAGGTCTTCAGTTCAGCTTTTCATAGCTGGCTTGTGTGTGGTGTTTTCCTTACATGAACCTTAGTATTTAATAAAGGTTGGTTAAATGGTTTATACATTCAAGAAAGCAGGCAGCTTTAAGGATATTCTTGAATGTTGATTAGAACACTGATATTTTTTTTATGTTGGCAGCCTGAAACTTTCTAGTTTAAAGGACACATAAATATTTATGTATGTATGAGCTCTGTATTCTTAATGTAGCCTTTTCCAGACATTGCAGTAGGCATCCTTAAATTGATGTATTGAAAATTATTCTCATTAATTTTTCCAGTGCAAAATAGATGACTTATGAGAGACTTTGTGCTTGAGCAGCATGCTTGTACAGTGTAAATTTTTATCAGATGCTTTTGATGCATCCCAGCCTTCACTGAGATTGAAACTAGAAAGCTTTTGTATTGTTAAATATCATGATTTGGATATAGTCAATTGATAGTGAGCAGCTTTTGGAAACTTTTGAATCTAAACTCTTCACAGCAGTTTAAATGTTTAACATACAGATGTTAAAATGAAAAATATTTCATTTTCTTCTGTACAACTCTATGACCATGTTGTGCTTAATTCTTCATGGGAGCAGAGTTTTACACAGGGCTTTCAAAAGCTGGTTAATATACTTGAAGTTTTAGGCACTGTTAATATCTTGAAAATCTCAGAACTCTCCTATGTTGTGGATCAAATTATCTAGCCTTAGATCATTTATTAGATTGATGGATAAAGACACAAAGTTGTTTAGTTCTTTGTGCAAAATAGTGGATATAACACCAAGAGATACTGTTAAGACTGACTGCTTTCAGCTTTTTTAGAAGTTTGTTCAGCTTAGCTTATCTTGATGTGCCTGGTGAAAGTAACAGCAGGTGGGAAGGGTTATAGTTTGGAAAGTGATTCTAAATTGTCACATGGGTACATGAATGTTAGCTTAAGGAAGTACCATTTCTCAGTGAAGCAGGTGGCTTTCTCCAGAATGGAGCTCCTAAGAAACAGAAGCAATCCATCTGTGCCGAGTTACCACTCTGAGCCTTCAGGACTTTTTAGAGAGAACGATTAAAAACCTTCTCCAGTCATAACCACACAGGCAGAAGCCCACATTGCCTTTAACAGAGGAGTGGCATGGAAGATGCTTCCTTTAGACATGCACAAACAGGTGTGTGGGCATCCTCCACTGCTGTGCACAGCTCTGAATGGTGCTTGGAACTGCAGCTGTGGATGGAGAGGTGGTACAGATGTTTGGGAGAGTGGCCCCTTCTGCCCCTTTGTCCTCTCTCTGTACTAATACCTTAAATTTCTTCTGACTGAGAATATGCAGCTTCCTCCTTGTTCCCCATTCCTTTGGTCCCAGGAGAGGTTTGCTGTGTGCAGAGCTGGTCTCATTAGGACTCCTTAGGACTATCTGGTTCTGTAATTGCTGAAGCTCCTGGATTTGAGAGCATAATATATGGGCATCCAGTATGGCATCAAATTTTCCTGCTGTCTGTGGTGCTGTTTTAAGTGGTAAATGTTTTATTTGAATGTGATTTATAAGGAGTGTGTCGTCTTCAGTATCAGCACATCTTTGACAAGTTTGAACTTCAGAGAACTATTTTCTCTTGACTATGAGTGAAATACAGTACTACTGAGAAGCTTTGTTTTTGTACATAAAATATTACTGAAGACTTAAGAGTTTGTGTGATTGTGCTGAAACTTGATTTATTTTGTGTCCTTAAATTAATTGAATAAAATTTTTATTTAATGTATTTTAAAGTACATTAGCAAAGGACATTATGTAACTACAGTTAATGAGTTCTTTTGATGGATAAAACTTCTTCACTTTATACAATTACTAAATTTCCATTAGGATAAGATCTACTCTGCTACCAAGAGTTGTATTTCAGCAGTTAATAGGCTTTATGACACTCAAAATGCAGTCCCATGGCTGACTGAGGCAAATCAGTAGCTTCAGTTTGATCTTCTGTAGTCTAAAAACCAGTTTCTTTTGTTTATGGACTTTATTGATAATGCTTAAATATTTATCTAGTTCTAGTTTGTATGTGGAAAACAGTAATGGTTCTACTGTTAATTATTGATTATCAGGTGATACTTGATACATGTTAATGCTGCTCTCAGGTAATGCACCTCATGCCTGTTATAAAAATAGGGGAGGTTCTGCTAATGTCAGAATGTGTGCAGAGTTCATGCTGAAAATGTTTCCTGAGGTAGGCTGTTCAGTGTCCTACTTTTAAAATAAAAATGCTTTTTTTAAGGCATATACTTCTCTGTATTTAGGGAAAGATTATCTTATTATTACTTCTTATTTAGAGAGTAAAGTTTTTCTTTTAGGAGTATAGTTCAATGTCAGATTTAATCAGCTGCTGCTGGAAGGGTCAATGCTGCCTTCTGCTCTTTGCAGTGCTGCTCAGTGGGTGCCAGGGAAGTGGAGGTGCCAGCAGGTGAGTGGGATGGCCTCACTGCTCTGGTGCGAGGCAGCTGTGAACTGTGGAGCTGGTTGGTTTGTTCTGTTCAGCACAAGGTAGGCAAGTGGTAGTTAGGTCAGACTTAAGTGTAATGTGGAGCTGTGTCCTTTGTTAATGTTCCCCAGCCTCTTACTCCATGTAAAACCAGACTGTTTTTCAGCAGTTCTGCTTTTATTATGGTTTCAATTTTGATTTGTTACTGTGCTGGGGGAAGGGCTGAATTAACACTGTAGGTCAGGCTCAATCACAGCATCTTCTAGCTTTGTGATTCCTGAGCATCATTTGAAAACAGCTTTCCTTCTGCAGAAATTATGTGTTTGCTGAGGTCTGTCCTTGCACCTGATGAGTCTGTCATGTTCACTGAATGCTCACGTTTGCCACTGAGGATGCTTGGGCTTGTTTATGTATTGACTTCCTAGACTGTGCCACACACACTTTCTTGTTTGCTATTGAGCACCTTTTGTGTCATTAATTTGCTGCTGTTTCTGAAGTGCTCACTGTAACTGGTACAAGTAACTTACCTGAGTTGTGTGCATCCTTTCTCTGCTCTTGCAAATGTTGAGCATTGTGTAGTAGAAGATGAAATATAGACTTAAAAATAGACCAGTTAGTTTCACAGGGTGTCTGGTATGGGAGGTGTGTGCACTGGTGTATGAACAACACATGTAGTGGTTTTAGTGATTTTTTGGAGTTGGAATTAGAAGTGGTTTAACTTCTGTGAAATGCTAATCAATTTTGTATGGGTCTTAACCACACCTCTTTTAAACTGTCTTTCTAAGTTCATGCTGGAGATTGTTTTAACAAATATAATGGGTTATATAGGAAATGAATAATTTTTCATGAATATATTTACTTCTGTGAATCTGAAAGAATGAAGGCAAAATACAACAGCAGCAACAAGAGCAAACACCACAGACTAAAGAGATCTGAGGAACTTGCACAGAAGTCAGAAATTGAACCCGTGGCTCCTGGTAGGGGGAGGCAAGTTAGTGCTGAAATCAAATTTGTGCTTTCTGTGGATGTAATGAGTAGCTGTAAAGTTGTCAGTGGAGTTGTGGATTTATCATATTTGTGGGTTGGGTGTGTATGATCAAGGGTGAGGATGGAAGAGTTGATAGTTTTATCTAAACTTCACTGAGCGAGTGTCAAATTTTATTTTTAATGTGGAATTTATATGAATTTCTGTTCTAATGAGACTTGATAAATATTCCTCATGCACTTGATGAATTATGTGCTTTTTGAAGTTTTTGTTTTCTCCTATTGTACAGGAAAAATAAGTATCTGTAACATTTCTCATGATTTTCAACTGCAAGCCAGCCATGCAGCTCCAGCCATAAGCAGTGGTTTAAAAAAAAGTGTTCCAAATTAAAAAAAAGAAACAAGGCAGCTTTCACCTTGCAGTATAATTGGCTCAGCTTTCTTTCACAAGCAGAGTAATGTGAGTGGATTAATGTAAGCTGTTCTGCTAAAACCAGTGAAAAACTCATCCCAGTGAAACCTTCAGGAGAGGGGAGAAAATATAGAGGTAGAAGGGATTTTGGTTTTAAAATAGCTCTAATAGCTTTTAATTTAAAACTAGGCAACAGTGTTAAAGTTATTCGCAGTAGTACTGACTGGATGTGAATAGTTTGGTCAGTCTAAAGAGAACAGAAGAAAGCCAAACTGATCTTTTCAAGAATTCAGGTCTAGTTTTGTTTGGGACAGCACCATTTTAATGTGTGCTGCTTACACTTTTCCAGCAATCTTCCAGCTAAGTTGGCTGAGTGACCCGTTTGTGGAAATTATGTAAAATGGAAGTATAAAAAATCCCCAGCTTTTATTTGTAGTTGAAAGGTCAGGGTTTTTTCCCTGATCTTTAGGAAAGGTGGAGTGAGCAGTATAGTTCATAGAGCAACCCTATTAAAGACAAAATCAAAGGAACATCATCTTAAACTCACTGAGCAGGTGTATGGAAGGAAGATGCTTCACTATATGCACAAACCCAATTGTAGTGTATGCTTGCCCAAGAGGAGGCCAACATAATTTATTTCTTAGAATTAATTTAATCCAAACCTTACAGTTTTGTGAAGTTGAGAGCCACCTGTCTTTTCATGACCAATCTCTTAGTGTTGTGTAGTGTATTTGCCTCTTCAGAGGAGCCTGTGCATTGTCCATGGGGTGGTTAAACTGCAGGATCTGTCCTGGTTACATTGACCACGCTGCACATCATGTAGGAATTTGCAAACAACTTTGAGTAGGAAGGAAGTTCAGGTTTACATGGTAACTTTTGAATATGATGAAAGATAGACAAAACATATCATATTTACTCATCAGACTTCTTTAACAGAGGAAAATCTGAAATGTATTTGAAATAAGGAAGTCTTGAGGTGCAGCAACACGAGGAGTTAAGAGCCACCTTATTCTGTTAGCTGCTGTAGTATCAGTGGGGAAGGACTGGGCAAGTTAGAGGCTGTTAAGCAATTCTGTTTGATCATGTCTCTGTTATGGCATGTTTAAAGTATTGCAAAGTATGCACTGAATTTATAATTCATGCTTACAAATATTGTGTGTGATTTTTTTTTCAATAAGTGTCTTAAGTCTGTTTTAACAAAATAACATTTTAGTGAGGCTCTTAAATTAGCATTGCTTATGACCTACTTTCTGAAATCAGATTTTTTTGTAATAGTATGAAGCAATTTGAGAGGAGAGTACATTTTGCAGAAGCTCTTTTCTGTTAAATATAAACTGACCTGCTTAGAATTATTATATAGATTTTTTTTTTACTGTTCTGTGACCATATCTAAAAACACTAGTTTACTTTTGTACGTTAAAAGTGTTCGTTAAGGAATTTCTGCTTTGGGCTGGGAATTATTAGTAAATTGCTTTAAAGAAATGTCTAATTCATCCAGCTACTATTTTTTCATCACTCACTTGTATTTATCAATGTAAAATATATAAAAGACAAAAAATCAGGAGTGTGGCTTTTTCAGGGTTATTCCATATTTTAGATTTTGAAAGCTTGCTGCTAAATGATGTCTGCAGATTGAAATGTTACTACTTTTTTGCTGTCCTTTCAAGTCCTTTGTGTGAGTTCACAAACCTGAATGTAGTCTGTAGTCTTTCATGTTGGTTAATGGCTGTAAGAAATCAAACTCCTGAGACATAAAAAAAATTGGAACAGGGAGTTCTTGATCAACTGTATTAGATCTTAAAAATGGAACTCATTAAAATTTTTGCCTCTTCTGTGCAAATTAATATGATTATGTCTTGCACATAAATAAATTGAGCTGTTTCTCTCCATCTTAAAATAAAAGGTGGCTTTATGAGATACAGCTTCCATTTTAGTAAATGGTTCATGAGAGGTTCACGAGGCTCAGAAACAACTGGGTTAAACCAAGATATTTTTTTGAAAAATCTAGGGCATGTTCCATGTGTTCACTTGATTAATTTTCATAATTCATCCTAGTTTCTACAGCAAACAGCAGTGTAATACATGCAAAGAAGTTTATTACTTTTGTGCTTATTTATCTCTAATTTTACTGCAGAAAGTTAGTGGAATGGAGAACAGGTCACATTATGTATGAATGTTTAGAACTAATCCTGGTGTGTTTTGTGAAAATCCATGGCATCAGAGAGGCAGAAGCTGTTTTGGGATGTCTGTGTGTGTGACTCTGCTTCAATTCTGTTTGACTACAGGTGCATGAAGAGCAGAGGAGATATTTCCGCTTATCAGAGATGATGTGGAGAGACGCTTTGTGAGTAACTGATACGTGTTTTCTGAAAAGCCCAAACTGCTAATGTGAGATTCCCCCTGCCCCTCTCTCCCTTAGAATAATTATCTAACTTAGAACAATTGCCTAACATTCCCATTTGGTTCTTGAAAACTGTCAACATAGAGCCCTTCATGGAAATCATAGATAAAGGTGATCATTGAAATACAGAGCCCTAAGATAGAGCAGTAGAGTATCTGTGGCTTCATAAATGATTAACCATGGCACCTAACTTTTCTACAGTGCTCAGTCTACCAAAGGCTTTTGCTGATGACTGCTCTATGCATTCTAGACCGAAGGAAAAACTGATACTGGGTATAAGGATAACCTTTAGTAGGATTAACTCTGTACTTACCAAACCTTTTCTGCCAAGCTTACAGGTGTTATGTATTCTGCATTCTACTAATACTTTATTACATATCCTTGTCTAATGTTAATTGGAAGTCTGTTATATTTGTCATTAAGAAGATGGGAATAGTAGCAGTCAACACAAGCTTTCCTTAGGCTTCAGTTCCTGCCTGCTGGAACACAACAATATCCTGGAAGCATGCAGTTAAACTGCACTCCCAAAATATTACATGAAAGGAAGACCCTCTATGTCAGAATCTAACTGTACCTAATTAGGTACTTGAAGGTTTTACTTTTGTGGAAATAAGGTCATTTTTTGATGAACACAATTAGGTCATGCAGTGTCTTGTTTGTCAGGTGGACTACATAAATATGCAATGTTTCTAGTATTGTAGACTTGTTAGCCACCCCTTTCCTTTGGTGTGGTTAATCCCAGAGTTTCCTGTAACAGTTGAGAATTAAAGCAGCATGTTATTTTAGGGTTGTCCATGATAGTCCCAGTGCTTCTTGATTTTTTTTTTTTTTTTTGTGTATGTGTGTGTGTCTGTTTTAAATATAATACAAGTAATGTGGTCTTGAGTGCTTTCTATCAAACTGTAAGTTTTGATACTTTGGAGCTATTGCTTTGTTCTAACGGTTCCTTTGGTTCCTAATGGGATGTGGTCCCAAACTTGACAACTTTGAGCTCTTCATTGTCAAGAAAGTTAGCAACTGTTACATCAGGCACCTAAATTTCTATTTTTTTTTTCTTTTTAAATTTTTTTGCATTTGTTGTACTAGTGTTGTAACAGTGCTATACCATGAATTTTCCCTCTAAATTATAGAAAACTAGTAATGGCTTCAACTAGTATGTAAGAATCAGTTTGCATTCTTGCATAGGATTTGTCTTTTTTGTTGCCTAGATCTAAGAAAAAGGTTCTTAAATGGTTGTTAGGCTTCCCTAATCTTGGAACACTTCGCAAAAAAAAAAAAAAAAAAAAAAAAAAAAAAAAAAAAAAAAAAAAAAAAAATCATTAATACTTGATTTCCTCATTCTGGGATGAGGTTTGACATCTGCAAGTAGTGGCTGGTTGTCTGTCCTGCCTTCAGTCAAGAGAAAATCTGCTTCAAGAGAATACTGGCTTGTAGTAATGTTTTCCCTGGATTCATTAAGTCTGCTGCTAGTGCAGGAAGGCTGCAGGAGGATTTCTTTGTAGCCATGTCCTGGCCAGGTGCTGGATTCCTTATGAAGCAGCAGGAGAAGTCCTTGTGCTGATCCAGCTGACTGACGCAGGAAATAGCGTTGATTTGATTACGCTGTGACCTTGGGATCACTGTCTTGAGGCTGAAGTCTGTGAGGGCTTTGTGATGGTTGGCTGACTAGGAGCAATAATATGGAATGTTATTTCATAAAGTAATATAGTTTTTAATGATAAATAAAAATACTGTGTTCTGTTTTGCCTTTTGTGGATAACCAGAGTGGGTGGAGTATTTGATTCCTTGGTTACGCATTCTCCATGTTTTCAGATTTGCTGGTTCAGGTCTCACAGACAGAGCTTTGCTCTGGCCTCTGGGGTCAGTCATCCTTTGGCATTCCCAATTCTTACCCAGTAAGTCAGATAGGCCTTGCTCAGGGGTCTCCTACCTCCTTAGGCTGCTTCCTTACTGTTCTTAAGTGTTCCTGTTTAAATTCACCAAACTTAACAACAGAGATTTATGATGTTAGTAGAGACTTGGTTTGGTTCAGATTCTTTTTTCAGCTTTCTAGACTGCTTCTTTAGGTCAAAGGAGCTGTTTCATAGCTAAAAATCTTTACACTTAAAAGAAAAAAAATTCTAGTTCTTTCTAGGAGGTTTAAGGGTGAATGAAGGAAGCAGAAGTCATGTGGCCATCTGGTTTATACAGACCTGTATAAGGTACATTGTCGCAGTTTAACACTGGCCCGGCAATTAAACCGAATAACAGATGTTTTCTGTTAATCCCCCTCTCCTCCCTGATAAGGAAAGGAGAGAGAATAAGGGAAAGAGGCTTATAGGCTGGAAACTAAACTACACGACTTTAATGAAACAGTAATGATAAATAGGAAAAATTACTATATATATATATATATACAAATATACAGGAAAAATGGATACCATGTTCCTCCCCCTTTCCCCCAATAACTCTCACGTCACCACTGAGGCTGCAGGGCAGCCCTGGGAAAGTCCAGGCTGGACCCTGGGGTCAGGAGCAGTTGGGAGCTGGAGGCAGGAACACACAGATTCAGGCTGGCACGGATCAGGACCACAGGCAGACGAACGGATGGAATCCTCCCAGGATGCTGAAGCACACATGGAACCCGGTGAAGGAAGGTCAAGGAGAACAGGAAGAAGGGGTCTGACCCTCGTGATCCCTCAAATTTATACTGAGTATGAGGTGTATGGGATGGAATACTCTGGTCAGCTCTGGCATCTGTCTTGTCTTGGGCCTCCCCAAAGGAGGGGTTCAGGTGGGACCTCTTTACTCCTTCTGCAGGGTAAAATGTTCCTCAGAGCTGAGCAGTGTCCTTGGCTCTGCATACCAGTCTCTGGCAGTAACTATAAACATCCAGTGTTATCAGTCCTAGAAGCAGACACTGTCTGAGAAACTTGCTGTCAATTTCAGCAAGTGCAGCTACTTACAAGAGACTTAGCTGAGAGCAGAAGTAGAAGACAGAAAATCACCGTTATCCTGGCCCACACCAGGACATACAGTGTGTTAGACAAGTACAGGTGTCATCTGGATATCATTCTACTATCATTCTACAGAACTTGGTAAAATTTGCAGCTGAGAAAGAATTTCACTGGTTTTAAAATAAGATATTGTATTATCAGTTTAATGAAATGGAACTGGATTTTACTTTTTTTTTTTTTTTTAATACAGTAAGTGTAGTTAGGCATAAATGTGCCAAGCAATAGATTTTTAGTGATGCCACAGTTACTGGTAATATGTTTTTCTTTGAGTGTATTTACAGATGTTAACTACATTTTAGTGTGGTAGTTTTCAGAAA
The DNA here is from genome assembly GCA_038090715.1 of Florisuga fusca. Classification (NCBI taxonomy): domain Eukaryota; kingdom Metazoa; phylum Chordata; class Aves; order Apodiformes; family Trochilidae; genus Florisuga; species Florisuga fusca. The sequence continues at coordinate 8,549,874 of JAAWXA010000017.1, forward strand.
AGACTCTATGAAATATACATAACACTTATTTTGTGGGGCTGGCATTTAATTTGTACAAGTGGTTGCTGTTATGGTCTTGTATTTGCATGGCAGTCAGTTTTTCAGCATATGGCTGGGTCAGGTTGTGCTCTGATACTTAAGAGAGCGGATAAAGCTTAAAGGCAGTGACACCAGGAACAGTGTTTCTGGATTTACCTACATTAAGGCTCCTTTGTGTCAACATCAGTAGCTGCAATAATGGGTAATGTCTGTGTGCCCATTTTCATTAATTCTTATGGGATATGTTATGGGTAAATGTAACGGGATAGGTTGTGAACTGAATAGAGTTCAGTTCTTCTTGCAGGATGGAGGTGCAGGAACTGGTTTCTTTTCCCAGTTTTATATGATGATAACCTTGGATTCAACTTTTGTGCTGAAATACTTCTTTCCATGAGTGATGTTTATATAGCTATATGATGTTTGTGGGGTGTATAATGGAAAGTGCTGTTTACTTGTTACAGTTTTCATCATGATTTGATACTATGCAGCTTTGAATGTACGGGATTCCTGGTTAAATATGGAAAAATGTTTCACCTTTGCTTGAGCAGCAAACATCAAAGGTGTTAAACTCTACATCATGGCAACTTGGTCCAATAAGTAAAAATGTGGCTTTTTTAACAGAGTGTGATTGTACAGTGAAAACTTTTTCACCTGGTAGTATTGACTCCTACATTCATAAACTTAAAAAATACTGATTTATAAGGAAATTGGATAGCATTTAACTTAAAACTGCAGAAATAAAATTCTTCAACCAAACCACAGAGTTGCAAGTTCATCACTTAAGCTGAATTTTTACTGACAGGCTGAATGAGGGTGCCTTGTTCTACTTAACATCTGCCTGTGTCTGAGAAGGTCTAATTTGTACAATAGTAATAGGTACTTGAGCTGTGCCCTCAGTAATCAGTAGATTAGGGGTGTATGTGACAGGTTGGACACTGAAGGGACGTGCTGTATCTAAGCTATTCAGTTTCCACGTGAAGAGACTGATATGTACCACTGGCCTGCCCTGATCTTAGTAACCACATCAAGCTTTATGCTCTTAATATAACTGACAGTAAGCAGCTGGTTCTGAAGTTGTAGCCATTGGTGACTTACACTGGAGAAAAGGTTTATGAGGGGTGAAAAATACAGGTGAAATCTAAGTCCTTTACATAACAATGAAGATGTTGTGAATCTTTAAGGACTTAAATATTTTAAGAATGCTTTTATGTCAGATTTTTGGGCTGACCAAGAAGCTTGATAAAATTTATATTCATCTTGCCTTAATTATGTAAGAGTTTACATTTGGTTCATTGTGCAAATCCAGGCACATCCAGTTGATCAGGTAACTTAAAATTCAAGAGAGTTTTCCCTCTAAAACCGTGCTTTGACACATATAACTCAGTGTTGCAAAAATTTTGTTTTCTGCTACCTTACTGTCAGTGCAGTGGGTTGAGACTCTCCTTGCACAGTGCCCTAACCTGGTGTCATATACAGCTGCTGGTGGAAATGGGTGAGCTTCAGGTTCCTGCCCCATTCTTAGGAGAGATGTGGTGCTGTGTAGCAAGGTAGTGTTTTCATCCTTGGGAATCTTCAGGTAAAGGCTAGATTTCTTGGCAGTAAAATAAGGATGATGAAGAATGAAAGTGGGAAGGGAGGACCCTTCTGCTACATGTAAGGTGTTAGGTGCACAGGACTCACCAGCCTGGTTCTTCAGTTTATTGTCCAAAACCTGAATTACAATCTGAAATGGTGGGTGTGAAAGAGCTGCCTCTTCTACTACAGTCTGAAAAGATAAGTGTGTGGGGTCTGCTGGGTGTGAAATATTGGTGGGGAAGAGCTGTCTGTCTACTCTTCATGAGGCTGTCACAGATAGGCTGAGGGGTTAGTATGGACACAGGGTATAGGTTAGGGGCAGTGTCATCTTCAAGGTCATTGATATGGAAAGAGTAGCTGATTTATTGTAGATAAACTATAGAAATAATATACAGAGAGGAGGTACTTCTGATGATTTGTGGCTCACATAAATTAGTGGATTGGAGTCTGCTCTAAGCAATAAGTCCAGCTTTTATCCTGCATGCCACTTAATGAGTGTAGAAGCAGACTGGTTTGTTTTTAAACTTCAGTTGCATAAGTCTATATAAATGCCACTCTGTATTTACATTGAAATTTAAAAATTACTCTGGTATTGTCAGACTCCTAGAGTCCAAACTAGGAAGCCAAAGCAGGGATTGATTTGAGAGTCAAGATCTGTTATGGCACAGATGCCAGTGTACTAAGGCAGTGAAATAATCCTGTTTGATTGTGTTTCTGCAAATGCTATGCACAGGTTGAAATTGTTGAATGTGTTTGAGAGTATATGTTGGATTGCATTAAGACTATATAAAATTTTTTCTTTGCCCATGTAACAGCTGTATTTTGCTGTCTGTACAGTGTTTTATTAAAGGTTGCTGTAGCTATATTCTGATTCGGTGCAGGCTTTCTCCTGGACTGTTTTGGGACGTATTTTAAGGTGATGAGAGCAAGGCAGTAGATCTTCTGTAGCTTTATAGTCTGCAGATGGGTAGTATTTCTATTGGCAGCTTGCATTCTGCATGTTACATTTGTGTTGCTTCAGTAGCCCTCTGTGTGCTCTACAAGCTAGTTGTGCAGTAGGATGGTTTGCATAAAACAAGAATGACTTTTACTGGTTTTAAATTGGAATTTGTATTATTGGGTTCAGTGTAGTGGATCCTGTTTCATTAAAGTTTCACTTCATTTTTAGTATGTGTGTCTTACCTGAAATTACAGTTCATTCAAATAGTATTTCAGGAAGTCTGGACTGATCCATTGTATACCTACTGCTGAGTTTTAATGTATTCCTGTGGACAGTCTGAAGTCTGTATTTGTTTCATAACAGAAGCTTCCTTAAATTTTCAACTTCGGGCAGTTTCAAACAACTTCTGTTTTTAACAGTGATCTCTTGCTTTTTCTTTCAGGAGCTGCAACTGAATAGCTTTTGAAACAGTATGTTGATTTATTTATTTTTAAAAATGTAGTAAAGAACCCAGTCAATGTAATTTCAATTAAAGAGAAAAAGCCATGAGAAATCTTTTGAGAAATGTTTGTCTGATGCCCTCTTTAGCACTTGCTTGTAAGTCCTGAGTCTCTGCTGTTACCATGATAGCAGAGTTCTCAGCAATCAGCTTGCATATGTTTAATTTTGGTGGCTTTTGAGCAGAGTTAATCAGCTTTTTGTACCGGTTTGCAAGAGGCAAAGTGATGCCTTAACAACTGCTGCTTACTTGCACTTTTAATGCTTACCTTTGCTGTGTCAACCTTGAGCTCCTCTTTCTTGCTAAAAAAGCTTACAGGTAGTCTGTGTTACTGGATGCAGTCATATGTTTAAGTTAAAAAATAAAAATTTAACATTTATATACTGTCCTATGAAGCAGATTTCTCATTTTTTACTTCATCTAAATGAACAACTGATTCTGCAACAAGTTGAGATCTTTTATTCTTTTTAATGTAATGATTCTTTGCTTTTACTAAATTCTGTGTTTATGTTGAACATGCTGTGAGAAGTACAGCTCTGAATCTGGTTTGCAGAAACTCTCCTTAGGTAATTGTCTGTTTGAATACTTGCCTGACAAGCAGTGCTGGTATCAAAGGTAAAACAAAACATTTCTCATCCAATGCATTTAGAACTTAGAATGCAGAAAGAGAGCAGGTGTAGGTGGGGATCTGGAGTAAATCAAATTGAACGACTAAGAAGTAGTAGTTGCAATGTATCAGCACTCTGACTGATGTCTGATATCATTGCCTAATGAATTGCTGCTTTTTTATTTTTTTTCCAGGCACTTTGTGCATAAACGATCACATGAAAGACAACACAGAGGTGCTTGTTGAATGATTTGCTAATGGCTGATTATGGGAAATAAATGTTGTGAAACCAGCAAAGCTGAGCCCTGAAGGGCATTGGAAAGCAGCTTTTCATGCTTGATGTGGTCAAAGAGCAGGAGTGTTGGATGGATGCTCCATAGTAACTAATATGGCTGAAGGGATAAGGCAGGGAAACATTTAAGAAATTTCAAAGGTTTAAGGAATTTGGAGCTTTTCTGAAAGTAGCATGATTTGATTTTGTGGAAGATGGATTTTACCTGAGTAGACAACCAGAGATAAAAGGTTGCCTCTTGAAGACTTTGGAGAAACAGCCCTGGAAAAAGATTGTATGTTTGACAGTAACTCTTATAAAGGAAGCATTCACTAGTGAAAGAGTTTCTTTTGCCACAATTTATCCTAATTGACTTGATGACATAAATTGATAAAAGTAGTTCATTGATGTAACTGCATTTGTTAAAGGCTCTTGCTAGCCTGAATGTGTATGATCTTCAGAGAAACAGTACCCTTTGTGTTTCCTTTATTTTCCATCTCTTGCCAAAGCAAAAGATCTTGTGTACAATCCACTTTCTTTATTCCCCCCACCAAACAAATGACCAGTCAGGCAAAATTGCCAGGCCCTAATGATGTAGTTCTGCAGGCAAGATGAAAAGCAAATGGAGATCCATCCAAAGATTTGAAGTAGTGTGTGGGTAGAAAAGAAGAAATGAAATCATTATTCTGATATAAATATTGTCACATTTACCAAGTCTTTATAATCTTAAAATGTCTGAAGATGTAGTCCAACTTTTGAACTTCATTTTCTTTCTTGGTACTTTGTTGGCAAAGAGAACAACTAGTCAAGATCTGTCTTTGCTTTTTTTTTTTAAATATTTTCATTAACTGAAATGCCTTGTGGTGACAAAAGTGAAAATTTTGATTTTTAATTGGAAAGTAATTTGGTCTATAACATGTTTTTAGGAAAAATTTTTTTAATAGATAAGGAAAAGAGAAGTGCATCCTTGTGAAAGGACTGAGACTTCTCTACAACTACGTTTTACGTATTGTAAACCTGTGATTAGATTCTTCTCAAGCTTTTTTTTCTCTAAGATGAATAAAAATGAATAAAGATGAGAAGAACTCAGTTTTCTAATTTCACTTACTGTTTTTGTTTCAAATTAGGCCCAAGACTGTTCTTGTTTCTGTGAAGGCTTTTCTTAACAGCTGAGGAGCAGCAAAGTTTTGGTGCACTGAAGCTTTATTTCTAGCAATGAAATGGAAAACTATTTCCTCCTGGGTGTTCTCTTTGGGTTCATGAAGCAGACCCAAAAAGAAGTCAAATAGAAATTAACATCCTAGGTGTTTCTGCAACCCTAAAGCAGACTCACTGAGGTTTATGGTGGTCAAGGGAGTAGCAGAAATGCAGGCACCATAGTTGAGCAGTAAAGTCATGCAGCAAAGTTTGTCTGCTTGGTTTGTGGAATATTGAGATAAAGACTTTTCATTGAGACTGGCACTTTTTATATTGTCACAGTTTTTTCCCCTTACATCAGTCTTTTCAGTTGATAGTATTTATTCCTGAGTCAGTTTTCTTTCTTCTGCTGTTGGTAGTCTTGACATATTTCTATAAAAACCTGAAAAGGTACTATGGAGATGCCCAGCACACAGCTGTGTGCTGAATGGATTTGTTGATAGATAGGATTTTAGATTATTATTTTAAAATTTTATTTTTTTCTGAATAGATTGTGCCTTAGTTTTTTAGAATGTGGCTTATCTGCTTTGTGACTTTCTGTGACTCATTTTTATTTATTCAAACAAAAATGCTTCATTTTCTTACTGAAATGAAAAGGTGGACTCCTTAATAGCTTTTACTGTTAGCTGCAAGTTCATCTGCCATACCATGTGAAACACACTTCAGTGATTTGCATCTAAAGTTATATATTATATTTTATCTCACTTGGTCAACAGGGGAGTTGCTAATTATAAATCACTCACAATATAGATCATTCTGTGCTCAGAGGGTGGGTGTCAGCAGTGCATGACAGGGACGTGTCATGTGCCTGGATTCCTGCAGAGATGTCAGGGGGGGGTTTTCAGGATGGCAGCTCAGAAGTCTTTTTTTTCCCCATCTGGAAAATGGAGGAATTCTGCAGGATCCAGTTAGTGAACAACTTTAAGAAACAAAAGGAGTTAGTGAGTGGTAAGCTAGTTTGTTCCTCAAATAGTGGATTGGTGATTTTGAAACAGAGCAGATAAACACTCAGTCTTAAGGGTGTAATCCAAGTTTTCTGTGGATTTTACTGATATAGTTGATCCAGCTGCCCTGGCATTTGCTTTTAGGTATCAAAAGAGCAATTTTAGAACAGCAAGGCAATAACAGTAACTTATCAAATCTTTTATTGTGCATCAAACTTTCTGGATATGGCTGGAAAGGGGTTTCTGTCTCGAAACACAGTAATCAGCCATTCTGTCTTTTTTGATTACACACTACCTGCTACTTAATTTTGTGCTTGTTCTTATTTTAGAAAGAAATTTCACAGATTTAGGGCAAGATAATCGCCTTGTCCCAGAATAATTTCCAGAAATCTTATTTCAGTGTCTTCCTTTTTTGAAATAAATTCTTAATAAAGGAACAATTTTTTAAACTATCTGAAACTGATTTCAGGAAGCTATAAAATTGTTTATATTTTTATCTTGTGCTGTACTTTGCACAGCTGTAGCAGTAGTTTTGTCTGATTAATTTGTGGGAGTGACTGGTTTCATTCTTTCAAAGAAACTAAAAGTGTGTTTCTAGTGCAATAATTGTCAGTAGAAAATCTTTTAATTCGTATGCTGCATCTTTGTTACTTTCCATGCTTTTTGTAGTTGACTTTGGAACTCTATATTTAGATTACAAGAAAAATAAGCTTAGATTCCTTAAGTTTATAATGAAATAGCTGCTGGGACAAAAGTTTCTGGCACTTCTTTGTAAAGGAGCTTCATTGTGCCAAGAATCCTACTCCTCACTACTATGTGAAACACAGCATTGTAAGTGTTTCAGTAGGGAAACAGTGTTGGTAGAATTTGTTTTCCCTTTTAGATGGTTGAAAATATGGCTGCACCAAGCGGCATCGTTCATGACTAGCAATTTTCTCTTAATGCCATTTAAGACTTGCATTTTCTTAATTTTAATAATGACATTTAAATGTTATCACTTTCTTGTTTTTGTGCATTGTGACAAATAGTTAAACTGGGTACAGACTGGCGTAATTCTGAAATTGGTAATTCACAGAACGTTGAAAAAACCAACTCCTTGTTTCAAACAGGCATTGTTTTAGTAGGCAGTAGTTTAATCTGCCATAGCTAGCAGGTGATCATATAAATAAACACTACTGAAATAAAAGTTGTCATCCTGAAAATCCACAGTGCTATCTTTTAATTCCATACTCTCAGGGTACTTCCTGGTGCTAACTTTCAGATGTAATCCCTGCACTGTTGGGGTGGGTTGACCCTGACTGGGTGCTAGATGCCCACCAAAGCTGATCTGGCAGTCACTCCCCTCCTCAGCTGTACAGGGAAGAGAAAATGTAACAAAAGGCTTATAGCCTGAGATAAGACCAGAGAGGGATGATTCAACAATTACTATCACAAGCAAAATTAGTTTGATTTATTAAGAATCAAAACAGAGTAGGATAATAAGAGAGAACACCAAATCTTACAACACCTTCCTCCCATCTTTCCCTTTATCCAGGCTTCACTTCACTCCTGATTTCTCTGCCTCCTTCCCCCCCTGGTGGTGCAGGGGGATGGGGAATGGGGGTTGCAGTCAGTTCATCACACATTGTCTCAGCTGCTCCTTCCTCCTTCGGGGCAGGACTCCTCACACTTTTCCCTTGGTACACTGTGGGGTCCCTTCCATGTGAGCCAGTTCTCTATGAGCTTCTCCCATGTGAGTCCTTCCCACAGGCTGCAGTTCTTCTGGAACTACTCCAGCGTGGGTCCTTTCCATGAGGTGCAGTCATGCAGGCACAGAATGCTCCAGTGTGGCTTTCCTGCCAGCAAACCTGCCCCAGCATGGGCTGCTTTCTCCCCTGGGCTCCTGCTAGGAGCCTCTTCAGTGCTGTCTTTCCATGGAGTCACAGCCTCCTTCAAGCATCCACCTTCTCTGGTGTGGAGTTCTCCATGGGCTGCAGATTGGTATCTACCCCCCTGTGGACCTCCATGGGCTGCAGGGGGTTACTCTCTCACCATGGGCTTCACCATGGGCTGCCTGGAAATCTCTGCACTGGCCCCTGAAGCACCTTCTTCCCTTCTTCTTTTCCTGCCTTTCACTCTCCACAGAGTTACTTCTCTCATGTGTTCTCACTTCTCTCTCTGGCTGCTGTTCTGCTGCAATTTTTCCACTCCACATTCTTAAATATGCTATCTCAGAGCTATTACTGCTTTCACTGGTGGGCTTGGTCTTGGCTACCAGCGAGTTTGCCTTGGAGCCTCCCAGCCTTGGTTCTGTTGGACATGGGAAGCTTCTGGCAGCTTCTCACAGAAGTCAGCTCTGTAGTCTCTCCACTACTAAACTCCTGGCATGCAATCTCAATATACCTCTGTATAGTAAATATGGAGAAATTACACTTCTTTATTTATAAAGGGAAGGGGAAGAAGACAAAACATTGATCTTGCTGTATCATCTATTTTATTTCATTTTGCTGTTAAGAAAATGTCACCTCATTTTGAAAAGGGAAGCCTTTCTTCCATGGGTGCTAAATAACAGTTTGTTGGTACCTTCTACATTTAAAAAGAAATAAAAAAAAAAACACCCAAAACATCTGAAAGATGTGCATAACACTTGTGTCTTACTTGAAGGGAAAAAAGCCTCCACAACCAAGCACCAAAAAACTTGCATTATAAAACCCAATCAAACAAACCACCCCCCCCACATGTATATTCCATAATTTTAGTGCTAGAGGTGTTCTGTGTATGAATGTTAAAGGGTGCAGCTTGTTAATACATTGCTGGTTCTTCCATTGTCTTTGGATAATAGGGATGTGTCTGTGATTCAGGTTTCAGTTCAGTTGGATGCAAAATCAAGCATTACTTATACTCTCACAGTGGTGATGGACACTATGCTGGAAAAAGAGGATATACCCAATCTTGCCTGGATTTTCACTGTATGGGGACACCAGCAGGTTTTGCATGTGAAACTGATTTGGGTTAATGAGCTGCACTTAAAGCAAATGTTGTTGGAGATAACTTGTAAAATGAGAAGTGCTAGGTTATTTACATTAGGGTCCTGCCCTGGACAGTGAAAGTTGAAAAAAACAGTATTTTTGACATGATCTTCAGAGGTGTTACAAAAGCATCCTACAGGACCAGTGAAGGCTGTTGAGGAAAGTAACTCAGTTTCTCAGAAAGTATTTTCTTCTACTGCACAGTGATTTCTGATCCTATGAATGGCTGCATACTGAAATCTTGATGGTATTGGCATGATTCCTGCAGTTTATAGTAAATTTAACAACTGGAAATAACAGAGCATTGCTAAAATGCAGCAATATGTCTGTCAAAGAAAACTTTTAGCTATAACTACTACTAATAACTGCCTTGTTTACAATATTGTGTATATATTTATGACTGACCTTCTGGTGACATTTCTGAAACCTGAGCATCGTGCTAAACTCCTGTGTTCCCAAGCTATGTTATCACGTCCAACTTGATCATGTTGGACTCCAAGCCTGTTCAGTAGGCAACTGCTCTGTTCCAGATTCCATAATTGTGGTTACATTCTTTTGCTTCATCTCGCCTGTTGCAGGATGGTTGAATCAAAGCTGACAGCCAGGTGAGTAGAGGTGTATTCATTGGCCAAGGATCTGGAAGGAAACGTAAAGTGACTGTGTTTAAATCTTCAGGCGCTCTCAGTTTACTTCTGTTTTCCCGAAGAGCGCAGAGGTCATGTGTCAGCAAGTCAGCAAGTTCCTCAGTACCTCAGCTGGAGAAGGACAGCAAAGCTGTGTTTGCAGTTGCTTAAATGTGGATCAGCGTGACTTGAGTGAGTCAGAACAAAGTGAAGCAGAACAGGAGATCTGAGGCAGAGGAGTCTGCAGGCTTTGTAAAGCTGCTCTGTCAAAAGCAGCATCTCTGGCTGTTGTCTGTGTTCCTCTTTGCTCTTGCAGAAAGGTTTTCTCCTCTCGTGTTCTGTCTCCCCAGTAATTAGAGCACCAGTGTGACTGTGTTCAGTTCTGTTTTCAGATAATTAGAGCTGGGCCCATGTAGTAAAATACATAGTAGTGTGGCTTAGATGGTTTTGGCAGGACATCACTGCTCTCTCATTGGAAACCGGAAATCCTTTTCGTTGCTGCTGTTTACTGGGGTGTGACAAAGATGCTGGCTAATGAGTAATTACATGATACATGCTGGCTCCATCTGAAGTTAGATTTGCCATCTCTCTGCTATGCATGGTTTAGGAGTAATGAGGAGTGTTGTTTAAAAACCAGAATGGCCTTGTTCTCTGGTCAGTTAACTGTGAGACTGTTGACAATGCAGAACTTGGGAGCAAAGAGAGGGAGCAAGAGGGTAAATGAACTGAAGCACATTACTAGAATTTGCTGTAAAAATTTATTATGTGCATTGAGTCTCAATTTTACTTAGTTTCATTTTTTACCTTTGGCTTTTTGTGTGCTTTCATAAGATTACAGCAATGAAGTAAAAGCTTTGTCACACTACCTTGGGCATTGTTCTAGGGTGTTGATAAAACATAATCATAAATGGGCTGCTTATCTGCAAATAAAAGATTCAGTTCTTATACATCAAGGTGTTCAGTATGATGGCTGAGAATCCTGAACCACTTGTTAACTGTTTGTTGAACGTAATTTTTTAACATCACTGGCAGTATTCAGAGAGGTCTTTTTAATAAATCAGTATTTTGAGCTTAAATTGGGTATCGACGTTACCTCTTAAAATCCTTGAGCACGTTTCAGAACTCAGCAAAGTTTTAAAAAACAGTTGTCCCCAGCAGCTCATTTTTGTTAAGCAAGGGTTGGTAGTTTGTTTCTACTTAAGTGAAAGAATCAAACAAAAAGGTATTTTTCAGCATGTTGTTGCTTGATTCAGGATATGAGCCAGAACCTAAGTTTGCAGAAATCTGAGAAGCACTAAAAAAAGAACACTCTTCTCTAATAGTGTTTATGTGTAACTCCAGTGGCCCAGTATAAGGTGTGACTGTTGGTCTCCCTGCATAGGTTTAGTATTCACAGGACAGTTTTTATTTTAGTGTTTACAGAAATAATAATGCCACTTGTGTGGCAAATGTTCATCCCATCTCAAGCTACCAACTGCATTTTGCTTTAAGTTCAGTACTGACCCTATTAATAAATATCTGGTTTATTGCTCTGCCTTCCTTTCTGATCTGACTGTTGTATCTTGTGCTTTTGCATTTGCAGTAGTGTGTGGCTGGCTCAGCTGAGATTTCCCAGGTGCACCCAGAGCCAATCTTGCCTTCTTTTCATGTTTCCAGTGTATGTGATCAAAGGCCTCAGAAGTTTCAGCTTTCAAGGATTTTACTATCATGAAAGTAACGACTTGGTTTGAGATGGCCTTTGAATTGCTAACCAACTGCTTCCAGTCTAAGGTTGGAATTTAGAATTGGTGTTCCAAGTGAGTGAGGAAATGCTTTGCTAAGATGCAAGAATCTAGTCAGTGGCAGTTAAGGATGTCAGTAAATACGTGGGTAGGCAGGAACTGCTGAGGCACAACTGATGTCCATGCTTGACTTTTAAAAAAAATTTGATTATTTTTAACAATCTCATTATGTGAGATTATAGCATTGCATTTTCCAGGCAATCTCTCATGAAGTGTGTTTACCCTTCTGCATATTATCATTCTGCCTTGAATTGCCAAAATCATAATTACAGCAGCTCCAGAAACCAAATGGCTGAACTTGAGAAAGACTAAAAACTCTTGATTGTAAGAACACATTAGAGAAAAGCTGTGTGTAGCTTAAGTTTTGCTTCATTTACTGATTCAGAAAATGATCATAGAATGGAGGACATACTGTAAACAACTCAATATATATAGGTGAAAGAATATGCAAAGGCTTGTGAGAGGGTGAGGTGAGCAAGTAGGGATGCTTATAGATGTCTTTGTATTGCAGCTAATGTTGGTTCTGCCACTTGTGCATAAGTACCTGAGCATGATCTCGGGTTTGTCTGATACCTATACTGAACTTCCTAATTATATTTAAAATATATGTAATCAAACTTGTACAGGTCAAAATTACAGTGTAATATTATAGCCAGAAATATCTAATTTGCAAGTCAAGGATTATCTCAAGGTTGGGGAATTGCTAGATGTTTGTCTTGTGAGGAACAGTGGAGCATGAGAATTGACACACTTAAAGTCAGTTTTCCACATAATTTATTAATATTATTTCATACCTAATTCTGTGTCTTCTATCTTTCTTTAGTGAAGTTACACTTTTTTTTTCTGCTTGAGAAATATGACACCTAGAAATGGTTTTATATTGAAGGCTTATACTGGAAATGATGAAAAAATTCTTATTCATAATTCCTTGTGTGTTTAGCATTAGAGATTATATTACACAGACCCAGATATAATACAGAAGGAAGGATGTTTATAGGTGTTCTTACATTATACATCCATTTGTCCTACAATAATATTAATAAATGCTTTACTAATGGGAGGTATGGTGGAGAAATTTCATTGCAGGCTGCATATGTGATTCTGCTTGAGTCACCTACTGTGCCTATTGGTACAAAGCACTTTTTTCAAAAATTACTTTTCGCAGTTGCTTTTGTGAATCTATGTTGTAAGAAGAAAAGGTTACTGAAAAGCTGATTATGTGGTAACTGAAGCATATTATGTGAAGAATTTTTCTTTGTTTTTTTCACCAGATATCTGCTCGTTTAATTTGAAGCTTGTGCTGGAGAGCTGGTGAATAATAACAACCTGTACATGTTTACCATTCTTTTTGGGAAACCACAGACTTTTTATTTCTTCTTGCCTATTTGCCTTGCATGCTGTTAAGTTCAATCTACAAGTTGTTCCTTGTTACAAAGCCATTTCACAAGTTTTCTCATCCTTTTTACTCTCTGCCTTTTCCAGTTCCTTTGCTATAAGTGGTGAGATATAGGCAAAGAGCAGAATATCTTGAATCTCAAACCAGGTAATGTGGGGGAATAATGCTGTGTTTGACAGCAGATAGTACAGGCTTAGCAACTTAAAGGCTGGGCAAAAACTAGTCTAAGCTAATGAGGTTGTACCAATCATCCAGAGCTTAAAAAAACATTGTATTTTGCACCACTGAAATGAGTTTTCACACATGAAATGAGTTTTCTGCTAATGCTTCCCCTCTCACTGTTTAAAATTGGTATTTATTGAAAATTAATATTTTTCTTATAGAGCAGTTCTTTTGAATACCAGAAGGTGGCATAACTGATTTTCCTAAAAGTATTTTGATTCTAAGAAATACACAGGATGCTACTAAGTTTATTTTAAAGCTGTTGGTCAAATTTTATTCTAGGGAAAGTTGGTCAGTTTAGCCCTTCATATTTAAGGGAGCTGTTTAAAATACAGTCATTCTGCTCTTTTTCACAATGTGGAAACTCTGGTGGGATTCCTGCTGGCTCTTCTGTCAAATTTTGTTTGACTAAAGTGCAGAATGGAAAAAAAGGGGTGTCCATTAGGTGTGCAGTGGTATTTTTCCTAAATTGTTTTACAGAATCAGAGTTTCCCTTGACACATTGTTTAGATATTTTGCTTTCCTATTTTGCAAAATGAGACCAGTTCCTGCCTGTTTTAAGCTCTTCAGGTTAGATGGGGCTATGCAGGAATAAATTAATAACATGCTAATTTATAAGTTACAGTTTTATGCTGTTGCAGCTCTAACCATGTGCAAATGTATAGGCGTACCAGTGTTTAACTAGTTAGAAGCACTAAGTGCAAAGGGTGTGCAAAAAAGACCAATAAGCATTTAAATGAAGATTTGTTTTCAGCATAATATGTATTTCATTCTGACAAACTGCAAACTTGGTCTTTGCAGAGTGTTACCATGCATTTAATGACAAATTGATGTAATAAAGGCCTTAGATACAATCTTGTGTGATGCTTTCCTTCTGAGAGAAGCCAGTCTCTGGGATGGCCACATCCACTGTGGTGTGGATCAAAAAGTATTTAAATATACTTCCAATGTAAGGACTGTGTCTGTTTAGAGATCACAGGATCATAGGGTGGTTTGGAATCAAAGGGATGTTAAAAGATTCACAGATTCAGTGTCAGGGTTTGGCAGAGACCTCAAGAGATTGTTGAGTCCAGCCCCCCTGCCAGTGTAGGACCAGCCAGTGTAGGTCACACAGGAACACATCCAGGTGGGTTTTGAATGTCTCCAGAGAAGGAGACTCCACAACCTCCCTGGGCAGTGGAGTTGTGCCAGTGCTCTGTCACCCTCACAGTTAAAAAGCTTTTTCTTATTTTTACATGGAACCTCCTATGCTCCAAATTGAATCTATTACCCTTTGTCCTATCAGTGGTCATTACTGAGAAGAGCCTGACTCCAACTCCCTCACACTCACCCTTTACATATTTATAAACAGTAATGGGGTCACCCCTCATTCTCCACTTCTCCAAGCTGCAGAGCCCCAGCTCCCTCAGCCTTTCCTCATAAGGCAGATGTTCCACTCCATCATCTTGGTTGCTCTGTGCTGGACTCTTTCAAGCAGTTCCCTGTCCTTCTGGAACTGAGGGGCCCAGAACTGGACACAATATTCCAGATGTGGCCTCACTAGGGCAGAGTAGAGAACTTTCTTCTCTTCCATGTGCTTAGAGGTGACCTCCAGAAGGAGCTGCTCCATCATTTTTCTGGGGATGAAGGTGAAGCCGACTGGTCTGTAATTACCTGGATCTCCTTCTTGGCTTTTTCTAAAGACTGGAGTGACACTGGCTTTCCTCCAGTCCTCAGGCACCTCTCCTGTTTGTCGTGGTCTCTCAGAAATGCTGGAGTGGTATGGTGATAACACCAGACAGCACTCAACACTCTTGGGTGCATCCTATCAGGGCCTGTGGACTTGTGTATATTCAATTTGCATAGCTGATCTCTAACCCAGTCTTCACTGACCAGTGGTGGGTCTTCCCTCAAAAAAAAAAAAATATTCTCTGTTCATCTTTGTCACCCTCCTCTGGATCTGCTCCAACAGCTCTATGTCCTTCTTGCACCGAGGGCTCCAGGATTGGGCACAGTACTCCAGGTGAGGTCTTGGAAGAGAACAGTTGAGGGGGAGAATCACCTCCCCCTGTCATCTGGTCACATTTCTTTTGGTGCAGTGCAGGATACAGTTGGCTTTCTGGGCTGCAAGCATGCATTGCCAGCTCATGTTGAGTTTTTAAACAACCAACACCTCCAAGTCCTTCTGCTTGGGAATGTTCTCAGTCTACTTTCTGCCCAGCCTGTAATTATGCTTGGAATTGCCCTGACAGATTTGCAGGACTTTGCACTTGAACTTCATGTGGTTTTCATGGCCCCATCTCTCAAGCCTGTCAAGGTCCCTTGGATTGCCTTCCTTCCCTCCAGCGCTTGATGACATTGCACAGGTTGGTGTTGTCAGCAGCCTTGCTGAGGATGCACTCATTTCCATTGTCCATGTCTCCAACAAAGGTGTTAAAAAGAGGTGCTCTCAATACTGAGCCCTTAGATCTAGGGGCAGGTATTAAGAATGAGTGTATTTGGCATAATTGGGAAGGTTTTGGCAGTGGGGATGTCAGTGCAGAGGTGCCCTGTGTGGTATGAGGCTGTGGCTGCCCTGTGCCAGACACAACTAGGGTTGAATTGGCATTAAAACCTTTTTTTTTGTCTGAACTGTTAAAAAATTGGCATAGGACAAACCTGAAACCTCTGAAATTCTGAGATATATAGAGATTTTTTTTCTTCTTTCCTTCGGCTCCCTCTGGCAGGCAAACACCTGAATTACAACTATTGTATTTTAAATTTTATTCCAGAGAAAGGCTTGTCCCAACTTAGTTATCACAGTTGTTTGCTGTTGTGTATGCATGCATCAAAAATAGATTTTCAGCTGTAGAAAAGTACATGACCACAGCTATAGAAGGTGCTGAAATACAAATGTTTCTTGTTTTAGCTTACTTTTGTAGACTTTTGCACATCAGAGGTGCCATTTTACCCTATGGACCTCTACACCATGTGTTTGGTGTTGTTTTTTTTTTTTGTTGTTGTTGGTTTTTTTTTTTTTCCCTCTGTGTGTGGTCTTTTCTGAGCTCTGCTGTTAGAGCAACAGGGATGAGATTGATGTCACTGTTTTGCACAGGAGTTTTGTTTTTGAAGAAACATAATACCCTTTTCTGGTTTTGCTGCTGTGCAGGTGGGTGAGAGGGAAGTTGTGCATCTCTGCTAGTGGTGACTGTCACCTGGGCTAAACCTTTTAACCCTTTGACCCACCTCCTGCATTCCACTCCTTCTCAGTTTCATGAGGTTTTTTTCAGTTCTGTGCTTCCAAAGGGTCTTTTGCCAGGGTGAAGTGATGTGGTTCCAAGTACAACAAAGATGGAGAAAACTGCCTGGAGTGTGCAGTGGTGATGGTAAAATGGCTCAGCAGTTAAGATCTGTAGGAGCCACCCCATTGTCACTTTTGAAAGCACTGAAAGTCTATTTTCATTTAGGAGTCAGATGTCTGAAGTTTTATGAAATAAGGGTTTATAACCAGCAGACCTAAAACTACTGGTTTTAAACATTCCAGTTTTAGAAAATCAAATAGGATTGGTATTCTTCCGTGGGTCTTTCTGAAAACATCTTGTGCTTAGAATTTTCTTGCTACGTGCAAGTATTTCATGCAAAGCAGTATGTCCTGATTTGATCCTAAATTATCCAGAGAGTTATGTTGTCACTAAACAGCAAATTTGTTCCAGTATGCTAAATGACTATCTTTAAAATCTGCTTTTGGAAATTAATTCATAGCTTATACATTGCTCACCATAACAAACCTGAATGAAATAAGTAACTCTCATATTTTGAAATTCTGTTTTGGAGATGTAATTTTCTTTCGATTTATATTGTCATAGATGTCACAGATCCTCTGTGAAGAGAATCGCAGAACTCAGAGAATCACAGAAAGTTAGGGGTTGGCAGGGGTCTGAAAAAGATCATTAAGTCCAACCCCCCTGCCAGACAAGGGTCAGCTACAGGAGGTCACTTGGAATGCATCCAGGCTGGTTATGAATGTCTCCAGAGAAGGAGACTCCACAGCCTCCCTGGGCAGCCTGTTCCTCATTCTCCTCTTCTCCAAGCTGAAGAGTCCCAGCTCCCTCAGCCTTTCGCTTATCCACTCCCTTAATCATCTTGGAAGCTGGACTCTTTCAAGCAGTTCCCTGTCCTTCTGGAACCGAGAGGCCCAGAACAGGACACAATATTCCGGATGCAACCTCACCGGGGCAGAGCAGAGGGGGAGGAGAACCTCTCTCAACCTGCTAACCACCCCCCTTCTAATGCACCCCAGGATGCCATTGGCCTTCTTGGCCACAAGGGCACATTGCTGGCTCATGGTCATCCTTCCATCCACCAGCACCCCCAGCTCCCTTTCCCCTGTGCTGCTCTCCAACAGCTCAGTCCCCAACCTGTACTGGTGTGTACTCCTTCTGGGGTGTCAGACACTCTGTTCCTGTCATCAAGATCACTGATAAAGATGTTGAACAGGACTGGACCCAGCACTGATCCTTGGGGACTCCACTAGTCACAGGTCTCCAGCTGGACTCTGCACCATTGATCACCACTCTTTGGGATCTATTCCACAGCCAGTTCCTAATCCATCTCACTGTCCATTCTTCTGTCCCACATTTCCTGAGCTTGCTCACGAGGATGTTATGGGAGGCTGTGTCAAAGAGAAGAAACCAGTTTGTAATTTTCTTTCTATAATTTAATGATTTTGCAGGGATTTTGACATTTGGTAAATTAGAGACAAGAGAACACTGAATTTTTGAAAAATGGAACTGTTTAATAAGAAATACAATTTTTGTGATGATTTTTTTTTTCTGGAAAAAATCAGTGTAAGCAGGGCATACATTTTAAAAGTCTCATGTTTTTGATGTGGGTTTTTTTAATGTTAATGACCACTGAGATTGTGCTAATTCTGTGGCATGAACATAATCTTTTTGATTTATATTGCCATAGATGTCACAGATTCTCTGTGAAGACAATCCTCCTTATAACCCCATTCAGCTTAGTGCTAAAGGCACTGAAATGCTGTTATTTATAATTCTGTTATTTATATGTAATGTCCTGAAATGCTATTATTTATAAATTTGAAAAAAAACCCTTTTTGCTGAATAAGCCTTTCATGCCCCTTTGTGTATGAAGGCAAGCTGAACTTCAAGTTGCTACCTCATAAAAAATTGTATCTTAACATGCTGGCCACTAGCTGATGACAAATAATTAGAATGATTTGTCTTTGTCAGTGTCATGTTTATTGTGAGTCCTTAAAGAATTAAGGCCAGCAACAGTGCAGTGACCATGACCAGCTTCAAGTCTTCTAGAAGATGCATTCCTGCTGTTGGCTTCCAGGTTGCAGACAGTGGTTTCAGACAACCTGAACTTGTAACACCACCATTGCCCTAAACTTTTCAAATCTCAGTCCCTGTCAGTCTTCCCCCAGGGACTCAGACCTTCAGGAAAAAGATGTCTGACTGCCCACACTAGAAATTTTGTGGATTGTGATTAGCAGTCTGGATCCATAAGAGGTGGCAATGAAGTAGGAATTTCTGCGCTCAGAAAAAGTCAATGTTTGTGTCTTTTGAAGAAATAAAATCATTACAGAAGCACACAAAAAGAGCAGTGATCAGTGTGCTTTGTTCTTGTCTCCCCGTGCAGTCTTCATCAGGATCACACAAACTCACTCCAGTGGATAGACAGAGGTAGACAAAGGTTTAGATAATGCCAAAAGGCTAATGAGTGCCATGTAAATAATGGAAGAATGAAAGAAAAAGCCTACAAACTTTTACTTTAAGAATATTTTCAAAGTTTTCAACACGTGACTGATGTAATTTGCAGTATGCTGTCTGTGGTGATGGAATTCCTGATGTTGTAATGACTGGTGCTCAGTCCTCACCTCCTTTTAGTTACTGTATTGTTTAATGTATTTGCATCATGCAAGTCAGATGGGGAAATTGTAGAGTGAGCAGATGGTAACAGCTGTGAAGAAATTGTAGAGAAGGAAATTCTTTGTAGTTCACAATTTATCCTAGTAAAAGTAACTTGCTTTAGAGGAGTTTTTTTCAGTAGGGTCAGTCTGGCTGCTGTGACTGACTCAGTGTTCAGATTTCTGTGGTGATTTATTAAATATAATCACCTGGGGAAGATGAGCACAGTTCTCTGAATAAATCAGTGTTAATTCAGAAGCATTTCTTCTTAGCAGTATGCTGGGCTCAGATCAAATGTTGGAAACCTTCATTAACTGAGTTCAGTTTTACCTCCTACTAAGTGTTTTAAGAATTTATTTCACTTCATGCCTTTCATATAAGAGTAGTTTGCCCAGGCAAAGCTGTTTTTTAAATTTTTTTTTCATATTCATAATCAGTAGCTGGTCATTAAATTAACAGTGCATATTGACTCTTGGAAGTGAATTACTGTTAGAAATCTTCTCTCAGTTTTAGAAAAGGCCTCCTCAGGACTGCAAATAAGAAAATGCAGGGCCATGCACATGTGGCATAAAATAACAACTACTTTAATGGCCAGAAACACACAGTTATGTGAATAGATTTGAGATATTTTATTTCTGGGACTCTGTATTTACAAAAGATACCTGAAATGGAATTTAATATTTTAATAAATGAACCCTACCAAATAATAAAAGTGTGAATACGAGGATAGGTTTGTTCATTACTTGTGTGTCCCTCCTTTTTCTGTAAGTTTCTGTGTAGCTGA
This sequence comes from Florisuga fusca, assembly GCA_038090715.1. Classification (NCBI taxonomy): domain Eukaryota; kingdom Metazoa; phylum Chordata; class Aves; order Apodiformes; family Trochilidae; genus Florisuga; species Florisuga fusca. Next base: position 8,569,654 of record JAAWXA010000017.1, read on the forward strand.
GTTAAGCTTATGGTTTTTTAAATTGTTTTAAAAATACGTGACTGTGACTCAATAGGAAATGGTGTGGATTTTTTAACTGTTTAGGTTGCTGTATAATTTCAGAACTTTCATACTTAGACCATCAAGGTATTTCTCTTGTTTAATGAATGTTACTTGCAGGGACCAGGATTTTTGAAAACTGTGAAATGGAGAAATTTACTACTCAATGGGATTAGTTCTCAGTCAGCTGCTGCCTTTTGGGTTTTTTGAAGAATATGCATTTTTATAGTCTCAAAATCATGTGAGAACTCAAGTATTTCCCAGCTGAGGTGTCTGTGAGGGAAGTGGCTGTGTCAGATGCAGGATAATACGTATTTGTCATATATATGTGTGGGTGGATGGCAAACTGCAAAACTTCTTGTTAAATATGTGGTACATGCCCTGACTCCTTAACTTAATATTTAAAGGTTTAGGGGCTGTGGGTTTTTTTCTTCCTGTTTTAGAAATAACCCTACACATATTACTGTAGAGGCAAGAACCTATACTGTTTATGGCATTTTGACAGCAGGAGTGGTTGGCTACAAACATAATTTAACTCACTTCTTTATGCTTTGCAATTATTCCTTGCTCCTTGAGCAGGCAGCCCAATTTAAAAGAATTATCATGGAATCATAGAATGGTTTGGGCTGAAAGGGTCCTTAGCCATCATCTTGTTCCAGTGTCTCAGTACCCTCACAGTAAGCAATTTCCTCCTAATGTCTAACCTCAATCTACCCTCTTAGTTTTAAGCCATTACCTCTTATTCTATCACTATGCACCCATCTACAAAACTCCCTCTCCAGCTTTCTGTAGGTCCCCTTCAGGTACTGGAAGGCTGCTATAAGGGTCTCCTCAGAGCCTCCTCCAGCTCTCTCCATCTGTCTTTATAGCAGAGCTGCTCCGGCCTTCTGATCATCTTTGTGGCCCTCTGGACTCACGCCAAGTGCTCTGTGTCCTTCTGATGTTGTGGGCTCCAGAAGTGGACACAGTGCTCCAGGTGGGGTTCCATGAGAGCAGAGTAAAGTGGGAGAATCACCTCCCTTGAGCTGTAATAGTTGATGGTAACCATTTTATAAGCATCTGTTCATTTATGAGGCTCTCTGCATCTTGATGACTACAGCACAATTGCTTCCAAAAGGTGCTGTAACTTACATCTTGTGTTTCAGGGCTTTTTGCTCCCCATTTATATAATTTTCTTTGAGACAGCCTAGTGGATAGGAAGTCAAAGTACATGTGTAATTTAAAGAACTGTTGTTGCCTATTTTAAGACTTATTTCTAGATTTACTTAAAAAAAAATCTAACTGAAAGACTGTTTCTTCATAGGAGAGATCTTTGAGTTTTCTAGGTAAGTCATAATTTCTAAAAGTGTTGCCAAGTGCATTTTGCCATTTTTTTCCCCGTTTCAGTTTTTGTGGAATGTTACAGTGTTGTTGTGAGGGGGCTGCAGACATGACTGCATTGTATTCCTTTGGATTCCTCTTCAGGCAGAGTTTTCCCTTCCTGTGCACTTTGCTATGAGCATTTGCATAATATATACAAGAATAATAATTCTCAAAGAAACTGTATTATTTAACTTTTGTATATAAGACAGTACTGTCAATATGATCTTTTCGTTACCCTCTGCCAGTAATTTTAACAGCTGCAGTTTAATAGACTGAAAGAACAGCGTCATGAGGAGCATCCACGTGAAGGGGATAGAGCTGAATTAAAGAAGCTAATTAAACTATCAGGTTTTTTAGGGATCCTGAACAGAAGTGTTGTGTGTCCTTATTTGCTGTTACTCAGTTTCTATATAATGTGCCTTTACAGTCGTGTTTTAAATGCTGATATAATTTGATATTGAAATTACTGCATTTGAGATCTGTGCCTTTGTGAATATTTTACTGGGTTTTGGGAGTTCTGTTTTATTTTCTTCTGTATCAAAATGGTTTTGTGTAGCAGTATGCATCAGCTCACTGGGCTGGGAGTTCTAAGGTATGCAAAGGATTAGAGCAATTCTTTCCAATGTGAAACCAAATTTCTGCCTTCAGTTTCGAGCAAGCTTTCCATGTGCTAATATCATAAAACAGAGGTCTTGCCATATAATAGCATATATCTATTCTAAAATGAAAACATGGCTTTGTATCAGTAAATTTTAAGAAAGGAATCTCGAAAGTCTGAAGATGTTTGATGTTAACAGCACCATTTAAACCTATTTCTGTGTTGTTGAGTCCAGCATCTTTTCTTAAACAAACACTTTGTCAGTAGGAAGTAGTGTAATGTTAGAAAACATAAAATTTGTGACTTGGATACTTAGACCTTTCTGCCTACAGTGGGAGATGTAAACTGCAATGGTACTGTAACTTTTAATGTTTTACTTTCTGGAAAGCTAAAGGAAGCCTTCTGGGAGTGCAGAAGACTTACTGGGTCACACTAGAAAGGGTTTGCAAGACTGGAGAGAGTTTCCATGTAGCATAACCCTATTTCCATGTAGTGCTTTGGGCTCCTCTGCTTTAGTAGATGAGTAAAAGGAGAGAGGTAAGCAGCACGTTAGAATGGAACAGCAGATCTTGTAATCTCAGCGAATCACCTGACTGAGCAAATTTGTTTTGGTTTTGTTTTTAACAACTTAAGGACTGAAAAAAGTTTGAACACTGTACAGATGGACAAAATCCAGTGTCATCCAGCTTAGCATTAAGTTGCACGAAGGAAGGAAGAGGCTTTCACATGGGAAGCGCTTTTAGCTGCAGTTCTATCCTGAAGATCAGGGAGAGATTTCAGAGGAAAAGATTCTGTGATCAGCACACATCCAGGGAGTGGTTCTGTGTGGTTTGTTCTGGTCCTTGTGGAGTACAGTTCTGTGTGCCTGCTCCCCTCACTTGGGGCTAAATCTTGCTTGTTGGTTGATAGCAAAGAAGGATTTGGGGTCTCAAGTGGAGGGATAAGCAATGACTTGCTCTTTTACTTTGGAAATAGTAGTGTGGAAATGGTTGCTTAAAAGCTAAAGGCTTTCCCCGTCTAATTTTTTTTAATGGAGAATAAAAGATATGCAAGAGACTCTGACTGTAAGTGGAATATAACTTTAAGCAAGTTATACATGGTAGATGCTTTTGATCTTGAATGTGAACTTGTGAGGAAAATACCAGAAACAAGCCTCAAGTCCCAAGAAGCTGTTTAATCTGTGCAGTTACAATGGGACTTCAGCATTTCTGAGAATTTTAAACTTAAAAGTAAATCTCCAATTTGGTGATCCAATTTGATATCTTTTCATACCACTAGTCTAGAAATAACTGTTTCCTTGGTAGGCAGGATTCTGCACAGGGCTGTAATACTGCTTTTGGCCTTTGGTACCAGTTAATTTGGGGATAAGTGGTAAAGCATTATAATAAGGTGAGAACAGAAAATGTAGTATATTCAGTAGTCACAATGCAGTCTAGGAGATCAGGTTGTTTTTCCCATATTTGCAAATGTGTAACTGTCCTTGTATTTTGCAGTCTTAATGAAAATAACTGACTTGTACGGGATCTGCTGCTACAGTTCAATCCCTACAAGTCCATGGGGCCTGATGGGATCCTTCTAAGAATCTTCTTGATTATTTTTGGGAGGTCCTGGCAATCTAGTGAGATCCTAGTTGACTGGAAACCAGCTAATTTTGTGCTAATATTCAAGAAAGGCAAGAAGGACTCTGGAATCCACAGGCCAGTCAGTCTAGCTTCAGTGCCTGGTAAAATTATGGAAAAGATGATTCTGAGAGGTACTGAAAAACACCCAGAGGACAACACGATCATTCGTTGCAACCAGCATGGCTTCATGAGGTAAAAGTCCTGCTTGTCAAACTTAATTTCCTTTTATGACAAAGTAACCCACCTGATTGATCAAGGGAAGCCAATGGATGTAATATTCTGGACTTCAGGAAAGCTTCTGATACTGTCTCTCACAGTATCCTCCTGGATAAAACGTCCAGCATACAGCTGGACAACTGTGCTCTAGGATGGGTGAGCAACTGGCTCACAGGTTGAGCACAAAGAGTGACAGTCAGTGGGGTAACATCAGGCTGGTGAGTGGGCACTGGTGGGGCCCTGCAGGGCTCCATCCTTGGCCCAGTCGTCTTCAACATCTTCATCAATGACTTGGATGCAGGACTGGAAGAAATTTTAAGCAAGTTTGCAGGTGACACAAAATTGGGAGGAGAGGTCGACTCCCTCGAGGCCGGGCAGGCCCTGCAGAGAGACCTCAGCAGGTCAGGAGATGGGCAGTGACCAAGCACATGGAGTTTAACAAGGGCAAGTGCCAAATTCTGCACCCAGGATGGGGCAGCCCTGGTGGCAAGGACAGACTGGGCAATGAGTGGCTGGAGAGCAGCACAACGGAGAGGGACGTGGGGCCCTGGTTGATGGCAAATTGAATATGAGCCAAGAGTGCCCTGGCAACCAGGAGGGCCAGCTGTGTCCTGGGGTGCATCAAGCACAATGTCATCAGTCAGTCAAGGGAGGTGATTGTCCCACTCTGCACTGGTGCTGCCTCACCTTGAGTACTGTGTGCAGGTACAGAAAAGACATCAAGCTGTTGGAGAGCATCCAAAGGAGAGCAATGAAGATGGTGAAGGGTCTGGAGGGGGTAACTTATGAGGAGTGGCTGCAGTCACTTGAATTGTTCAGTTGGAAGAAATGGAAGCTGAGGGGTGACCTCATACCTGTATTTGGCTTCCTCATGAGGGGAAGAGATGGAACTGGCACCAATTTCTTCACTCCTGTGACTGAGGAGAGGACTCAGGAAATGGTAGGAAGCTGAATCAGGGGAGATTTAGGTTAGATACCAGGGAAAGGATTTTCACCCAGAGGGCAGTTTAGCAATGGAACAAGCTCCCCAGGGAAGTGGTCACAGCACCAAGCCTGCCAGAGTTCAGAAAGTGTTTGGATGATGCTCTCAGGCACACGGTATGATCCTGGGGGTGCCCTACACAGGGACAGGAGTTGGACCTGTTGATCCTGATGGGTCCCTTCCATATCTATGATTCTAAGATAACAGAATAATATACTATTATTTATGGTTGCCTTAGGAATAGTTTGCATAAAGCATAAAATACATTTAGGTTGTCTTTTCCCTGGGAATATGCAACTGATTTGTGATTGTCGGGAAGAAAACAGTATTTGATTTTTTTTTCTTTTTTTTTTCCTTATGTGCATATAGGTGATTCATTTCTCACACAGTACTTCTTGTGCAAGTGAAAAGCATTCACCTATTTTTAGAGTACCTGTCACTGCTGCTTCAGTTCTTTGTTTTGTACATCGGCCATTTGCTCATGTGATGTGGCATGGTGTGTGCTGGATGGCAGGAGGAGGAAAAGCTGGGGGCAGTGCTTGGGATTCATACACTTCAAGAAATGTTTATTGCTACTGTGTTTTCTGTAAAGGTTTTAATTAGGCTGCTAGTAAATTAAATGAAAAATAAATGGGGATAGAGGCATCCTAAGGAGAGCAGGTATTTGAGCATTAATTCTGTCCCCGATGAGGAATGATCTTGTCAGGGTCAGAAGGGGGATGTAACACTGCTCTGTGGGTGTGCCTGATTGAGTTAAATACCAGTCAGTGCTTGGGAATGGCTGGCTTGACTTGGCTTTCCTATTTTACTGGTCAAAAGGTTATTTCAAAAGTTACTTTTGAAAAAGCAGCTCCCTGATTGCCCTTAGCCTAGTTATTTTATATTAGTAGTGCTAGTGTTAATAAATAAAATGTGTCTCAGCACCTGTGGGTCTGGCTGAGCAGAGAGATACAGACTCGAAGAGCAGTTTCCAGTTGCTTGTACTGGTTGGGCACTCCATGTGATGAAGGGAGTAGCAGTTATTTGCTTATTGTATTTTAAGACAGTTTCTCTATGATGGCAAATGCAAAAGCAAAACGGAATGTACGACTGTGATATTTTTCTTTGTGGTCATGGCTGCTGTCAAACAATGCTTTTAACTTTTAGGCCTTCAGTGCAGAGGAAGCATCATCTGCTGCTCTGTGTTGTCTGTGTGCACGAGACTGTTGTATGTAATATTCACAATGTGTCAGGACAAGCATGGCTGTTGGAATGTAAATGCATAAATTCTTTTACTAAAAGAAAGACTTCTGTATGCTAAAACTGCACACTAGCTCTGCAGGGATAGCATTGCTCAATATTTATAGCATCAAACCACTGTTGTCCTATGCAGCAAATGTCTGTTCAGCATTCAAGCAGCAGATACTGTGTTATTTGTTGCCTGTATGAATGCTGCTTGTGTGTAATTTAAAACTTCTTCAAAGAAGCAGGAGGGAGCCCCTCAACTGCTTTTCAGATAGGTGTATCTATTTTTGAATTAGCCTTGGTTCTGATCATCCTGTGTTATTTTAGTTCCTTACCTGTGGTTATGATGGCAGCTTCAAATGCCCAAAACTATTGTTGGCAAATATTTTTCAATAATAATGAGAAGCAGCAATTATTCCCTGTTGATTTCATCCCCAAAATAGATGTAACAGTAATGGTTTCACAATTATGAAAAACCTCTCAGTGTTATTAAATGTTATTAAAATGCTTAACTTTATAGAAATTCTGCTTTTCGTTCTGTTCTTTATTGCTGAGTATTATGACAGGGATTTGGCTTTTTTGTGATAGTATTAAGCTGTCCTGATGAACAGAAAAACTGTTAAGCTGTATGAAGACTATTCTGAATTGTGTAGAATAACATTTTAGTGTTGTTCTGATCTACTGTGATAATATATTAAAAGTGATTTAAAAAAAAAAATATTAAAAAAATTTATTTCCACCCCCCATAGGGGAGTCAGTATAGTAGAAGCTCTACCTTATTTTCCCTAGAAACCTGCTCTGCTTCTGCACAGTATGCTATTAAATTTTCCATTCCCTTTTTAATAGCTTCCTGCCTATGCTCTCTGCTGGGAGGTCACCAAAGGGAGCACAGAGTTGCAGAGTGGTCCCTGATGGGCACCTGCGTGACCATGTGCTTTGTCAGTTCTTCAGGCAATAAATATGTGAGTGAGCTGCTGGGGAGAGGGGGGGGGCATTCAGAATTAGGTTGTTGATAGCGTCCCTACAAGGACTGCTATTAACAGCATGCTACTCTCCTTCTCTGCTGCAGAAGGCAGAATGATATTTGTGTTCCCATAGCATGTTGTAAAATGCATGAGATTTTGCTCATCCGCCTTGGATATGAGAATAGAAAAATGAGAGCATCCTGAAACAGAAGCCATTAGAAGAGCATGCAGAAACCTCCAGTGATTTATGCTTTATTTTGTCTTCCTAGCTATGGATTAGAAGGACTGATTTTTGCAATGGGCTTTTTCCATAATGGCATTCTTGTATTGTTTGGCCAGAGCTTGCACAGGAGGAAAACAGGCTGCTGAATTTAGTCACTGATCTTTATTACCCGTGGCCTAAGGCTATGCTGAGATTTATATCCCATTTGTGTTGTTGCAGCTCAAAAGAAGAATGGTCAGAGGATGACAAGTGTATTCTGAGTAGGTATGTTGTTTCATTTTCATGTGAAACCCGATTTTTTTTTTTTTCCTTCTTCCATTGGTCAGAAATGAGGTTAATAGGAAGAGAATATAGTACAGTTCTGCAGTGTCCCTGTTAAGGTAGAACAATAGCATCAGAAAGAGTTCTTTAAAAATTAGCTGCTGCTATTAAATAAAGCTGCATTGTGCTGGTGTGCATAGTGCAGTCTTTTTTTTCTTTCTTTTTCTTTTTTTTTTTTTTTTTAAAGCATATACTGCAGTCAGCGCTTCCCTAACAAGGTGGCACTATTGTTGAGTTAGAAGGATAGAATTATCATATTGCTTTAGGGGACAGCAGGATTTAAAAGGAGATGCCTTGCAGCCCTATTTTACAGATTGGAAGCACTGGTTTAAGGGCATTGGCAGAATCATTTCCTTGTTCTTAGCAGCCACTGCTGTGTCAGTAGTGTGTGGAATGGAAGTCCTAGTTGCTAGTCTGTTATGGAAACGCTGTTTACTGTTATTGTAGTACCGTGGTGACAACATGCCATTGAAATGGAAAACGAGCTCTCCTGCTATCTGGAAATTCCCAGTTCCTGTGCTTAAAACATCCAGGTCATCGCCACTTTCTCCAGCATACATGTAAGTGAGAGAAATGAGGATATTAAGGTGGGATTGCTTTTGTGAGACTACCCTGTGGCAAACTACCCTGTTATATCTATTAAATTACATTGGTCCTCAGCATTTTACCTTGTTTTCTGTGTAGACCCCCCTAGACTTTATCCTGGATGTTTCATGATGGGTGTTGTGTTGAGTCTTTCCCTCTGTGTTGAAATGTAGAGAAATTGTGCAGGTTAAGCCGTGTTGGTAATGAATGCCATGTATGTTATCTGAAAAGTTCTTGCAGCTAATTTGTAGTGCTGATCTTGAATTGACAAGTTAAGCTTTGAGGTAGCCTTTCTTTGTAGTAGATGTTCTAACATTCCCTCTGTTTGACTATTACACTCGGAATTTGAACATAGAATCACTGACTGTATTGCATTGCATTTTTGTTCACGTAGATTCTGGTATAAAAGAAACCACCCCTGCTTTAGTTGTGTTTTATTCCCCAAAGTCTTAGCCTTAACACATATTGAATGTCTTTTTTGACAAACTTACAAGAAAAGCATGCAACATAAATGTCGTTCATATCTGAATACTTACCCAGTTTATTATGTGAAGTAGCTTCACATAACAGTATTTTGATACACGTGGAAACAATAGGCTTTTGCCTTGCCAAATCTTGATGGAGCTTTTGTTCTCCTTTTGTTGCTGTGAGTTCTGTGTTAGCATATACAGGTGGCTTTTTTTGCTTCTGTGACCTAAAACTAAGCAGAGAGTAGTGAAGTGCTTTTGCCTGTAGTTAAGGAAACAGCTCTTTTGAAAACGAGGAAGAGTTGCATGAAAATGCACAAGTAGCAGTGTAGGTGACTTCCAATAATATTCCAGTGTAATATCTACAAAAATATCTATATTGGTGCTTTTAAGCTTGAATTTGCTTTTTACAGATAGGCTTTTGCTCCAGCTGCTGTAGAGACATGCTGTAAAAATTAGGTATTAACAGGTCCTGTCAATGTCTTCTTTTTTGGTTGTTGCTGAGAATTGCATTGATAAGCAGTGGAGCTGAAACAAATAAAATGCCGTATGCGTGGTCACTGTTGTTCTCAGTCAGAGGAGCTGAGGTTTCAGAAGCTAACCTGGCCGTGTAGGACCTGTGCTGTGCACACACCAATTTTAAAATAAATTTTCATGGAAGTACTTCAGCCTTTTAACTTACTGAATGCACCAAATATGTTTAAAGCTACCAGTAATAAACTGTTTCAAATAAATTGCTGCTGTTATGACTTTATAGAAATTAAGGCTAAATGCAACTAAAGTATTATGATAAAGAGTTGTGAGGCTTTTGAACCTATTTTAGGGAAACAGTGTCTTTAGTGTTTTTAAAATATAGTACTTATTAAATACAAGAAAAATCAGAAATAGCCTAGTCTGATCTATCTGCTGCTGAAACTGAGCATTCCTTTTGTGTGTCACCTTTAAATTGCTGATCCAGCTCTATGTATGCCCCAGCTTTTATGATGGGGATCATGCAGCTGATTATCTCAGTGTGTTGAAAGTATGTGAACAGGTTTAGTGATCATGCTTAACTATATGATGCTGAACTTATCTGGAGCATGAGAAGTATGTGCTCAGCAGCCTTAATCATCTTTTTATGAGTCAGTGTATCCCAGTGTTTATAGAGATGTCTCTTCACTGGCACACAATCCTGGCATTATCAGGACTCTTCAATCTAGCATTAAAATTATTCATATACTTTATAATAAAGAATGAAAAATATTACCGAATGGTGCCTATTTGATTAGGCAGTATATATCAACTGATTAAAAAAACCCTGGTAATTTAGTCTGACCAGTAAAGTAGGTGATGGAATTAATTATCTTCATTGCAGAAATTATGGTATATTTGCTCCTTTTCCGTGTGATCTCATGTTTTTCACATTCATATTTATGAGTTGGTTTTTTGTTGTTTTTTTTTTTTCATAAGTAGTGTTCTTCACATTGGCAAAAGGCTTATATTTCAAGTAGAAGATTCAGGAATAAGTGATGTGTGAAACGGAACATGTATTGATGTAAAATAAATAACCATAAAACTCTTGAATTCACAGATGAATACTTCAATACTTGATATTTTGGATCTGGAGTATGGAAAGTTATAACTGAGGTTTTAATCCCTGTAATATTAGACATCTTAATCTTATAAAATAGCTTTGTAGTGTAATTTGGAACGTAGAGTTCTTATAGGTGATTTTGTTTTTAATTTTTTTTTATTACTAAAATTCCAGTTTTCCAGGCTTTTCATCCTGCTTATGATTTACAAGTAACTTACCTAGAGGTTAAACTGATTGTCATTATTATAAGTCTATTACACATAGGATCAGTGGTTTATTTGGTCTTTGTACCTGAAACCTGAACACAGCCTTAGTTTCCCTGTGTAGAAACACCAAGATTGGTGGTTATGGGAATATTGGGCTTCTTAGATGGACCAGACATCTTTGTACAAAGTACCACTGTAAACTGGTTCAGTGCCCAGCAAATCTGTGCAGCTTGGGCAGTTTAGCTACAGTCTCTGCTTGAGAAGTTTGCAGTAGTTCCTGACGTGGCAAATGCATAGGAAGATCTTGTCCCAGAGACTCCTCTGCCATGGGAAACTTGTGGCTGGGCAGCACACAAAATAAAGGACCTGCTGAAGTTGAGCTGATGACTTTGTAGGTGCTGGTTTTGCTGGGTCTAATGCTGCTTCCCTGGGGCTGGGAAGGAGCAGCAGTGAATCACCGCCTCTTGGCTGGTGGTTTTGTTTACTACCAGTTATTTATTAGGGCAATTTTCAGGGTATCCTGATTGCAAGAGGTAAATTCACATTCTGTGGAAGGTGAAGGGTCCCTCTGAAGGGACATGCACAAGTTCCCTGCCATCAGGTGGAACTACACCAGAGTAGCTTGAGTTTTCCTCCATGTTGATAGGGATCCAGTGACATTGCCTGGGGAAAATCAGCTTTAGCATTGGAGCACTGGCATGTGACCAATAGATGTAGGTAAAGTGCAGCCTTAGTGCACAAGTTAGGAATGTGTGTATGCAGATACGTGTGTATCCACATGCGTTTGTCAGGTTGCTTTACCTTTTTTTTTTGGCTGGCATTCAGTGGTGCTGGGGTTTAGAATGGAGATTCTTCTTGTCAAAATGAGTGTCAAAGCTGGTACTGCAGTTTATTCTCTGCTAGTGAATCCATATTCGTATGAGTGGTTGGGTTTGATTGTGTGGGAACAAACGTAGGTGACAATGTGTTACATATGTGCAGGTGGACACTTCCAGCAAGTGAATCAGAGGAAAGGACAAAGTGAATAAAGCATTCAAAAAGTTCTGTTCCTTGGCATTGTAGCTATGTATTGATGGCCACATGTTAAAAACAGAAGAAGGCAGTGACTGACATAAGCAGAGGTTAAGAATTGAAGTTAAGAATTTCAGAGAGGATGAGAAACATTTCAGAATTTGTTGTATGTAATGCTTTGAGGTGTAAAGGAACATGTGTGCCAGTGTTGTTCATGGGTCACATAGTCCCACACATTCAGAACTAAGACAAGATTTTTTTCTTAATCTCACTAGCAATGTTATGTATATTGTTTTCTGAAATTATGCACATCTCCAAATGTTTGTAGAAACTCTGGATATTAAAATACTATGCTGGACATATATGAAGAATTCAATAATGCAAAAAAGATACCATGTGAGAATGATTGTTGACTGTTTTCAGAAAGGTTTTATGTTCAGTTAAATGTTTTTAGACTCCAACATGCCCTGTTTAAATAAAAATAAAATTTAAAAAAAGCCTTAATGCAAAATAATCTGTTTGTGCCCTTACATGTAACAGCGTGTTGATATTTGAAGTGGGTACTTCAACTAAAAACTTCGTTTCTGTGTGTTTTCATAAATAGCTGACCAGTGTTAGGAGAAATAAACAAATACAATGTTTGTACATTGCTATAAAAGGTTTTGCAACACAGTTTGTCCGTTCTGAGTTTGTGTGTGAAATTGTCTGTGTTTGGGTTGTGGAATTTGTCTAGTAGGAAATGTGCTGTTTGGATTTATGCCATACAGTGAAAATATACTTAAGTGGCAAAAGGTGTCTATGCATAAATCATCAGATCACCTGTATTACTTCTCTTTTTGGGAGACCACCCTGTGCATCGTCTTCATTAATCATATTTATTGAATTTATCAAATAAACCCTGCTGTTGGGTTTTATGGTATTCACACCAAAACCGACTTGCCTGACTTTGACAACATTTGCATTTTAAGCAGTTACTTCCTGGGCATTTCAAATTTCAACATGTTGAAAGTCAATGTGCAGGTCACCTCAAATATTTTTTCAACTAATCTGACAGTGCCTGTAGATAGATGAGTTGGATGGGTGGGGAACAGAAGGAGCTTATATCATACAAATACAAGACTGCTTTTAATCCCAGCAATTTTGTGTATTAAGTTCTCATTTGTGTCTGTTGATCTAACTTTTGTTTTCTGCATAATAAGTATTTCAATAGATGATTCTAAATTTGAAATGAGAAATCTCATTGCATTAATAAACTAGTGACAACAAGAAAGAAAAAAACCAAAATGCCTAAACAAAACTGGCTGTCATGAATTTTACCAGTGCTGGTGCTTTTTCTGGTCAGACCTTTGCAGGTGATTTTTTGACTTATAGGTCCTCAAAATTACATTCTCTTCCTAGGATGATGTTGCAATATTGACATCATGTTCTGACATGCTACATCATCTTCTCTTGAATATGTTATTCAGCCTATTCTAACATCGGTTCTGCCAGTTTGTAATTTTTGTCATTATTCCCTTATCATTGTGGAAAAATCTTGTTGTCCAGTTACTTTCCACTCTCTGGCATTTCTAGTGGAATACAGTATTTTCTGTTGAAGGATCGATAGAGATATCTATGGATTTTAGTAAAGTACATAGTGAATATTGGGGTTGTAAAATAATAGTCACTTCCCCTAAATGGTAATAGTGGGAATTGTAGTGTAAGAAAGTGTAGCTATAGCACTAAAATGGAAGTGCACATCTATATTATTGCTGTACTGTTTTGTCCAGCAGTGACTGAGATTTTTGGAATATCTAAATTGCAGAAATGTGTTATTTTTCATGGGATGGACAAGTTACCCACACCTGTAATGTGGCATGATTAGATTTAAACTCTTTATCATGTAGTGGAAAAATATATTATGATTTAAACTAATAATGCCACCCTGTATTTTCCCCTGAAAGTGGTAATAAAGAAATGCTAAAACAGCTGTCAGAAGTCACAAAGCAAGAGGAATCCTAGAGCAGACCTAGAAATTAATTACTAAACCACAGTGTCACAATTCTGTTGAGTTTTTTCTCTCTTTTATCAAAGTTGTTCTGAACATTATATAGGAAGAAAAAGCCAACACTCTGTAAAGGAGTTGTTCAAAAATCTGTTAATGGAATACAGTGGGATATAAATTCTATGACCAAGTCTTGAATATGCAGGTTCTGCCTTATACATACAGGCTTTTGTGTCTAAGTAACTGTTCTGGAAAATTAACAACTCTTGTGTGTATGAAGACTAACTTAAAAGACATAGCAGGTAGAACTGTCATCTGCTAATGCATGCAGAATGATTTTCTGAAGCGTTTTGTAATGCACTGGAAGTAGTAAGCTGCCTGGCTAAAATTATCACTTGTCTTTTGAACATTTGAACATTTCAAATACAAAGGGCAGAGAATAGGATGTGCAGTGTCAGTCCAGCCTAGGCTGTGAAACATCTGACTGCTGTATTTTACCTTATTGAACATCAAGTATATGAAGTGGTTCTGCTTCTGTAGAAAAGCTACAAAGTGTGTGCATTTGCTTTGCTTTTTCTGTTTTTAGTAGTAGGAACACCAACTTTGGCAAAAAGTCATTAGAGAACCGTTTCTAATTTAGCATCATTTAGCAATCTGAGTCTGCAGATTTTAGCTACAAGTGTCCCAATAAATGTAAACCCTTTGTCCAACAGATAAATGTGGGTGTGATACTAAGGCTCCCAGAGAGACTAAATACTGTGAGAAACAAAAGCTTTATAGCAATAACTGAGCCAAGTATTATTTTGCTTCTGTGTAAAACAAATTTGAATTAACCAGCGGGCTGTAATTATGCTGCAAACAGCTTGAGACCTCTGTTAGTTTAGTTGTTTAAAAAGGAATTTTGAAGAGAATATTTTCTGTGTGTGTGTCTGTGGGAATTCTTATGGAAATATTTGATGCTGTTGCTCAGTGTTCTTCTGCTGGCTTTGTGGGACCTAATTTTGTGCTGGCTTTGATTATGGTGTAGCCTTATGAGGAAGTGATACAAAAAGGTTCAGGTGTTGGGAATTTCTTCATTTCTCTGTTGTCCTGCTTTTCAACAAGATCTATTGGCATTTGGAAAGTGATTGCATCTTCAATCACTTGAGTCTTTTCTAGTAGCCTTCATTTCTGTTCACATTGTGGGCTTGTATGCTTGGGTAGAAGCTTTTTAAAAAGATGGTGATTGTCTGTTAAGTGCAAAAACAGATTCTATTTAAAAAGAAAAAATTAAAAAAAGGTTAAAGGCTCAGCATTTATGTGCTAGTCTCCAAAATTTTGCTTCTGTTCTACCTTCAGTATATTACCTTGAGCCAGATTCCACTTGAACAACCTTCAGTGTCCCTGTCCTTGTCAATTTGTGTGTTTTTTTGCCTGCATGCCCTTGGTATCTTTGGTGCTTACAGAGCTGCTTGGACTACATTGCTGTGGTGATTAATTTCCCCTTTAGACACCTCCTTAAACTTGCCCTTGCCATGAGCATCTCATGCTGCAAGTGTTTTAAGAGCAGTTCAAGCCTGGGGAGCTGCCTGCATCTGCTTGCTGCCCATCAGTATGGGTCCAGAAGTGAACTTTGTACTCCTCTGCTGATTTTGGGGGGTTGGAGGGCTTGTATCCTCCTTGTCTTCTGCCCTTGGCCAGAGCCATGTGAAAGTAAAATGTAACTTATCACTGATTTCATCTGGTATATCGAGCCTGTTTTTTTGTTCCCCTCTTACAGAACACCCTTAGTTTAGAGGAAAGGTGGCAGACAGGTAGAGGACCATCTATTTGGTTTTTAATTTAAGAAACAGTAATCTTTATTTTATGCCTTCCTTCTGGAGTGGAGATTTAGAAGAGATCGGTGTCAAGTTAAAAAAAAAAAATTTACATGTTCTGCTGTTACTGTTATCCCTAAAATCTATAAACAAGGTCAGGTGTAAAAAGAGATATTAAAATATAAACATCAGGTGCATTGCCCATGGTGAGCAGTATGCTGTACCAGCTGCTCTACCTACTTTTGAAGATCCTAGTAATTAAAATGCAACGTTAATTTATTGGAGGTATAGGTTTGCAAACTTCTGGTTGTGGTGGCCCCTTTCAAGTGAACAGCATTAAACCAGCATTTTTAAGAAATGGAGTAACCTGATAAAAGCAAAGTGTTCCTAGTTACATTGTCAGCCTCTAGTTGATCTGTTAAAATAGAGCCTTTTAAACTGTTCAGTTATAATAGTGACAATTGAAGCTGGCAGCAGGGGACTACTGCTCATAAAAAGAAAGGAAAAAAAGACATGATTCCTCCTCCTGATGCCTTGTGCCTTAGGTCCTGCCTTCCAGTGCTGTGTTATGTTCATCCTGCTCTCAGATCTTTAACATCCACCCGTGTCCTTACCTGTATACCCCTAAAGCAAGAACTGAAGTTGGCTGAACATGTTGGTTGGTCAGTTTAAAGGGGAGTTAAATTGCTCTATCAAACTATCAGAACAAAAATGATCTTTTGTCTTTGGTTTCTCTTTTAGCTGTAGTCAGGTGTCCCTGCCCATGGCAGGGGAGTTGGACCTAAATCATGTTTTAAGGTCCCTTCCAACCCTGACAATTCTATGATTCTATTTTAAAATGTAAACTTGCATTTCCTATAGAAACTTTTGCTTTATTTTTTAAATTATTTTTTTAATAAGAAACCATTAGCAAGTTGTAAAATTCTAATTCTACTGTGTTACTGTTACGATAAATCTATGAAGCTATAAATTCCTGTTACAAATAGTAATAAAAAGATGAGGTGTTATTTTAGGGGAGGAAAAAAGTATCTTCTTTGCCAGAATAAGATTTTCTGGACTTGTAGGGGTAGAAGATGTGGTATGGAAGAAATGTGAAATACTATGGCTGTGTAATTTGTTTATCTACATTATTTTAATATTTGAATTTCCTAATAGAAGCATTAAGAAGTTTTCTTGCATATAGTGCTGCCATATTATTTATGCTTGTTGAGCTCCGAGGTGGCTATATAATTTGTTGGGGAATCCCTGAATTCCATTTCTCATGATTCTGGAATATCTGTTCATAATGGGAAGACAGCAGGATAGTTGATACTTAAATTTTTTTTTGCCAGACTAAGCATAATAAAATATTTCATGGCAGATTATGCACACAAAATAAAGAATTAATCTGTAATTTTATTAAGGAATTAATCTTTATTGTGTAAAAAAATTTTTGTCTTTCACTGACCTCTTCATTAATAGGTTCATTAGAAAAATACATGCATAGATTTGTGTATAGATAGCCCTGTGATATACCAGATTTTTTAATAGATCGTAAAGTAATAAGATATTTGTCCTGTAATAAGAATATCTTAATATGAAACTGAGATCTGGTTTGCTGGTAAATAGCAGAGTACTGGTACATGCCAGGAGTGATTGTTGAAGACGCCATTTACCAGTGACCAGAACACTTGCAGTCATGGTTCATTGAACAGTAATTTGACAGAGAAAATAAGGTTATAATCTTTTCAGAAACAAGCTATTGAGCTTTACCAAATTAAGAATTAACTGTCTGGCCAATATGGCTTTGGCAAGCTTTTGCTGAGTTACAAAAAGGCTGTCAGTTTTAAATAACTCAGAGAACATGCTCTCTAAAATGTCTGTAGCTGTAGGCTGATCTCCTTCCTTTGTTTTCAAAGACTGCACCATGCTCAGGCAATTGAAACAGATCAATGGTTGTAAATGAAGCAAGCCCCAGTATTTTTCATAGTTACCTTATTCCTGTTGCATCAGAGTGGGTTTCACTACTTGTGAAGAAAACACCACAACAGAATATTTTTTATTTGTTCCTGCCACTGAGCTCTATACAAAATGGCAACTCCATAATTTGAATATTTTGGTTGAGAGCAAAACGTACCCAATCAATATTCCACAGATCCCTGATTGTCATGGCTCACCTTGGTGCCTCTCTTAAGAGGTTAATATTTGCTAAATGCTTTAGAAAGTAATTTGCCTGTGGGAATTAAGTTGTAACTACACCCAGTTAAAAGATACTTGTCAGTATTTGCTGAAAATTTCCAGTATTGAAGGCATATTTTGAAGGAAGGCACAAATCACAATTATCCTGGAGGTGTGAGCACCAATGTTTCCCAGCTGGCTTTCAGCTTTCAGCTCACTCATCTGAGTCAGCACAGCTCAGATTCTGGTTCTGACTAAAGGGTCTCATAACCTGCCTTGGTTAGGAGGTAAGTTGCTCTTCTGCTGTATTCATATTTCAGTTTCACCTTTAAATCAGCTCACAGTTTCCATAAATCACTTCAAGTAATCTCCAGAGATTGCATACAGAACTGGGAGCCACAATAGGCAGAAGGCCTGTAAATACTTTGGTCAGTCTGAGTGTTTTCAAATTGCTTATGTAATATTCTCTTGGAATACTAAGATTTCATAATGGTTGTGCCAGTCTAGATGGTTCTCTACATTCAGGGGCTAGCAATTAATCCTACAAACTCATGGAGCACATTGAGATGAATTCCAATCTTCTTTTCATTAAGAGAAGTCAATTCTTGTTGTTACCACACCGCTTTTTGTCCTGTGTGATGACATTCTGGGATTTATATACCTGATCACATGAACTTGCATCTTTCAGAGCAATGAAATATTAAATAACTGCTGAATTGGTCCAGTTTGAGCACTTATTTTCTCCACTAGGATGGTGCTCAGCTATGGTTTTCCTCTGCCTGTCCTATGAAAAAAAGCAAACCTAAGCAACCAAAAATATCCCTGAAGTAATCAAAACCTGAAAAGGCAGTGTAGCTTCCTAGTTAGCTTGGCAAGACTCTTGAACTATTGTATTTTTTTTTTTTTTTCCCCAGCTCAACATTTGACTTAAAGGCTTCTTGCTAGTTCTAAAGTAATTGTTAATGTCCATAGTTTGTGAGAGACTGTTCAGGTATCTTTTAGTAGATGAACAAGATTGATTTCTCTCTAAAGATTTTATTCTTAGTGAAAGTGAATTTCATTGGGCTATAATCTACAGAAAGAAAACGAATATTGACATTTTTTAATGTTACAAAGAAAGCTCTCTTCCTTGAAAAACTGACAGAAAATTAGGAAATGAAGATATACAATTAATACCCAGATAAGGCACACTCCATATTTCATTTCTACAAAAATACTGGTTGGACATATTTGGAGTAATGAGAAAAGCACATTTGGTTACAGTTGCTAGGGTAAAACTATACTGTACTTGAATCAAGGTAAGTTTAAAAAGAAGATTCTGACTCACAGCTTATTCTGTGATAGCAACTAATGAAGTGTCAGAGCCTTTTTCTGAACTGTGAGCCACTGCTTCCCAGAGGTTGCAGAGTCAGGCGGCTCCTCTGCCCTTGCTATTACACTGTTAATACTTCACATTAAACTTGAAAATTCCCTTGGTCTTAGCACTGTAGTGTTCAACCCCCTCCAGATCATCAATGTATGCATTGAAAGTGGTGTTAATATCCACACTGAAGAGCAACTTGCTGTGAATTATCACTAGGCATTAATGTAGTTTCAGCTGTTTCCTCCAACAATTTTTTTTAACCTTGGTTAAAAGTCAGTTGGGTACAAAGTGTATTACCTGTTAGTTCAGGGTGTGAATAGCAGAGTTATTGCTGAATATTCACTTTACAGCCACTTCAAACAGAAGTCATAATCAGAATAGCTTAAAATTTCTTATCAAGCCAGTTTTAAATTTCTCTTACTGTTGATGATATAGTGCTTGGGTTTTCCTGTTTCCCTGCGTACTGGGATCAACAGAGCACAGAGGAGCTGTTTCATTTTAATTTGTCTTACAAAGGGTGGTTTCTCTTCTTGTGTGAAGGTCAATGCTGAAACTGCTGCAAAGCCAATGACAAACTCATAATTTCTGCTCTCTCTGGGTGTGCTCTTTCCCTCTCGGTGAATGCCACAAGGCTGGGGCTCAGGGGACCAGCATGCTGTCACCAGGTTTTATTGCTGACTTGTGCTTTAACTTCTGCCAAAATCAGGTCCTGAATGTCACTTTCCGCATGATGGGAAAGGTTGCTTGGCCTTGAGAAACTCTTAAAGCTGTAGGTAAAAAAAGGTGACACCCAAACCAAACCAAAACTCCCCACAATTTTTTATCATGGTTGTTTTATATATACAGCAAAAAACAATATAAGAACAATATAATCTACTTACCTTTTACTCTTGGAGTCATACACAGTGACGTTAATGTTTGAGTCTAGAACTCTACCATTTATTTTCTGGTGGATTTTTATAATGTGGAAGGTGGTGATTTTGAATATTTAGTTTGCGTATGTGAGTTCCTGTACATAATGGGCAGATGTGGGAGAGAAAAAGTGGAAATTTCTTCTCCCCAAGAGCATCAAGTTGTGAGCTGCTGAGCTTATATGTGTGCTGTAGGTGTTAGACAACTGCCTTTTATGTGTTGAAAATCAGGTGGGGGAATAATTGCTTTTAGCCACACCTGGCATGTCAAATGTGTGCTTCTGAGTATTAGAAGAATTGTGAAATGTTTTGTATCCTCTCTGTTGTAATAAAGCATCTTGTGCTGCAGAGGACAAAGCTGGGGAAGTTGTATGTCATGGAGCCTGTTCAGAAAAATGGTTCTGTTATCATTGCCATTCTTGGAACAAATGAATGTTCAAGGCTTTTGAATTTATTAATAAAATTTAAACACATGTTGGCTGCCAGGAAATAAAGCAGCATGGGATATGTGGCAACATAGTAAAAAGCCTTCCAGGCAGCCAAAAAAAGTTGGATTACTTACATGTTTCTTTTCTTAATGGTTTTAACTAATGTGCACATCTTCTGTTTTGCTCTGAGTTCAGAATAAGTATTTTGAAAGCCTCTTGGTACAATGACTATCTGAGCTGACATTTCAGGAAGATCTTTCAGGAGCAAATAGTCAGATTCATGCTAGTTGAATCTGTGATTCCTTCCCACCCACACTTACAAGTCTCCTTGTATTATTTCATATTTCTTCTTAGAAAGACATGTATAAATTTAGTGGCTGGATGTCACTGGAAATTATCTTTCACTCTGTCCTTGATGTCATTGTATGAAAACTAAAACAAAACAACCCAAATGAGAGAAAACAAAAAACAACAAAAAACCCCCAAAGAACAAAACGACCACCAAAAAAATCTCAAAAAACAAACAAACAAAAAACCCAAACCAAACCCAACCAAACAAAAAAACCCCGCCAAAAAAACCCCACCAAACTCAGAAACCACCCTAGCGGAAAACAAAGAAAAACATTTTGGATCATGAGCTGGCAACTGCTTTGCTGCTCTGTTAAATCATTGTATGCATTTGTTGGGTGCCAAAGACAGTTTGGAGAGCACTTTTCTAAGGTGGAATACCTTATAAAAATTATTTTAAATAAAATCTGGATTAGTTTTGTAAAAGAGAGGTAAGCGCACTTTAAAAAAACCCGACGCAATTCTCACATGCTGCAGCATATCCTCACTTATAATTTTTTTTCAGATGTCTGAGGATTTGATTGCTGCACTAGAATTCAAAGCTATTTAGATGTACCCTTGTTCCTGAAATCTATTCCTATGTCTGTTTACATAAAATCTCATTGTTTCAAACACATGTACACTGTTGAACGGTGAATTTGTTTGGATTTGTTTTCATAGCTCACCTTGTGTACTCAGGGGTTTGAACAAGGCACAGCAGTGCTGTCAGGGTAATGTGTGAGGTTCAGAAACTGCTCTACACACACCATGTACCTGAACAAGGAGGCAGTAAATATAGATTTATTTTTTTTTAAAAGAAACAAGCCTTTATTAGGAGAAAAAAACTTCTGCAAATATTTTTTTGCAGATTCGAAATTTGTGCTTTCCTCGTGAGGGTAAACAAAACTGGGGGAATGGGTGAAATTGTAAGCACATCTTTTTCAGTTGTTCAAAGCAATTTCTGAAACTTGCTTGGAGGCCAATGTTTAGCCTGAATATTTAAAATTTGTAAAACTTCATATCTGAGGTTTGCAACAATTATGTTTAACTGCTTTGAATGGTTTTTGAGACATGGAGTCTTTATTAATAATGAAGATGCCCTCATCTGTGGAATAACATCTTACGTTTGTTAATTAATGTTGTGTACATATGCATTATGCCATTATGCATGCTAATATGTAGTACATTAGATCACAGAAATCACAGGAACTAGTTATTAATATTTCTAGAGATTAAATATATTTACATTTTATAATAATTACAGATTAGGTAGTTAGAATCTCATATGCATATGTCTTTATAGAAACCTAATTTATATCTCAAGATTACAGTGGAAGGCTAATAAGAGCACAGTTACTTCTGTAATAATTCTACCTAAAACTAGTCTTTCCTATCTAGATTTGTACAGTAATTGGTTGGAATAAAAAACTTAATTATTATCGTCCCACTAACAAAACTATGAAGTGGTTGCCTGTCATAGTAAAATACTGGATATCATGTCCTAAATGAGTTATTCTAGTTGTTTGTTTCTAAAAGTAACTTGAAATTCCATTATGTATATTTTATTTTATGTTCATACTTGAGCAAGATAATGCAAGCCATAGGAAGGAAAGTACTGAACTTGAATATTGCACTTAGAATTTCAGTCTTGTAGCTTTCCTTGGCAATCGGGTAAGACACTTGATTTTGGAAACTGGATGAAACACCTGCAAGTGAGCTACTATACTGGAAGCACAGAGAGAAATAAAATAGTGTGAAAGTGCCTTAATCAGGGAGATGGAGGTGGATGGAAAAGGAAGTTAAAACTGTTTTAGAGAGTGTTAATGCTTCACTTTCTCAGATTAGCTGAAGGGGATCACCGATTCTGTCACCTCCCAACTTTTAACCTCTAACCTCTGTTGTTATATTTCATCCCAGAAGATTGTGGTTTTAATGGACAAGATCACTGAATGAAAATGAGTTTCATTTTAAGGTTTCTCTGTTCTAATCTTAGATCTCTGGTGGAAGAGGAGGATCCTCATATGAAAGTATCTCTTGGTAGCAGCGATATGGGCGTCTCTGCCCACCTACAGTCTTCTAAGACAGGGACCACAAGATTTTTCACCAGCAATACTCACAGTTCTGTGGTATTACAGGTAATTAAATTTTCTATTGTCAATATTGATCTTGCCGAGAATTTTGGCTTCTCTAAACAATGTCTCTACTCAATAGGCTTTATCAGACTAATAATTTAAAAAAAAAAAAAAATTATTGTTCTGTGCTGACAATGCCTGCAGGCAAGCATGGCTTGTAACTTCTTATTCTGTGAGTGAAAGGTTCAACTTTTAGCAGCAGCTTGGAAGAAAAACTCTAGCCTATTCCTTGGCTGGTGTACCTGTCCACTCTCAATGTTTAAGAGGTATTATTGTTTAAACTGTGAAGCCACAGCTGTATCAAAGAAGCTCATTTGAATAGGGTCATGTTATTATGTTAAGACACTTGTACCATCTCCTGTGTGAAAGCTGCCTCAGGCTGACAGAGTTGGGGTTATTCAGTCTGGAGAGGAGAAGGTTCTAAAGAGACCTTATTCTTCCAGTATCTGAAGGGGGCTACAAGAAAACTGGGGAGGGACTTTTATAGGATGTCAGGGAGTGATAGGACGCGGGGGAATGGGTACAAACTGGAGGAGGGCAGATTTAGATTGGAAGTTAAGAAAAAGTTCTTCACCATGAGGGTGGTGAGACACTGGAAGAGGTTGCCCAGGGAGGTGGTGGAAGCCCCATCCTGGAGGATTTTAAGGCCAGGATGAATGGGGCTCTGAGCAACATGATCTAGTGAGAGGTGTCCCTGCCCATGGCAGGGGGTTGGAACTCGATGATCTTAAAGGTCCCTTCCAACCCTGAAAATTCTGTGATTCTATGATGCAGTGAGGAAGGCTCCATGCCATGATAAACTGATACTTACTTTTTAGATTTGCTGCCAAAATAGATTACCCAAGTTTTGGACAAAAAATGACCTGTTTTGGGGTTTTTTTTTAAATTCAGAGAAGCTAGTGATTCTTTCGTTTTAGTTTCTAATGCTTGGGCATCTGCACATAGGTTTTCCTCGTTTGAATGCTGAGCAAAATGTTCAGAACTTACTTCTTCCTCATAGAATTTTCTTCCTCAAAATTTGAGCAAATGGTGAACCTGTAGTTGTAAAGCCTTGTTTGTAGAATAATTATTCTGCTTGTTTTCCAATGAATAATTACCAATGACTATATATGGGAGGTAATAGTTATAATATGACAAATTATTCCTTAGATACTTCTTGGAACAACAGTAAATACATAAATAAAAGTAAACAAGTATTTACATAAGGTAAAAGAAGAGATTCCTACTCTCCTCCCAAATCAGATGAATGCTCTGCATTATGTTCTCCTTGCAGGGTTTTGATCAGCTGCGAGTGGAAGGTTTGCTTTGTGATGTGACACTTGTTCCTGGAGATGGTGATGAAGTGTTTCCAGTTCACAGAGCAATGATGGCTTCAGCAAGTGATTACTTCAAGGCTATGTTCACAGGTAGTTTTCCCTGGAAAAGTAATATATATTTTTATCTCCCAACTGCCATTGTTTGGACTCTCAGATACATGTTCAGTGTTGTGTGTGAGTCAGCCCAGGACTGCAGACAGCTTTGTATAGTTCTACTCTCTCTACTGTTGCATGTGACTTTTAAAATTAAACAATAAAATTATATTTTATTTTTGTATATCTTTATGAAATTCTTTAAATCCAATCAAAGTTATCATATAAACTTACCTACATGTATTTTCCAGGAGGAATGAAGGAACAGGATTTGATGTGCATTAAGCTTCATGGTGTGAACAAAATAGGCCTAAAGAAGATAATTGATTTCATTTATACTGCAAAACTTTCCCTTAACATGGACAACCTTCAGGACACTCTGGAAGCTGCCAGTTTTTTGCAGATTTTACCTGTCTTGGACTTCTGTAAAGTGTTTCTTATCTCTGGGGTAAGACTTACTGCTTGTTTCACATTTAGTTGTTAGGGGCTCAGTACGTTCTTTTTTTTAAAGAGCAATGTCTATGTAATAGTAAGATTTTAATCTAAAACTTGCCAATATTTATAATTTGGATTCACAGAGAGTAAGTTTGCTCTGTAGTTCTCTTGAAAATCTTTTTTCTTCTGAGTATTATGCACAGTGTTAGTTTGATAAAAATGTTATACCACCTTAAAATTCTTCCAGTTCCTAAGCGTATTGCAGTGATGATAGCAGCAATGATAATCTTGGTTCCCATATTCATTACTGGATTTCTTCTTTCAGTCTGCCATTTCAGTTGAGGTAGGGGATGGAGATTAACATGGCAAAAGATACAAGTGCCAAAACCATGGCACTGGTCATCAGTTAGCTACCTTGGAAGTGCTTGAGAACAACCAGCTGGGAATTAGGACTTGTCCTTGCAAATAATTGGTGGGATTATCAACAGTCCAACTCAAGTACATCTACATGAAATGGACACAGCATGGGCAAAAAGAAGAGGAGCTGGAAGCCACTGTGCAGCAGGAAAACTGTGGTATTGTTGCCATCACAGAAAGGTGGTGGGATGACTGACATGATGAGTGCTGCAGTGAATGGCTGAAAGCTCTCCAGAAGTGACAGGCAAGGAGAAGAGATGGTGGGGTCATCTGTATGTTAGGGAGTACTATGAATGCCTGGAAGTTAATAATGGTGATACTAGTATTAACTCTTTGTGGGTAAGAATCAGAGGAAAGGTCAACAAAGCAGACATCTCAATGGGAGTTTGTTATAGACCACCCAACCAGGAAGAAGAGACAGAAAAAATCTTCTCTAGACAGCTGAGAGAAATGTCTTGATTGCTTGTCCTTGTTAGGCACTTCAGCTCCCCAGATGTCTGCTGGAAGTGTAATACAACAGAAAGGGAACAATCTCAGAAGCTCCTCAAGTGTGTAGAGGATGAATTCTTGACACAGCTGGTGAGGGAGTCTCCTAGGGGAAGTGCCATGCTGGACCCCCTGTTTGTCAATGGAGATGGACTTGTGGAGGATGTGACAGTCAGAGGCACAGCAACCACAAAATGATAGAGTTCTTTATTCTTGGAGAAGTAGGGAGGAGGGTCAGCAGAACTGCCACCTTAAACCTAAGAGCAGGCAGAATATGTCCTGGTTCAGAGACTGGTTAATAGAGTCCCTGAAGGGCAAAGGAGTCAAGGAAGGCTGCACTTTCTTCAAGTCTTCAAGGTGCAGGAGCAGTCTGACCCTCTGTGCCAACAGATGAGCTGTCAGAGAAGATGCCTGAACTGGCTGAATAAAGAGATCTGACTGCAACATAGAGACAGGAGAGTTCATCGCCTTCAGAAAAAGAGGCAGGCCACTCGGGTTGACTGCAAAGGTGTCATGAGGCTATGCATGGGAAAAATCAGAAGGGCCAAAGCCCAACTTGAAACCTTATCTGGCTGCTGCAGTCAAGTATAACAAGAAATGGTTGTATAAATATATTAACAAAAGGAGGACTAAGGAGAACCTTGATTCCTTATTAGATGCAGAAGGAAATGTAGTGATGAGGAGAAGGCTGAGGTGTGATTCTTTGCCTTATTCTTTAGTAGTAGGACCAGTTCTCTGATGGGTACTCAGTCCCCTGACCTGGAAGACAGGGTCGGGGAACAGTTTGAAGGCCAAGATAATAATCAAAGAGGAGATGGTTAGTGACCAGCTGCACCACTTAGGCACACACAGGTCTGGGGAGGCAGATAGGTAGGATACACCCTAGGGTTTTGAGGGAGCTGGCAGGAGTGCTCATCAAGCCACTTTCCACCATTTACCAGCAGTCCTGGCTAACTGGGGAGGTCCCAGTAGACTGGAGACTGGCAAATGTGATCCCCATCTACCAGAAGGGCTGTAAGGAGGATCCAGGGAACCAGAGGCCTGTCAGTCTGACTTCAGTGCCAGGGGGATGTTATGGAACAGGCCATCTCAAGTGCCATTATACAGCCTGTGCAGGACAACCGGGTGATCAGGCCCAGTCAGCATGGGTTCATGAACCTAATGCCTTCTGTAACAAGGTGACACATTTAGTGTATGAGGAAAAGGCTGTGGATGTTGTTTGCCTGGACCTTTACTAAAGCCTTTGACATTGTTTCTCACAGGATTCTTGTGGAGAAACTGGCTACATATGGCCTGAACAGGTGTTCACAGGTGTGAACAGGTGCTGATAGGTAAAAAATGGGCTGGATGGACAGACCCCAAAGAGTTGTGGTAAATCCAGTTCAAGTTAAATCCAGCTGGAGGCTGCTAACAAGTGGTGTCTTCCAGGGCTTAGTGCTGAGGTCACTCCTGCTTAATATTTTCATCTGTGATCTGGATGAGGGGATCAAGTGTACCCTCAGTAAGTTTGCAAATGACACTAAGTTGGGCAGGTGTGTAGGGTAGGAAGGCTCTGCAGAGGGACCTGGACAGGCTGGATAAATGGGCCAAGGCCAGTAACATGTGGTTTAACAAGGCCAAATGACAGGTTCTTTACTTAAGGCACAACAACCCCCATGCAATGCTGTAGGCTTGGGGAAGAGTGGCTGGAAAGCTGCCTGGTGGGAAAGGACCTGGGAGTGAGTGCTGGTTGGCAGCCAGGTGAGGATGAGCCAGCAGGTGCTCAGGTGGCCAAGGCCAACAACGTCCTGGCTTCTTTCAGAAACAGTGTGGCCAGCAGGACTAGGGCAGGGATCATCCCCCCGTGCTTGGGACTGTTGAAGCTTTGTTCAGCTTGAACTGTGTTCAGTTTTAGCTCCCTCCAGTAGAAGAAAAACATTGAAGTGCTGGAACGTGTCCAGAGAAGGTCAATGAATCTAGTGAAGTTCTGGAGAAGAAGTCTTACAAGGTGTGTCTGAGAGAGCTGGGGTTGTTCAGTCTGGAGAAAAGGATGCTGAGAGGAGACCTTACTGATCTCTACTACTACCTGAAAGGAGGTTGTAGCGAGGTGGGGGTTGGTGTTTTCTCCCTAGTAACAAGCAACAGGACAAGAGGAGACAGTCTCAAGTTGCACCAGGGGATGTTTAGATATTAGAAGAAACTTCTAATAACACCAAAAGGGTCTTATCTAAACACTAGATTAGGCTGCCACTAAAGACATGCAGATGTGCTGCTTAGGAATATGGTAGAGCACTGGACTTGATAGAGTTAGGTTGTGGTTGCACTCAGTGGTCTTAAAGGTCTTTCATGATTCTGTGGTTCTTAGTTCATGCCCTCACACTCTGTATTCTTTCATAAGCAGCCTACATGGTGAACTGGAAAAAGTAATAGAAGAGTCAGCTGCTGTTGCTGTCTGTTAATATACTTTCTTGAAATCCTCTTCTTTTGGGGAATGAGACCATTACGCAGCCCTTTAGAACAAAGTAGCTCTAAAGTGATCACTAATGAGGATATTACAGTAGATTTTATGTGGATAGCCTTATTTTGCTAGAACTAAAAACAGCTTTGAATGCCTACTGGGAAGTTCTTTTTCACAATCATGAAAACAACTGGTTTTCTAAGCACGGGACAGCCTTCAAAATAGCAGCTCTCTTCTCTTCTATGAGTAATAATCAGTTAAAAGAATAATACTTAAGTAGAACAGTTGCTTTGTGTCATTGGAAAAAATAAAAGTATGCCCCACAAAGCAAGATACTGTAGTTCTGATGCAATGCAGTCTATTTATGCTTTTGAGTTCCTCTGGTGATTTTTATTTATTATAGAGATTATAATCTCTGGTCCTGAACTTGCTCTTTGGGGAGGGGAACTTTGCTACCTTTTTCCTCCTCCCTTTCTACCTTTTTTCAGACTTGGTATCCTGCTTTGTTTTCAGGCTCTGCTTTGGAGAGTGCCATGCTCATTTCAAGTTGAATGTCAAACCATTTTGCAGTTTCCTCTATTAAAAACAAACTTCTGTTTTTGTGAAAGCAAGAGCACTTGCAAAGATTCAGCTTGTTAAGTGGCAACTGGCTTCTTGTGTAAGCTTTTCCCTGTGTTCTGTCTTCATGGGTGGGAAAAGGCGTGTGAAGAAAGAGATGTGCCATGAAAAATTCCATTTATCTGCCTCCAGACTCTTGTTAAAAGCATTGAATTTATACTTCTGTTTCATCTTGTTTATTAAGGATAGTTCACATGCACATTTGATCAGCTTGGGTTGTTTTTCGAAGCTTTTAGTTTTTGAACATCCTTCTGCAATTTGAGATGTCAAAGGTTTCAAGGTCTCACTGCATGACTACACATATTCTAGTATCACAGCTTACTGCATACATTTGGCATGCTTCAGCTATGTTCACTTTATTTCTGTGGTTAAATCAGTGTGATCTTAGAATGTGAGGGCAGTTATCTGTTTTCTAACTTGAAATATATATAAGCAATGCCAATATATGCTGCTTCAATATCTTTCCTAGTTCTTGCTCTGCTGTCTTGTGTTAATGTAATGTCATCCTGCCAACAATACTGAGCACCTGCTTTGTGGGGCTGCAGAATGAGAGAGCTGCAAATGCTGTGCTGTCAAAGGAGTTCTGCTTAGAGAGGCACTTGGGCATTATTTCTAATGTTTCCTGAATGGTAATTGCTTATATACCTTACTAGAAATCACACTTTACCTGTAACAGGGAAACTGGTGTATTCTACATGAATTTTAATGATATTTGGAAATCAGCTTTCTGATAGTCTGTAATGAGAAATAAAGAAGCAGGCATTCCCTTTGTTCCTTGGAGTACAGGCTCAAAAATGTGGCCCTCCCTAATGAAAACATGTACTGGGATTTGTGCACACAAGAGGAGTCCGAGCTGCATATTCCAGCAATCTGTTTCATAAAGAGGCATTTAGGCTCTGTAATGCTGCTCTTTTGATTTTAATTGTGGCATAGTTTCTATTTGGCCATTTCTCAGAACATGTTGTGATAATGTTTCATTGATCTTAATAATCTTAAATCCTACACCACCTATTCTGTGTTGCTGAGATGGTTTTTTGCCTTTCAACAGGATGCAGTCTACCACTCTAGGGTTGATGCTATAAATACCATTTATTTATAGCATTTATATCATTATATAAATATAATGATGCTATAAAGGTGGAATAAGGTCTTATGAGGGATTTGGAGTGGCCCCCCTCTGACAGGAGGTGAGCCTCAGGGATACTCTGTTCCTGATTTTTCCTTTCTGGGTTGGGCAAGTGCTTGTTTGTTTTGCATTCATAGGGAAAGAGCTTTTTTCATTGTTTAATATGCTTGTTTTCTGAAGGTTCCTTCATTCATGATGTTTACTTTTGAAAAAGAGTTGGTGAAGAAATGGATTGGATTTTTTTCCCCATTTTTTTAATTACCATATTTTAGCTTTACAAAGATTACTCCACATTATACTGGTTTCACTCAGTTTTTTGAAGGAGCATTTCTGTAATTTAAAAAGGAGTTTTCTGAACAAGTCTTGAGGATATTTCTTGTGAAATTAGCTGACTGAGAGCAGCATCTGAGACCTGATGTAGCCATTCACAGACAAATACTTGCCTTGGAATTGTCTAGGGAGTCCATTATTAAAGAGATTATGGAAGTCAGTTTATGTAAAGCATGATGTAGCTGTTTTACTTCCTAAGAGGGTAAAAAAAAAAAAAAAAAAAAAAAAAAAAAAAAAAAAAAAATAAAAAAAAATCAGTGCAGCCTTCAAGGAGTGGTATATGTTGTGTCTGACTTATAGGTGTGGGGGGGTTGTGTGGTTTTTTGGTTGGTTGGTTTTGGTTTGGTTTATTTCTTTTTTTCCTTTATTTGTTTTTTCACCCTTGTCAGGCAATATACTGCTCTGATAATCTTTGCTCTGCAGCTAAACAGAATCCCAGAAAAACACTGGGATATATCCTAAGATGTTTTCAGCCTTTCGGTATTGATTTTAAATACCTATGGCTATACAATAAACTAGGACTTTCCCAGGTTCACATCTGAATGACCTATAATGTAATCAATATTAATTTTAAAGCCATGGAAATGTTTTCAGAGTAGAGAACACACAGAAGTGCTTTTGCAAAAGTAGCAGCAGTGTACAAATTGGAGGAAGAAATATATCCTAGTAAATTGCAACACTCAGGGAGAGACCACAAGGTAACGAGGAAGGGGCTGTTACAAATTGTGTTAATTGTAACACAATTAAAGAAAACATTCCAAAACAAGGAAAATTACTGCATCGTCTGTATTTTTCATATAGGTGCAAAGAAAAATTTATTCCTTCTGTAATTCTCTGCTTTCCATTTTTGTAACAACTAGTAAATTGTCAAAAATGGAGGTCTCAATATTTGGAAGTCCTGTCTTGTCACAAGAACTTGGTTAAATGAGGATGGAGCAAGAAGGTCTTAGTTTTGTGGGAGCATGGGATCTAGCACTGGAACCAGCTCTGCCAGCCACCAGAAATTTTCCTTTTCTAATGTTGGGAGTATGAATGATTCTGTTTTCCGAGTTAGGCAAATCTCTGTGCGGTTATTTCTGGACTTCTGTATATGGGAATCCACAGAAAAATTGAGGATTTCAGGGGAGTGTAAGCTCTTTAAAACACAGACCCTTTGAAACTCATGTTAAATGCTTCAGTGTCTAGTAGTCATTGAAAAAAAGAAAGATATATGCCTAAATGTTTTATGGTACTGGGCTTCAGAACTTGATTTTCTGTGCATGCCTTTTCTCCAGAGATATTCTCTGGGATTCTCATGATTGCAATAGTGTCTCTGTGTCCAGTTCTGTAGTAATTCATAGTCAATTAAAGTTTTACCAGAGCTTGGGAAATGTTTGCTTCGAAATTTCAAGGACCTGAGTCATCTGCTTGCTAAGGAAAGTATTTTGGTTTTTCAGGCAGTAATAATCATAGAATTGCTCCAGCTGAAAAAGACCTTCAAATCATTGTGTCCAGCCTTGTCCTAACCCTATTCCCAATGACCCACCACTAAACCATGTCCCCAGGCACCACATCCAGACAATTTTTCAACACATTCAGGGATGGAGACTCATTCATCTCCCTGGGCAGCCTGTTCCAGTGCTTAACAACCCCTTCTGTAAACAAGTTTCTCCTGATATCCAACCTAAATCTCCCCGGACACAATTGGAAGCCATTTCCCCTTGTCCTGTCATCTGTCACCAGTGAGAAGAGACCAACCCCACTCTCACTACAACCTCCTTTCAGGTGTTTATAAAGAGTGAGAAGGTCTCCTCTCAGCCTCCATTTCCCCACACTATACAGCCCCAACACCCTCAGTCACTCCTCACAGGGGATGTTTCCCAAACCCTTCACCAGATTTGTTGCCCTTCTTTGGACTTGTTCCAACACCTCAGTGCCCTTTTTGTATTGAGGTGCCCCAAACAGAACACAGAACTTGAGGTGGGGCCTCACCAGTGCCTGTACAGGGTCAGGATTACTTCCCTAGTCCTGCTGGTCACACAGTTTCTGATACAAGCCAGAATGCCATTGGCCTTCCTGGCCACCTGGGCACATTGCTGCCTCATATTCAGCGAACTGTCAATCAATACACCAAGGACACTGAGGTGTTGGAGCAAGTCAAAAGAATGTAGCACTGCCTGGGAGTGTTGGGATCCAAATGCAGGACCCAACACTTGGCCTCACTGACTTCCATACAGTTGTTCTCAGCCCAACAATCCGGTCTGTCCAGGTCCCTCTCTAAAGCCTTTCTACCACCCAGCAGAGTTCATGGCCATCCAAGAAGCCTTGGGCAGCCAGCTTTTCCATGAGGATGTTATGGGGGACAGTGTCAAGGGCTTTATTGAAGTCCAGGTAGCCCACATCAACAGCCTTTCTCTCAGCCACTCTGCAGCTCATCTTGTCACAGAATGAGATCAGGTTTGTCAGGCAGGATCTGCCTTCCATGAACCCCTGCTGACTGGGCCTGATTGTCTGGGTGACCTTTAACTGATCCATAATGGCTTTTGAGTATCTCTGTGAACCAGAACTTCGTTTTCACTTTGTTTCCAAAAAGTGTTGCCTTTTGCACACCTGCCTTCTCCAGGCTGTGCTCCTCATGCTGGAGCGATGTTCCTTCTTCTTTCTGGGAATGGCTTTGGCAGGTGTCAACTTGGACGTTCCAAAAGAACCAACCAGAATTATGCACAGTCCTTCTAGATGTCACAGGACAATTCTAGTCATTCTAAGACAGCACAGCGTGAAAAAATCTGAATTACAATTTCATAACTTGGTGTGTTTCAAAGACACATATACCAGATTCCAATGGATTTACCACAAACGTACAAATTCATCCATCCTTAGCAATGAGCCAAGCATTTCTCAGTGGAATGCACTATTTGAACAGCAATTGTTAATTATTGCTAAAGGACAAACTACTGAGCTAGAAAGTGGTATTTTAAACGCTTTCAGAAGATTAAACATTTGAAAACTGTTTTGGGAAGGCTTGACAGAGAGCCTCAAAAATAGAGTAATTTTTATTCCACTGAATGTCAAGAGAAGAAATGATAAATACATTCATTTTAGTAACTTTTATCTCTTTGGCCTCTTTCCATTGAAGCTGATCTTCCAGAAAACTGAATTCAGGTTTTGGGAATTGTTTTGTCTCTAGCAACAGACTGAAATTAGTTTGAACCCAAGGGCAACTTCTTTAATACCTGTCCAACATACATTTGACCTTCTCCTCTATGAAGAGTTTTTGTCATCTGAAGAGAATGGGAAGTTTAAGCTGGATTTCATCTTCCAGTTGTCAACGTTTATGAAAGAAACTTGAAAATGAAAAATGAGTTGCTTCACAATTAAAAAGAAAAGAAATTGGAGCCCCAGATTGAAACACCAGACAGCTACAACATTTAACATTTATAGAGTGCTCTTCCTGCAGAATGATCCAGTGACATTTTTCAGGTTTGTGTGGAAATCGTTGCAGCATTTTAATTATCTTGACTGAAGAATTTTAGGCAGGTGGTAGATTTTATATTTTAATTAAATCTGCAGAAGAGTTGAGGTCAGGAGAACACCACTGCTCAATCTAATTTAAGAAAAACACTGTGGTCAAAGCCTGCTGCACACATAGATTGCACTGCCTTAGTGGTATCGTTATTTCATATTGATTTTTTTAGACTTGTAACTTCTTCATCAACACTTCTACAACCCAACTCTGCTTAGGTGGTACAGTACACAAGAATGGCAGTCTTATTATCTGCTATTAATACATACTATGAGCAAATAGCTCATTTAAGTTCAGGGTTTTCTGATACTCAAAGGTGAATACACATTACTTGGTACATTTTGTCTTTTACAAGTTATTAAGGTTGTTTTTAGAATTAATATTTTCAGGTAAAGTGATATGTAAGAAGAAGAACTCTGAAAACCTCTGGATCTGCATCAGAAAATGGCTGTTGAGGGAAAACAAGCTACTGTAAAACAGTTCCTGCTGTTCTTTGGAAACAGGAGGTATTTTAAAATGTCTCCTTTCATCAAATTTTAGAATGGATTTTGAATTTCTAGAAAAACCAGCCCTGTGTTGTGTAGTGGAAGCAATATAGTATTTGTTTCCTAAGAAATTCTGAATATGGTCATGGAACAAAGTGTATATGTAAATAAATTAGGACTTTTATTGTTTCAACTAAACATGTTTCTCACTGTACTTGAAGTTTTGAGTGAAATTCTAAAAAAAATCTTAAAAGAGATACAGCTACAAAGCCCTGACATGCAAACGGTTAAGGGTTGGGCTATAAGCAGCAAACAAAATAATGAAATGTTACATCTGGTTTAGATATAATATTGTGCTAAAATTCCAAGCATAATCACCCTAAAACTTGAATTTTTAACTGCAGACAAATTTACGACTGAGTGTGCACTCTCAGACGTGACTGCTAACCACTATGACTTCAGAAAAAGCAGTGGATTAATACAGGCCATTCTCTACAGACTTCTGTTAAATCAATTACCATGTATGTATTCATTCTTTCCAACTTTTTTTTTTTTTTTTTTTTTTTTTTTGTGTCAAGTAAAATGAATAATCATTTGCAAGATGCGAAGAATGACGCAGTAGGCCAGGGTCATTCATATAACTGAGTTAACTGTGTAGTCACAAGATGACAAGCAATATGTAACATTTTCCCTAATTAAAAAGGTCAGAATGTCAGGACATCTGAATCTCCCTGATCTGTGATTGAAACAAATCACCCTACCATTAAAAAACAACCAAAAAACCTATCAAAAAACCCAATAAAAACCCCACAGCACTTCTAGCATTTCCAAATTACTATTTCACAAAATCTGGGTCTTTCCAAATGCAAGTTTCATTCAACAGTGAATTTTGGCTACAAAGTCCCATAATCCCTCAAGAGTCAAATGGGTGAAATGGGTTTGATTTCTCAGCTCAAGTAATGATTTTTCGTGTGTGTTTTGTTGCACTTACATACATTACACTTGCAAACATTTATAGAGGTAGAGACACATGTTTATGTCAAAGGTTGGATATTAGGTACCAATGTAGATAGTTTGATATTTTGAAATCCTTTTGTGGAAAACCTTCTTAAATTAACTGCTAACAGCACCCGGAGAACTTTCTCAATGCATTTTCAGTATTTCCAGAAAGAAGGCGCGTGCCAACAACTTCAACCTGTTTCCCCTACTCCCATTCACAGGGTGACACAGTGTTCCAGGGACTAAAAAGCAAGGCAAGACACCATGCTTCAGGAGAAGCACTCACCTAGCTCACCCGCTGCATTTCGCCCACCGACTGCATACAAATGTCCTTTGAGGGCACTTAGGTGGAAGAAGGTTCGCTTCTCATTTAAAGATGCAACTTGCATCCACTTGTTGTAGCGAGGATCAAACCTAAAGACCGTGTCAACTGCTGTCTTTCCTTTAGTGTCATAATTGCTCTGGCCCCCAACCACATAAAGAAAGTTTCCAATCACGGCGATGCCGTGCTGGTACCTGGGTGCATCCATGGGAGCTAAGGATTTCCACTCGTGGGCCTTTTCATCGTAGAGCCGTAACTCCTTGCTGACAACCAGCTGCTGCCTCAGCACTCCTCCCAGTGTCACCAGGTGAGTGCTGTCCGACCGGATGGCAGTTCTCTCCGACTGCATAACTGGTTGCATGTATGGCATCATTTGGTAATTGCTGGCTTCCAAAAGCAAGTTGACACAGGTGTTGTCAGTCCTCATGAAGTCCACTGTCTGAACATAGTTAATGAGATCCTGGGGGGACATCAGTGGGAACCTGATGTTCTTCATTAGTTTTGCAGCGTACTCCATCCGCGGCTCCTCATACCGTAACCAGCGACAAGCTGCCTTGAAGAGTTCAAGTTCAGTGCAGTGCTTAAGGCTATTGCTTGAAAGCACAAAGGCAAGACGTTCAAAGGGGAGTTTCACAAATTCACCAGTACTTAATAATGCAGGGAAATTCTTCAGGATGAAATTATTAACGTATTTATCCACTTCTGTGAGATTATATGTGTTGGCAATCCGCCCGACCTCAACACAGTTTTCCAAGGAAACCTATTAGGTAAACAGAAAGAGGAATTAAAATGTTACCTTAATTTGGTGTCTAAATGATAATGTAGAATTTAATTAATACTACAGAATCTGCAATATTTTATTGTTTCACAATGCTTAGGGTGATTTACACATGAGCAAATATATATTCAATGCAATGTACACATTCATGACTGCGAGAGGAGACAAAATATTTTCCTGATTTCGAAGAAATGAGACAAGTAACAAACAGATGGTATATATTAATTGTCAAATACATTATACAATTATAATACATAGCAATTATACATCACTTCATCTTTGAAAAGCTCTGTAAATGTCTTTGTAAGACAGATATGTGGAAAATACAGCTAAGGGAGAGGTGATCAGCACAAGGTTACAGAGCAGGATGCAAAAGTAGGTCTTGCCATTAGAACTTTTTTAGAAACCATATTAAAAATGTATTGTCACAA
This sequence comes from Florisuga fusca, assembly GCA_038090715.1. Taxonomy (NCBI): domain Eukaryota; kingdom Metazoa; phylum Chordata; class Aves; order Apodiformes; family Trochilidae; genus Florisuga; species Florisuga fusca. Next base: position 8,605,921 of record JAAWXA010000017.1, read on the forward strand.
TGTAACCAAAGAGAATGGCACAGCTACCTCTCCACTGCCACATATTTCAGCTATCAAAAGTGTTCAACCCCATGAATACATTCCTTAGAAATGAACAAAACTGGATCTTTATATATCAAGGTGGTGCTGCAGCAGACTATGTTCGAAATTAAACACGTCAAACATAAAAGGATTTTTATATATATATGAATTTTTAATTATTTTTTTTAACAATAAACCTCGGAGAGTTTCTCCTAGAAATAATCAGCACATGAAATAGTTTAGCAGCATGGATTACACCTAATTTAACTTCAGTATTTGAGTGACCGTATCTCAGTAACCGTCTCTTTTACACTGTGGCTGCATCTGCCTTTCTTATAACTTTGGCTCCTACACTTCTGAGGTCACTTAGGATCCAAGGCAGAGGGAGGAAGAAAGATGGCAGGGATGGGACATAATTTAAAGTGGGTCTCCAGTGAACCCCTCCAGTTCACTTCAGCAAGCTCTGTGGTACACAGACAAAGCAAGTCAGTTTTCAAACGCTTCATGCTGAGAATTGCAGCTTTTTTTTTTGCATTCAATTCTTATTCTAATTCAAGTTTCATTTACACATACTTTCTCTGTGCATATCAGTCCTACTCAACGTTGACAACTTCCACAGCTTTGTGATTCTCAGTATATTTGTAATGCCAAAAGAACTCAAGCTTCCAAATCTCATGGTTATTTTTAAAAAAGATTATTAAAAAGATTAAAAAGATTGGGGACTATGACCTGATTGCAGCCTAACAATTCAAAAACCTCCAAATGACCTTCTGGTCATGAGAGAGATTACAAGATTTTAATACTGTATAACTCAATCTGGTCATTGCCCTTTAATGCTGGGCAATTTAAAAGTCTAATGAGTATGGGAATAGGATTTTTATTTTTTTTTTATTTCACTAGAAACTGATCTAACTTGGTCTTAGAGTTAAGATCTGGAGTCATCCAAAGCCTTCATTCACATATCCTGAAACGCCTTCATATAGCCAAATGTTCCAAATCTTATTCTTCCTATCTCCAAAAACACTAATTCTGTTTGCAGGTCCTATCTATAAAATTAATGTGTGGCAGACTGTCAGGAGTTCTATTATAAAAATATCCATGCAGTGTATACATGGAAATTACGTTTGTACTCTAAGACTGATCACCCTGTTGATATCAAAATATGATCACATGAGCTAGCAGTGACCTATAAAGCATATGATTTTTCTATTTTTTTATTATGCTAATTGTGTAATGGAGTTAAGAGCATACCATAAATTAAGGAAATAAACCAGGGCATTCTTACTTGTAAAATTTAATTCAATGTTTGTAATAAAAATAAAGGAATGGAAAAATCACCTTTTAAGAAACAGCTAAATTACACTATACCACAAAAAACCCTAAACTTTTGCTATACAGCTATTGTATTTAAACACTACTTGGAATACATTTACTGGCATCAAACTACAGACATGCAGCACTTTTTCCATATCAAGGTAACCAGACAAAGATATTATTGCATACAGAAAAGGTGTGCTTGAAGGTGAAAGATCAAAGCAAAAAAGATACAGAGTACGTACACTGTGTTCAGCCTGCAATGAAGTATCTAGACCTAGTCAATAGCATGATCTAGTTGATGCATTATCTTAATTACACCTTATTTTACACTGTAAATCATGCAAATGAATATATTCCTAGAATGCCTACATTTGAGAAGTTCATTGACACATTACACACTGTTATGACTAATGAACATGACAACAGCAGTTGCCAGTCAACCCCGAATTCCAGTCAAATTTACCTTATACTGCTTTAATTAAGCCACTGGCATTGTACTGCACTCAGGGTTGGGTTTCTTCACACCATGATTGCAAGTACTCCCCATTATGTTTATGAAATTGTGCACTTTGCTTGGCTTGCTACCCAATTCCACCACTCACCTCAAATCAGGATGCCATATTACGTATTTTCTTCAAGGTTACCTTCCTTGGCAAAAGTACTATTACTAATGTTAGTCTGCTCTAAGGTAATAATCAATGTACCAGATTAAAATATATCACAAAGATTTCACAGTCAAAATTATATATTCTAGTGTTTCTTAACTCCTGAGCTAAAAAATAATCCTTCAACAGAATGAAATGCAACAGTTACTTCTATTTAAATATTCAGAATTGAACAGTGTTAAAGTACATTAAAGCTATTGAAATGCTTAAGTACTTTGGTTACTCAAGACTTGTTTATTTAAAAAAAAAAAAACAACAACTAGTTTGACTTATGTTATCATACTTATGAGAGGTGTGGAAACTGTTCCCTATGAAACTCAGTCACTCAGGAGCTCATCAACAAACAGAACTGCTACTTCTGGAAATCCCACTGAAGTGATTGGGAGCAATGGAAATATCAGAAAAAAAAAAACCAAAAAAACAGGACTGCCTGTACAGTGGATGTAGTAATTAGTAAAGATACTCACACAAAAAGAGCTAAATGCCATAAGTGGTCAAACAGTTAAACAGCTTCATAAAAAGTCAAGAATTGCAAATAAATGCTGTTTTACTGGGACTTTGGCTACTGAGCAGAGAGGCATATTCACATTGCATAATGTAATTGCTCAATACAAGGCAGAAGTAAAACTTCCAGAAAATACTAAAAAGATTTTTTAAAAGTAAAGGTCAAACACAGCACAGTACTATATTATTATTATATTATATGATTATATTATATACTATAATTCCTGTTGTTATTATTATTGTTGTTGTTGTTGTTATTATTTAGTCCTGGCTAACCAGGGAAGTCCCACTGGGCTGGAGTCAGACAAATGTGACACTCATCTTCAAGAAAGGCCAGAAAGAGGATCCTAGTAACTACAGACCTGTCAGTCTCACCTCAGTGCCAGGGAAGGTCATGGAACAGAGATACTCAAAAGCCATTATGGATCAGTTAAAGGTCACCCAGACAATCAGGCCCAGTCAGCAGGGGTTCATGGAAGGCAGATCCTGCCTGACAAACCTGATCTCATTCTGTGACAAGATGAGCTGCAGAGTGGCTGAGGGAAGGGCTGTTGATGTGGGCTACCTGGACTTCAATAAAGCCCTTGACACTGTCCCCCATAACATCCTCATGGAAAAGCTGGCTGCCCAAGGCTTCTTGGATGGCCATGAACTCTGCTGGGTTAAACACTGGCTGGATAGCCAGGCCCAAAGAGTTGTGGTCAATGGAGTTAAATCCAGGTGGCAGCCAGTCAGGAGTGGTGCCCCCAGGGCTCAGTGCTGGGGCCACTCCTAGTTAACACCTGTATTAATGAGCTTGATGAGGAAATCCAATGCACCCTCAGTAAGTTCACAGATGACACCAAGTTGGGAGGGAGGGAGGGAATGAGTGTTGATCTGCTGGGTGGTAGAAAGGCTTTAGAGAGGGACCTGGACAGACTGTATCGTTGGGCTGAGAACAACTGTATGGAAGTCAGTGAGGCCAAGTGTTGGGTCCTGCATTTGGATCCCAACACTCCCAGGCAGTGCTACAGGCTTGGAAGAGTGGCTGGAAAGCTGCCTGGCAGAAAAGGACCTTGGTGTATTGATTGACAGTTGGCTGAATATGAGGCAGCAATGTGCCCAGGTGGCCAGGAAGGCCAATGGCATTCTGGCTTGTATCAGAAACTGTGTGACCAGCAGGACTAGGGAAGTAATCCTGACCCTGTACTTGGCACTGGTGAGGCCCCACCTCAAGTTCTGTGTTCTGTTTGGGGCACCTCAATACAAGAAGGGCACTGAGGTGTTGGAGCAAGTCCAAAGAAGGGAACAGAGGTAGTGAAGGGTTTGGGAAGTATCCCCTGTGAGGAGTGACTGAGTGACATGCCTGAGCACTTCAGGGGATGTTGGGTTGTGACTGTACCACACACATTCATTGGTAACTTCATCATCATGCTGCAATAAAGACATAAAGAGAAGAGATCCAGTCCATGGTAGGACAGTTTTGTGGTTTTTTGATCCCTTGCCCAACAATTGGGAAGGGATTTATTTTTCAAGTGTCCTCTGTGATGCTTAACCCTTAATTCAAGCAACTCCTTGTTTTTGTAAAAATTGCTGTTGTGAGTCTATATATTTTAAACGTTGCAATTGAAGAAGAAAAATGTATCACTACCAAGTTGAGCTGTTTGCTGTCAGTGTAGCACTGTGACTATCAAACCAAAGTGTGAACTGGAGGTCCTGGCAGGTGGCTCTGCCCTTCTAGGTACAAAATTACTCAGAGCTTTGTTTAATTTAACCAAGTCAGCTCTTGAGTTCTACAGAAGCAAGCTGTATTATAGAAATAATGTAACAAACTAAGATCCTGGGTTTTGGGACATCACATGCAGTTGCTAAGTGCTGCTGTAATAAATCTCAAGACACATTATAAGCTCCTGATAGAGAAGTGTTAAATATCTGAATATTCCTCAAATAGCATCACAGATGGTACTATAAAATGAGTTCAGACAGAGCATCCCTTGGGACTGCCAGTGCTTTGTGGGGGGATTGAGATTGCTTAATTCTATTAAAATGAGGCCTGTGTTCACTGGATTATGGTAATGAACAGATCAGAAGTTCAACTGTTAAACATAAATAAAGCCTGCTGTTGGGAGAATGAAGCCATCAGTCTCATACTGTATAGGATATACAGTTCAGTAAAGTAAGAGTTCTTTTGAGTGTGTTGTGAACTGTGCTGGAGATAATGTACAGAACATTCTGATGCCTCTGTTAGATTGCCAGGCACCTTTACTACTTGGCATTTTGAATATTTTTTCCTTTTCAGTACAGAGGGAGATATTGTTAAGAGAGAAGTAGAATGACCTTGCAAGGTAATGGGGGAAATCCTACACAGAACAATCAAGCAGAACCATAGGTTTTTTTTCAGATGATAAATAATTAGATTTGTTTGATCTAAGTTGGGATGGTTTGTCTGAAACGCTGTTAAACAGTACTTCAGCTCTGCTGGTAGTGTTCAAGAGAATTTTGAAGCTGCATCAGAAAGTGATGTAACTTGGAGTCAGCAGTGTCCTTTCTGAGATAACTGATGTCTTGACAGCATGGTGACAAGTGATGTAGCAGCAATGTATACCAGTTTCTGAATGTTTCCTCTTCTCTTGTTAGAGTGAACTTTTGGCAATGGTTTCTTTCTTAAATGCAATCTGTAGTTCAGGGTGAGATAAACAGTTGTCCAGAGCTGAATGTCATGTTAATCTGGTTGCTGCTAGCTTTGTGATTGCTTTGCACATACTTGGCTCTTCTTGTCCTTACAGTATATTAGGAATACAAGTTCCTCATCTCAGCACAGAGTGGAAGTGCTATGGGAAGGAGGATGCCTTTTTTATGTGAAAGCAAGTAAAAAGATGATTTAGGTGCTTCATAGCAATGAGCAGCAGGTTGGGAGGGTCTGGGAGAGCTGTGATTATGTGCATGTCAAATCTAGTTTTCCCTGTTCTTGAAATTTTTGCACATCTTTTTCTTCTGTTGCTAAACATAGCAGAGTAGAAAGGAAATTCCCTTTTTAGAAAGGAGTATTGGCATGGATGGATACTTCTATGCAAGAAAGAGCATAAGTTTGTTTGGGGATTGGGCAAATACTTACCTATGTTTCCAAGATAACAGTACACAGAAATATAACTTCTAGATTTTAGGTTTAGGAGTAATTTGTAGAATCTGTTCTTTGTGCCTATACTTCTGTTTGGGCAAGAGGCTGTTTCCAGCATCCAGTGGCTTTTATGGCTCTAATTCCTTGATTGACACACAAAATCTGCATCACATAAGAAAAAAAAAATTAAGATATTTTTAAACTTCATTTGAAAAATTAATTTTAAAAAATCAAGCCTGACTGTAAAACGTTTCATTGTAAAAAAATGCTTGAATGCCTTTTGGTACCTTTTCTTATGTAGACTTTAATCTACTTGTATGTGTTTAATGTGAAAGGCAGCTTGAGGCTCATTTCAAATGGCTGAGGCAGGAAATGTGATAACAAGAGAAGACTGTAAAAAGTGTTTAGTAAAGAACTGATATTTTAGAGTAAGTTTAGGAACATGCCCATTTTGGGCAGGTTTTTTTTAAATCACAAAATTAGCATGTCAATGGGAGTGCACAGATACACTTCACTTTAGTTACTTTCTATCATTTTTAAATTTGTCTCCATCTTACAGAGCCATGAGATGGTGGGCATAACTGGGGATCCTTTCAGGCTTTCATTGATTGCTAAACAATTTAAAGATGAAATTAATTTCATACTTCGTATTTCACATATATCAGTGTGTATAATTTGTTTGGACAGAAACAGTAGTATAGTGTGTTTCACCTTATATATGAACTTAATGTTCTGGACTAGCACTTCTCTGTATTTCTTAAATTTACATTTCAGCTTCTGGGTGGGTAAAAGCTGAAGAAAATCTAATGTCATGTTTAGCAATTCTTATGTACAACACAGATTTTTTTTAAAAAAAATTAACCTTAGATGATACTGAACTGCTTGTCAGACAGTATTCCTGACACTGGAACTGGAACTTTCTATTTTGAGTGTGTCTACTTAAGATACTAATTCCATGGAATTAGAAAGTGTCATCCTGGTTTGCATCTATAAAGGGGATTGTGTGTTTTACAGTACCTGAAAGGTGAAGATCACTATAAGGTGCTTTTTGCTAAATTTTCCGTGACTAGGAATTTTTTGGAGGCAGTCTGAGACCAAAGCTATACTTTACTCTTCCAAAATACAGTGAAGAATTTGGAGTTTAGGCTGAGGTGTGCCTTGTAGTCACTGTGTTCCAGGTGTATTTCACTGGCTGGATCAGTACTGCTAATTCTGCAAGTGTACACTAACAATAACTGGTTTTTCTGCTTTTAAAATGGCAAGTTTCCCAGCTTCAGCATTTTCTTTTTTGTCTTTTTTCAGTTGATGTGTAATCCTGGACTGTAAGTCACCATCACTGATTTCATAGAGCTGGCTCAGATTTTCTACTCTCGATTCAATGAGAAGTTTGTTCTAGAGCAAGTAAAATGCCACTTTCAAAGACAGATTCAATTTTGTACTCATGGTTGTACACATCTCTCTTCAGAGATTAAGCATTGTGTAGCAAGCATTAGAATCTGATTTAATTGTTGAAAATAAGATTTAATTTGTCTTGAAGATAACACCGTTATTGATAATTGCTCTGTGCATCATAAGGTCATTGTATTATAGGGTTTTTCAGGAGCTTTGCCCCTCTGGTCATAACTGTGCTCTTCAAGCTGCCAGTCTACACAACTTGCTCAGCTCCATTATTAAATCTGTTTCTATTTCTATTCTGTGTGCTTATTACAGAGCCCTTTACCTCCAGCCCTGTATCTCTTCCATCTCTCTTTGAAGAAAGGATTCCTCAGAAATGTTTCCTACAAGAACACCTGGGCTCCACGTTTCTTTTTAACTTCGTACTAACCTCTGCAATTTCTGATTTGATCATTTCAGCATTCAAATTCACAAAGAAAACTGCACAAATGGAGCTGTGTGTTGGCACAGGAGCTGCTTCCCTCCAAGATTCAGTGGTGTTTCATCATCATCTTGGTTTTTGTGAACTGTTTGAATGAGTGACTTGCGTGTGCTGGATGTTTCTGTGCAAGTTACTTAATAAAATGTTGCAAGACAATAGAAAATGAGTCAGCAGTTGCTGCTCCCATCTTGAAAGCATGGGATGATTTCAGTGAGAAATACCAAGAAACAAGTCTGGCTTAATTTTCTTCATGGGTGGGACATTGCTGAAGACATGGGTCTGTTCTGATTGCCAGATGCATTGATCTTCTTTGACACAGATTTAAGTTTGCTCCCTGTCTCTTTGTGGCAGACACTTAAGGGAGTTGTACAAGAGGAGAGGGTAGAAAAGCTGAGTTCACCCAGCCATTGCCATTTTGTCTGGTGTTCCACAGCTGTACCTTCAGCAGGGTTTGTGAGCTGGAGCAGGTTGTGTGTCAAGCAGAAATAGGAATGAGACAAGAGTGCAAGAGGGTTTTTTCTTCCTTTTTGTTCCTGTGGGACAGCGTTTGAGGCTTTTCTCTGTTGTCACTCGACATAATGCTCAGTAATTCCTTTGACACTTTCTCAGCTGAACTGTGTTTTCTTATTGCTGTTTCCTCTGTTTCTGAATATATTACTGCCACTGTGACTGTAGTCAAAATCACACTCCCATGCTAGCTTCAATATCTTTATATTCTCATTTCTTTTAAACAGCCACTGTGGAGTGTTACAATCCCAGAATGAATGAGTGGAGCTATGTCGCAAAAATGAACGAACCACATTATGGTCATGCTGGAACTGTGTATGGGGGATTAATGTACATTTCAGGTAAGTAATTCCTATGATCATGTAATCTCTGTGAAACAATTACTTGCCTGACTTTTCCTATTTCAGTGGGAGACAATAAAGATAAGTCTCTGGTTGCACCAGGTTTGTCATGGCCTAAGCATTGACGTAATTTCATATGAAGCCAGTGAAGCAGCATATATACTGCAGTCTGAGGAAAATAATTTTAGATAATATTATGTGTTTACACAGTAAATAAGAGCTCTGAATTGCCAAGCTGTTCTTCACTTCAACTCTCAGAATACATTTTTCTGTCTGGCAACACCACAGACATACATTTATATAGTAATAACCATTAAACATTCTCTGATATTTTTGGAAAGCTTTGGAATTTTTAATACTTTGAAGAAGAACATGTCCCTATATTGAGCTAATGAAAAGGGATAAATTTTCATGTTACTCACAGTCTACAGTCTGTACTTTAACTGGTCTTTCATTTGTGATACACTTAATCTTTTATGTCACCAACGTTACAGTTTCATTCCATTTTGGGGGCACTAGGTTTTCTGAAATTGCTGGTATGTGCTGGTATCCTTTCTGGTATCTGCTCAGTTTTTAAAGAAGATTCAATCTGTCTTTCAGTGATCTCTGCAGAGATCAAAGACCTATGTATGTTCTACTGCAATTTCAAGGGATGTTTTATAAAAACTAAGCTGAAATTCAGGGCAGGAGATGGGAAAAGGTTGCTGAGCTGTAAAGAACTGGTGAGGAAAAGCACTGGAGCAGATTGATCCTTGGGGTTTTTTGAATAAGGCATCCTCCTGCCAGTAGACTAGGAGGGGTTTGTTTTAAAATTTACCATAAAATAGAGCTTCTTATTTTTCTATGTGCAAGTTCATTAGGCTAGCTCCTAATCCTTGTGCTGCTATTTGTACTTTTCTGCCCATTTTGCATGTTTCACTTCAGGCAGCACTAATATACGCTCCCTGCTGGGTTTTTTCATGTAAATGCTTTGTATTTCCCACAGATTTTTCTTTTCCACCTTTCCTTGCAGATATCCCTGTGACTCTAGACACTTTTGGAATTGAAAATGTGATGATTGGTTCCTTTGTCATTAAAGCCTCTTATCTGTGACAAGCTCCCAAGTGCTGTCACTACTAGTTGTCATTAAATGTCAGAGCTGGACAGTCCTCCTATTTTTCCTGTATTTAATTCTTGCTGTCCTATTGAAGAATTAAGTACTTTTCTTGCAGTAACTCCTGTAGACACCATGGCATCTCTTGCCACTAATAATCCAAGCATAATAACTCAGTGTGGAATTGTTAGCCTGGCAGGAGGTTGTTTAGTAGCAGTATATTCTCTGTGTGTTTTGTAGCATCTCAAATAAAGTTGCATTATGGTCTTAAACCATAGCTAATAATCCTACAGTGTCTGAAATTGGTGTGACTGCTTTCTGACCTGCCTAGTGACCTTCTGAAAAGGTGGAACATTGCATCCATTGAAGGGAAATTGTCCTGTGATTTCCTCTCAAGCCTCTCAAACTGCTTTTGCAGGGAACCATGGAGAAGATTGAGAGACCCATAGGCATCTGTTAACAGAAGAGTAGGAGAAATCTGTGTCCTCTCTCTTGAGTTCAACTTGATTAAAAATTTTATGAAGAAAATTCTGCTATGTGATAGGACCACTTAGAACACAACAGCATAGTAACAAAATTTGAAAGGGAAATGGATTTCTGTTTTCTTAATAGTAAGAAATGAAACTAGCAAACTGAACAAATATAAGCAAAGAAATGTTTTTTCCAAAAGGAAGCATAGATAACAATTTTTGTTCCTTTTAAAGTGCCAATGTCATCTTACCTAATGAGACATGGCTTCTTTCCATATTTATATAGTGTTTATAGGTGTATTAAAAATGTCATTTGAAACAGAGCACATACAGAAACCTAAGCTAATGTGAAAAGGTTTTAGGGAAGACTGAATTAATTAATGAAAATTTCTGTTTCTACTATTTACAGCTTATTAGGGTGAGCACTGCTCTAACGTGTCTTTTATTTCTCTAGGAGGAATTACCCATGATACTTTCCAAAAGGAACTGATGTGTTTTGACCCTGACACAGACAAATGGACTCAGAAAGCTCCAATGACGACAGTCAGAGGTCTGCATTGCATGTGCACTGTAGGAGACAAGCTATATGTTATTGGTGGAAATCACTTTAGAGGAACAAGTGATTATGATGATGTTCTGAGCTGTGAATATTACTCACCAACACTAGACCAGTGGACTCCAATTGCTGCCATGTTACGTGGGCAAAGTGATGTTGGGGTTGCTGTCTTTGAAAATAAAATCTATGTTGTCGGGGGATATTCTTGGAATAATCGGTGTATGGTGGAAATAGTTCAGAAATATGATCCAGAAAAAGATGAGTGGCATAAAGTGTTTGACCTTCCAGAATCACTTGGTGGCATTCGAGCCTGCACTCTTACTGTTTTCCCACCGGAGGACAATACGGGGTCACCGTCCAGAGAATCTCCTCTTTCAGCACCTTAGAAACATCCCTTGACTTATGATGTTGTAGTAACACCTCTGCACTGCATCATGGAGTCTTATTTTTCTTCAGTAGTTTCTGTTAGGCTTAGCCTACAGCATTTTGAACACTTACTGGGGGAAAAAAAAAAAAAAAAGACGACTTTGACATTGTTTGTGCTGTGTGTTTGTCAAGTGGTTAACAAAAAAAGACACTCACCCAAGCCAAATGTTAAACAAGTGAGAAGGTATTGTCTATAAAATGTATGAGCTAGGTACATTATTAATGTTGTGTGTTGGGTGTGAGGTACCTTATAGCTTACATTTGGAAGCCCATTAAGTCAAATTTGAAGACTTTCTATTAAAAATATTCTGTCACTAAATGTCATAGTTGAAAACATTTTTCCTTTTATTTTTTTTACTGGAAAGGGGAGGTAGAACACATCAATGTGAACTACGACAGAAGGTTGCCAAGGGGCATGAGCTACCTCCCTCTTTTCAGACTGTTTTTGACATATCTGTTCAACCACCTGACTTTGTGGGTGCTTTCAGAGCATATGAAGTTTCTTAGGCAGAGGGGAGAAATAAAATAATTTTAAAACATTATCACTATACAGGAGGTGGACCTTGTAGAGGCTGGGAGATTTTTATAACACATATCGATTGTTTTTCCTGGGTCAGTTGAGTGATGCTTCAAACAAAAGATTTAAAATGTTTGGAGTTTTTAATTAGGTTTTTTTTTCAGGAACTGGCTTCTGCTTGCATGGGAGCACACACTATTAACAAATGGAAATTCAGTGCAGTTGTATATTCTGTTGTATGTCTGTACTGAATATAGGTAGATAAGGGCTAGAAATGTTAACTTAAGCCACTGAATTTGACCAAATCATTCCATCAGATAAAATTTAATCTACCTTCTTTTCCTTTACTGTTGAGGTGACTTGCATAATGTGTCCTCTGTATAGTTAATAAGGTTATTTAGCACAAAGTGCAGCTTCAGCCAGAGAGCTGCTTTTGCTCAGTGAACTTGGACTACCACATTTTACCTTCTTTTGTTCAATAAAACTTTTAACTGCAGTTATTCAGTCTAAGCTACCTCATTAATGTATTTTGTTTTCTTCCTCTGCCTCACCGTCTCCAGGATATGCATTCTGTGTATCTGTGTGGTTAGATTCATTGCTAGGAAACCAATGCAGAAGTAGGAATCAATATAGGTATTTTTTACCTACTTTAAGAAACTGTTTTGGCCTGATATGTTCATTTTATTGTTAAGGACCGACAAAAGAACAAACTGTCATCTTTTCTTTGTTTCCTTGGACAGCTACTGCTTACGTGTGCAGTCATGCAGATTTACAGAATTTTTTATGTGCTCCAAAATGGGATGCACTGCTGCAGCTCCAAGTGTTTATACGAGGCTTGTTCTCAACTTCCCATCATATACTACAAGGATTTTTGGTAATGAACACAGAAGAGCATAATCTGGGGAAAATTGTTTGAATCCATTAGCTTACTTCATTGTGCTACCTATTACCAATAACCATGTAAAGCTTGATAGACTTCTGTTGGGAGAATGCTATTTGTATTTTGTCCCTGCTTGAGACATCAAGCAGCAGTATTACTGTGGTGTCAATTTTGGAATTACTGATATTTATTTTTCATGCTGTTTGCTAGTAGTGATCACTACCAAAACATATATGTAGGCTTTAGGTTTTATGATGGTTTTTTCTAAAATCAAAAGCAATTGTTTCACTTAAAAAATAATAATTTATAATAACCTTAATTCTGCGTACCTGTGCAGGGTTGTTACAGCTGTTAATAGTGGCACCAGTGGATGCTCTTGGAAAGCAGCAAATCAAGAAAAATTGGCTCATCACCTTAAAAATACTCTTCTAATGCTGTGCAAAGCACTAGATAGGAAAATGTTGCTCTGTTGTTTCAAGTATGTTTCAGTCATTGGTGTCCCATGCTACTATTTTTTTTCCAGCTCAGAGACCAGATTTTTCAAGCCTAATTTGGTTTAAATCCCCTGAAATACATATTTCATTTCTGTTTTATTCATTAAACTAAAAATCAGTCAAAGTCATTGCTATTTTTTTTGGATAATGTATTTATATTCTGCTGTCTGCATGCTGGAGAAGAGGAGATGCACTGGTTATAAGTGGGTGTCTTCTTTGGTATTCCTCATTCAGAATGAGCATATTCTGACTGTTAGGAGATGGCTGGAAGTCAAAATGTCCATGGTTTGTGTCTGAGCTTTGAGAACAGGCCAGGAGCTGGTATATAGCCACAATGTCAAGATTTTTTTTTTTTTTAGTGATTCATTATCTATTCTACTTAAAGTGGAAGAATTCTTTCTGAATGTCATTTTGTCATCAGTGTTGCACATAGCATAGTGATTAAATGTAGTGCTTCAATCAAATTAATCTTTGAGGTTTTTTTCTTACATCTCCCTCTGGATTAAAGTGTTCATAATGACAGTAGTTAACATCTACTCACCAGGACTGAAAAGTAAACGTGAAACATTTGCCAAAAACTGAAGTATCTTTTCTTTTGTCATGCAGTGTAAAATGATTTTATGCTATTTACATCTTTCTTAACTGTCGCATAACTAACCCTTTCTGTCTCTGAGTCTACAGCTATAAGTTTGGCAGATACTCTCAATTTACAATAAGGCAGCTTTAATGAAGAGTAAGCCCATCATAGTATCTAGAGCCAGTAATATCCAGATGTGAAGCAGCTGCCTTTTTTTTCGTGAATCTTGAATGCTTTTAATTTTGCAGTTCTAGTACCTAAATTAGAAAAGCATCTGGATAAAAAGCAATTAATGGATATTTATTGTAAATGCAGCCAAGACTGCAATCTCAGTACTGGTTTGGACTTGCCTTTTTTGGTGCCCAATCAGCAGCAAATGCCAAGGTGTTGACATTCTGGAAGGGATGATCTGGAATGGGCATTGCTACCTTGTGTTTTATTTTGGATCTTGAATTGCAGGGGTTGTTTTCCTCATCTTTGGGAGTGTTTATTGCTGCTATTTGGTTTTTTTTTTTACTTTTTATGGGTAGTGCCTCTCTGAATCTAAGGTGGGAGTGAAAGGTTCAGTTGGTTCTTTCTCAGCTACATGCTGACAGCCTATCCCTATATGCATTAAAAAGTTTTGCATTCAGGGCTCAATTTATTAAGGATTTAAGAGAATTGAGTTTGCAGTGTAAAAAGATCTTTGGGACTGGAAACATGCAAAGCTACTCAACTTGCAGAGTAAAATTACAGTTCTAGTCAGTAAAAAAGCATTTTTTCGAGTCTGCTAGCATGTTTTAGAGGCTTATTTGGATATTAAGTCAGGACTGACTGGAGCTATACTATTTAATTAATTTTAAATTAAAAAAAAATTGTAGTTGGATTAGGTGAACTATATCTCAGTTGTTCATGCCTGCTTCCACTCTTGGCTGGGGTGTTGCTGTGTTCTCCCTTAGACTTCAGCTTTCTGTGTTGGCTGGGGTCTGTTTTCTCTGTAACAGCACTTCTCCTGTCTTCCATATTGCCTGTTGGTGAGTTCCAAAAGAAATCTGAGCTTTGGTTCTTCAGTCTAAAGTGTGTTGTGACTCTGGCCTGCAGAAGTTCATGTGGAGCTGGGGTATGAGGACCTTGGCTTTGACATCTAATTAGCCACCAGCCCCTTGCTGCCCTGTGGGAAAATGTTCCCAAATCCTGTGAGCCTCTTGTGTACAGGAGGCAAATCTCTTACACCTCACCTAAAATTTTAGTTATCCTGGCATCTAAAGATCACTGGAATCTCCTCATCCTCTTTTCAAAATGGTTGTGTACCAGAGCTGCTGAGTCCTCTGGAAGAAGGTAAATACAGTAACTCCTTGGGATGCAATACTTCCTTCTTGGCCATTGCTGTTGCACTTTTTTTCTTCTGTGCCACTGCAGAAATGAGTGAGTGATGAATGAGTCAGGGTTGGGTCACATTTTCCAGGTCCAGGTAGAGAGGAAGCTTCTTTACTCTCATCCATCTCTCTGTATAACACTGTGGGGAAAAGACCTGTAGCAGTGCATCAGATTTTAAACATTAACTCACATAACAGTATCAATTAATTAAAGAAAAAAATCCATACGGGTGCATTTTCACATGTATCCTCCATATTCAGGATTGTTCCCAAATACTTGGCTTCTGTTGAATTAACAATTTTGCCTTCATCTCCCTTGTTGAACATTACTGTAAAAAAATTTGCTTGGTTTCTTTTCCATTTGTTTTTCAGTGCTTGTAACTGTTTCTTAGAAGTGTGGAAATAATTTTCCTTACATGTTTATGCACCCAAATAAACACACCACTGATCACTTGAGTCCCCTCCCCGTGTTATTTACGCAGTGCCTGCCAGTGTGTCTTTCCACATCTTTATGCAGACTTTTGACAGCTGCCAATAAATATTACAAAATCATATAACTCTTGCCTAGTGGGTGTAGGCTCCCGTTGGGAATGGCAAAGAGGGTTCCTCTCTTTTACTAGCAATAGAAAAAATAATTTGCTTTGGAGAACAGACACTCCCCCCCCCCAGGATCAGTAATTTAAATGCAGATTATTTTGGCCTGTGCTTATTAATTTCAGCTTTGAATATTTTACTCTTTAGGATGTATTTTTTCAAAACAGTGCCAATGTAGCTTTTTTATTGTGTGTATTCCTTTCTAAGAGGTAGGTAGAACACTGACTTGAGAGGTTTACTCAGCCTCTGCCTCCAAGGCTGCCTTTCTGCCCACAAAGTCTTGTTGAGAGTGATGCTCTCCCAGCTTCAAAGGAACAACCTTGTGTAACTAAAAGAATCTGTGCCAGGAACTGGAGAACTGAACTTGGACGGAAAATCAAAGCAGTTTCCTAATTCTTTAAGAAATGAAAGTCAACATCTCAGTTTGGAAGCCCATGTTTCTAGATAGGGGAGGGAGAGCTGGTGTCCCTTAGGCATGATTCGGCAGGAGTTCAGGGAATGAACAATGAAAAGGTTGTCCCTGTAAAAAGACAAATAAGTAAATCCCCCAGTCTGTCCTCAAAACAGGGACAAACTGCTGCTTTTGATACGCAACACTATTAGCATTTGACTGTGTGTTTATATATAACAAACACCTCACTTTTCTGCTGTAATCACATGAATGATGCCTTAGATCCCATAAGACTCAGTTCCCATGAGTACAGTCAGTTCTGAATAATGTTTTAAAATTATATCAAATATTAGAGGATACAGTTCTTGGGTTTAAAAAAAACATTTTAAAAACCTTTTTCTGTATCTAAATATTACAGTGTTACTGAATTTACTTGCACCCAGCAAAGACAACATGAAATGTTATGTTTTGCTTCATCATTCAGCTTGCTTGGCATTGCTGCTGTTGCTTTTTGCTGTGAAAGTTTAAGGAGGGAATGTTTTTTCCTGTGGCAAGAAGAAACGAAGAAAAAGAAATGTCAGATGCCCACCAGCTTACGGGGTATGCTGTTAGCACCTCTGCAATTTAGAACAATTTTATGATTTACAGTCCTGCAAAATTTACGTTGTTTAATAGCCCAGGAGGTTTCCATTTGGCCTGCAGAGACACAGCACTGGGGAAGGAAAAAATCAAAACATCTTTGCCTTATTCCCCGAGCTGTGACTTCTGCCCTGTGCTGCAGAAAAGCCAAGCACATCCCCCTGCACCAAGGCAGCAAACCTTGGATCCCATTTCTGTGCACATTCCTGGGCCATGGGTCCAAACCCTGCAGTCACCCAAGGCCAAGGACCATTGCCTGGTGGGGCTGCAGAAGGCAGTGGAGGGGATGGGAGTTGGTGTTGGCTGTGCCTGGCTGTGCAGGAGCAAACAGGGCTTGTGGCCTGGTTCCTGTGCAGACCGTGGAGCTCTGGAAATATCTCCATCTGACAGCATAGAAGAAAGATTTAATTTTTTTTTTAAATCCTGGATTGTTTGAAGTAACAATTTGAATTGTGGCTGTCCAAAGCATAGGACAAACTGAAGCCACAATCAGTGTAGTAAAGGGGGCCCTGAGGATGTTGAAATGAGACTGCTCAGCTTGATCACTCATCAGCCACTGGTTATGGAGAGGGTCAGAGTTTGTGCCCCCCCCATTTTTTCCTTAGTCCTTAAATATTTCTCATACATTTTGTCTCTTTTCTAGGTATGTTGGGGCATGCAGAAGCTAAGCAGTTAGGATGTGACTATGACCTCGTTTTCCCACCAACCCTATGTCCTGTACCCAGTGATGCTGATGAGGAAAAAGCCCTGCTTGCTCTGACCCCCTTGTTACTTCCTCCCTAAAGAAAACCCATCCTGTTTCTACACATACATTTTCATTAGACCAGGTATTAGATCTGGGAGCTTTAAAAGATGTTGCACATTCTACATATCACTCACTTGTGCTATTCCAAAATAAGATTTTTTTTTAATTTGTGTTAACAGTTAACACAATATGGCCTGAGAAACCATTCAGTGAACAGCTACATTAGTTCTTGAGGAATCATTTCATTTCCCCCTCCATATTTATAGCCCTATAAATGTAGACTTTCTGGAATTATGTAACTTCATATAGATGGTGTGTGCTCTATGGTTTCTGGGACAAATTCCAGCTTCATTAACAGTCCACTGGCTGAAAGGAAAAGCATTTACTATTTTGAGCAGTATTAAATCAGCCTATCAATTACCAAACCAGTTAAAAATTACAGAAGTGACTTTTTACAGGATTTGCTGCTCTGAGACTGCTCCTCATGCCACACAGTGAGATGATTTTGCAGTATCAAGCCATTAAACCCTACGTTCATCTTCCTACTTGGCCATTAAAAATGGCTTAAATTAAACAGAGAAATGCTTGATGTGTAAGATGCAAACAGGAAAGCTAATAGGCAAATGATGCCTCTACATCACTAAATATTACTGGCACAACATTGACTGAATGGAGAGAGGGACCTTCTGGAAGAAGCCACAAATATTGCTACTGGGGAGAGCAGGAGCACCCCAAATTCCAGGGGTACCTGACCACCCCACTTCAGAGGAACAAGGAGCACTGGAGGGGAGAGCAGGGTGGGAGCCCTGGAGGGGCACCCTTGGCCCTGATTCTCCATGAGCTGAGTTCAGGGACTGGGTCTTGGTTAGGAGGCTGTGATGCATCTTTAATTTCCTGAATATTCTGTTTGCTTAAAGGGAGATGCTTCTCTTTCCTCTTCATTTTCTGAGCCACTTGGGAACTCTGTTATGCATGAAACGTAAACAAATAATTTATCACACTCTTCTGATGCTTGTTATCATTTTAATTTTTAATTACTTGTTTTCTCTAACTGTTTACTGATATTATTTATATTTTTTTCTCAAAAGCTCTAATGTCTCGTGGTCTGCCTAAAGGCAGTTGCTGGGGCAGGTTCAGAGCTTTTTGCTGTCAACAGCAAAGACTAAGCTGTCAAGTAGCTGTATTGACCACACATGGAGGGCATAGGAGAACCTCAGGAGCAAGTGCTGATTGTTTTATGAGTAGCTGAATCGCTGCAACTAACTGGGCTTGCTGCAGGAATAACAGATTGAAAGTCTGATGTGGGACAGATTAAATGTCAAATGTGCTACAGACTGCCCCTCCCTGGCTCTGAGCCATCCCTGCTCAAGTGGAGGAGGTGGCTGCAGCCTGGCTGGGTTGTCACACTGATACAGCACTGCCTCATGTGGGATGAGAAGCCTTCACCATCCTCCAGATGAATGACTGCTTAAAAAAATGCAGTGGCATCTCAGTCAGCTCAGTTCTGAGCCAAGAGATGCTCTTCCCTGTTGATTAATGCCTCTGCCAAAATGCTGCACATTGCTGCTCTGTGATGTGAACCATCAGCCCCTGAACCTGCCTCTGCTGCTCTTGCAGAAGGTGGAATGCCCCTTGCCCAACTCTCAGTGTCTACTTCCTAAATGAAGACTATATCTGTGTGATTTGTTAGTCTTCAGTAAAATTATTCAACAAGACTGGTGAATAAAGCAGCCTGGCCAGGCCTGTGACCTTGTCTGCAGATCCTGGACAGCACATTCTCATGTGTCTTTCAAAACTGGATATTAATATTTTGGAAGACCTCAGTACAAAGCCTGCAAAGTGGCTTCTTCTCTGGGTGTCTTACTTGGGGCTTTGTTGAGAAGCCAAAGCATGCCATGGCAAGCAAGAGAGACCTAGCATGAGAGACCCCACGTATATGAATTCACTACCAGCAGAGATAATAATTTGAGTTTATTAGGCAATTTCTTTGTTTTCCCTTTTCTTTTGTTTTTCCTCTTCCTCCTGACTCCTACCCTTTTGCTTGGAAAAGACAGATGACTTCACATCTGACAACTCAGAATATTGGAGGGGAGTGTTTCCCCACAGGCAGCTCTGCTCCTGCAGCTCAGAGGAGCTGGGACACTGCAGTGCCTGCCCTGCCAGCTCCTGTTACACCGTGTAGGTGGCATCAAGGAGAAGGTCACCAGTGCACAAGCTGAACTGCAATAATTATTTTAGTAACTCTGCTAATGGTAGTGGAACTGGGCTGAAAAATGTTCCTCTCTGAGAGCTGAGCCACAAAAATCTTTAGTGCAAAAGAAACTGGGGCTGCTCCTAAATGCAGGCAGTTTTAAAATATAACCTTGTCTGGAATTGCAAGGGTTAAGGCCCATTTCCACTCAAGAGATTAAAACCCAGAGGCTGGTAGGTATGCCAGAGCGTGCAAAGTAGGTTGCAGTCCCATTGCGTGTCTACTGCTGGGCTTTCTGCTCTGTATTTAGGCTGTCTTGTCATCCTAATCACATCACATCTGTCAGCTGTCTGTGGCTGGAAACAAATCGTAAACAAGCTGTCAAGGTGGAGTGGGATGCACTGTTTAAAAAAAAGAAAAGGCAAAAAATCAAACCAGCTTGAATGGCTAAATAGAAAAGCTGAGCGGTTAAAGAGCAGCTTCATGTTTATTCTTACATTTTTAGTGTTTGTTCCACCATAGATGATGATTTATACATCAACATTAGGTTGTAAATACGTGCACTACGATATGTGGCAGTTTCAACCCTGCTCCTTCTCATTGCCTGTAGGAAGTACTTTACCTCTCTTCAACAAGCCCCCACCTTTGTTTTCCATCATTATGGAACTGGAAAGAGTTGCAGTAGTTTAGTGGCACCTTTTTCTTAGGAAATGTACAGCCCTACCAGCCATTCAACAGCAACCTTTGTCTTATTCAGATCTTTTCCATTGCTTGTGCTTCCCTAACCATAATAGTGTGACTGCAGTAGCAGAGCCACAGACAGTAAGAGCAAATATATGCTGTAGGCACTCAAGAAAGCGTTACAGTTTACTTATTCAATAAAAATAACTTTGGTAACTTATAAGAATCTGTCACCAGTAATTGTGTGTTCACAGCTGAGTAAAGTTATAAAGAAGGATGTAGCCGGGGAACTGATTTCCTCCTCTGAAAAAGATACAATGCTAAATATTCACATGTAAAAGTTGGTGTTTATTTAAAGTCCCTTTTCTTTCCAGGTCCAGTGAATGGTGTGGAACGAAATGAGTTGTTTGTGTGTGTGTGTGTGTCACAGACCAGATTTGTGTGTTTTGAAAAGCTGCAGCTAGTGATATTAGTCTCAGAAAAAAATCTGGAGTGCATGGGTAGCTTTACTAGAGGCACAATAAGTGCAAGTTTTGTTTGTGGCTGTCACCAAGCAGTGAAGGAGCTTTCTTTAAACCAAACTAATGTGATAAAATTACTGGTAAAATGAGAGCTTTATGGTAGTTATAGTGAGTTTAAAGCAATTCTAGTGAAAGTACTGCTTATCTTTCAGCCTGTTTGATAGGTTCCTGGGGTTTTGCTGCTTAAAGGTGGTGTTGGAGGCCAGGGGAGCACTCAGGCCTTCTTCATGCCCTTTTGCAATGCTTCCTGGTACCCACACACTTCAACACCCTCCCAGGGCACAGCTTTCCTCAGGTAAGGGAGCATCATGCTTGCAGTTGTGCTCAGCCCCATCTCTTGCAGCTGATTTTCATTTGTGAGAGGGACCAGATTCAGCACTCACCTGCCCAGCAGTTTTTGGGCTGCCTCTGTTGTTACTGGCTGCTTCATGCTCAGATGTTCTATTGCCAAACTGGATGCATTCCGGAGAACATGTGAGTTACATTGGTCACTTTGTTTTCTCAATAAAGAAGGTAAATGAAGCAGAGAAGACAAACGAGCTCTTGCATGCAAAGTGGTATTTGCTGTCTACCCAGCCCCCAGGAGGGTCCTACTGCCAGATGAAATCTGTAAGTCTGGGGTTTGAAGATTTATTTTTAATTTTTTTTACCCCCAAAAGGTTGTCCCGTATTGCAAAAAATGTCATTACATTTCTTCACTGATGGGTAATCTTTGTTACAACAACTAAAAAAAAAAACCTGTGGGTGATTCTTCTTGCCTTACTGGTGCTGTTCTGCAAGGTAACCAGGTGCTTTCTCTTGCCCTTAAATAATCTAAATAAATAGCCTTGTTACTGGTGAGTAAGGGAACTGACCTTGAGGGGCAAGGAGACAAACAGGAGATCCTGATTTATTCAACTATTGAGCACAAACCAGCCGAATGCCCAGCATGCTCATGGGCAGTGCTTTGTTGGTTTTTTTATTTAATAATTTAAGAATTCCCAGTTGCTTGCTTTAACACTCCTGTAAACTGTTTTTTGTTTTGTTTTGCTTTTTTCAAAGTAAGCCCTTCTGTGGAATGGCAAAGCAGCTCTTGTGCTGCATCCTGTAGTGCAGGGATGGTGTGGAAGCAGCACCCACTCTGTAGAAATTCAGCAAGGAACTGCTTCTAATTTGGGGGCCAAACTCTTGTAACAAAGAGATACTGGAAACCTATGACTTCAGAAACCAAAATGAGCCTGGCATTCAGGCAAGAGCACTTTAAGAGGTTGTTTCCAGCTGGCACATAACCCTGCCAGGTCGGTGTGTCAAAGACCTCCAGGAGGTGCCATAAAGGGAATGAGAGGAGGTGGCTGTGGGAATGCTGCTTGGTGTGAGCACCATGAAGTAAATGATCTTCTGTCTGCATGCACAAGCTTGTTGCTAGCTTTTGCATGTAATGGTTTGTTGTTTGGGGGGGGGGTTTGTGGATTTTGGTTTTGTTTGGTTGGTTGTTTCTTTTTCCCTGGTTGTATTCTCACAAGAAAATAACTCATCACTTTCACTATTTTTGCCACTCAGAAGGACACAAAGACACCATTTAGTTTCTTTGGTGTATTTTCCACGTATATTAGTCTGTTCTGTTGTGTTAGATAAGACAATCCACGACTGGGTAATGAGAACCACTGTATTCCCAGACGCAAAGAGTATTTTTAGCAAGACGATAGAGTAATGAGGCCACCAAGAGAATATGTGGCTGCATTAAATATTGCTACTTAATATACATTTTGCAAAGGATTAGACACTGTAAATCCAGTGCTCTTTGCAAGTAGTATGAGTATCACTTTGAAATTATATTTAATTGTCCACTCTAGACTTTCATGTCATTTAATGTGTCTAGCCATGCTATTAGTGAGTTACATCAGGGAAAGCATGCTGTGACCTTACAATACACAGACCTCTAGAGAGCCCCTCTCCATCCTTGTCTCAGGGCAGCCTGTTGTTCAGAAGTAAAGGCTTGACATTAAGGAAAAAAGCTGGAGCTGTACCAATGGAGGGGGGAAAAAGTGCTTATTTTCATGTGTAGAAGAGCCCTTGAGGCTGATGGTGCTGAGATATTTGAGTGGGTCTGATGGCTTAGGGCCCCCTGAGACCTAGATCCAGCCTACCTTAGAGAAGATCCTGAAGTTGCCATTGTAGACAGGAGACTAAATATCCAATGGGGACTAAAATACTTTCTTTAAAATAATGAAACCCAGAGGTTTATCAGTAACTGCAAAATGGGTTAATTCTCAATTGGAGTTGCCTCTTACTAAGTATCTGATGGCTTGACAGCTGACATGCAGAGCTTCTGCCAGACTGCACTAAATGAACTCCTGATGATATTTCTCCTCCAGCAGGATTAAAGCTGCCTTCCCCAAATTAAAGCTGCCTTTTTCATGTAACAACTGCTGCAGCAAAGCCCACTTGCATGGTGAGCAAACTGATCAGATGACTCATTGCCCCGATTCGTAGAAATGGTCCTAGAGGTCTGGTTGCAAACACTAAGTGATGACAAGTGCACCCAACTCAAGCAAGAGGATCACCCCAGCCCTAGAACAGAAAGTCCAGTGTGCCAGACTGGGAGAGCTCAGGATCACAGCTCATCCTTGAGGAGAAAACCTTTGGCTTCTGAGGCCCCCATCCAGGGATGTGAAGATGCTGCAACTGAAGCTGGGCCTCAGGGTAGGTAGGTTCTCCAGTAGGTAGGTTTTCCAGTTCTCATTGCTCATCCCAGTGCATAACATCTATGAGTGTGCAAGGGAGCTGCTGCTGGCCAACACATTGCTGCCTTTGGAGCTGTAGTTGGGCCCTGGGACAACAGCAGCACCCAACAAGTGTCTGCAGCTGCCTGGCCTCTGCCATGCTGATGTCTCTAGCAATGGCTCAGCAATTGCTGAGCTCACACGTGCAGTGAGGTCCCTGTGCATGGTGAGCCCCATGTGCACATTCCCAGTGGCATCAGGGACTGTGAACCCCTGCATAAGCAGAAACCTCTCTTCTTTGTGTGCAGGAGAAGAGCCCAAGTTGTTACCTGGTTCTCAGCAAAGATTTTTGATACTCCAGATGGGATTTGTATCTCTGTGGTCCTTGGTCCCTGCTGCTTACTTATCTTCCCCTGTGCCCCTCTCTGTTACAGCTGCCATCCCCTCCTGCTGCAGAAAGTTCCCCTTCTCCTTCTCTGGGCAGCAGCTTGCAGGGAACCCAGGGAGCATCCACCTGGCACTGTGGCTGTGCAGGTCTGGCTTTGGCCAGTGCTGGGTAAGCAGTTCCCTGGGGATAAGTTCCTTAGTTTCAGTGCAGTTCCCAGCCCCTGCACTCTGAAAACTGGATGTGGGGAAGGAAAAAAATTGGTGTTGCCAGCAGGATCAGGTGCACAGTATGTTGTGCCCATACATATGGGAGAAAGGGGTTTATTTTGAGGGCTTTGAGCTGAGCAAATGAATATGTAAGTCATTGTAAGGGTTTAACCCTAGCCAGCAACTAAGCCCCACAGAGCTGCTCTCTCACTCCCTCTTCAGGGGGGGTGGGGAAGAGTAAAAGAGTAAAAGTGAGAAAACGTGTGGGTTGAAATAAAAACATAATTTAATAATTGAAATATATGTTTTAAATAATTATTTTAATGAAAAGTACAATAACAAAGAGAAAAAACTAAAACCCAAGAAAGACAAGTGATACGAATGTGAACAGTTGCTCTCTACCAACCCATTGATGCCCAGCCAGTCCCTGAGCAGCAGGCCCCCTGCCAACCTTCCCTCTATTTTTCACTGCTAGACTTGACATCATATGGTGGGAAATAACCCTTTGGTCAGCTGTGACACCTCCCTACTTCTTTTGCATCCCCAGCTCACCCACTCCTGGGGTGGAATGAGGAGCAGAAAAGTCCTTGATGCTGTGTAAGCACTGCTCAGCAGTAACAAAAACATCCCTGGTTTATCAGTGCTGTTTCCAGCTGAACCCCAAAGCACAGACCATACCAGCTACAATGCTAGAATGCTTCAGCAGGAAAAATAATCAAAGGACTTACAGTGCCTGACCCACTCTTTGGGAAGCTGCATGGACACACTAAGTCAAGTAATTTCAGCAAATCTCCAGCTCAAGCAATGCCTCTGGGATCTCCAGGAGTAATGTGGTCACTCATCCATCATCTTGTAGGGTTTTGCTAAGAAATTTTTTCTTCCCTGCTTGCAGGTGAGAGTATCAGAGCTTGGGAGAGGGAGGGCACAAGCAGGGTCACCACTGCCCATGGTGAGGGGCTGCCCAGGCTGCTTGGCTCAGGAGAAGTGGAGAGGAATGAGTTGCTTGTTAGGAAGGGAAAGAGAATACATCAGAGGTCTAAAAAAGTTAAAGGAAAAGGAGTTCTGTAACAGGAATAAGGGAGCATTCAGCAGAAGAGGAGAGCGTGCAGAAGAAAAGGTACTTTTATATCATTACAAGGGTGCATCAGGTCCCTGGCACATCTGGCACAATGTCCTCAGATAACTCCCTCTGGCATGGCACCAGCTTGCAGGTGGCATTTTGGAGGGTCTAAATGGCCTGGGATTTCTGATTTTTGTGTCAGTGATTCTCAGAAAGACTCAGTGTGCACACAGCATGCAGGCTGCTGCTTCCCACTGGTGAAGCCAAGAGCAGAGCTGAGGCCTCTGGTACCTCTGGTCTCTGCACTTGCTGTGGTTGTGAATCTCACGACCCAGCTTGTAATGAGATTGTCAGAACAAAAAGTGAAATTAGAAAAAAATAATAAATATCAAAATCTATGTAAAAACCCCTAGTCCTCATTACTCATGTGCAGCATGACACCCCCAAAACTGTAATTCCTGATTTCATCCTCTCTGGCTGACCACAGATATGAATTAATTCAAATAGCAAGGAAGGAATTAAGTGTTAATTTAACAAAAGTAAAAGGCTACTAAGGAATTAGATTAGATTCTTAAATTAAATCTAAACCTGTAAAAAAACAAAAAGGCTTTCTGAGAGTTCCTAACCTGTATTCTTGATAATCCTCTGCAGTAATAAAACAAAAATGATATCAAGTATGTCACTGAGGCACTACCCCTAAGCAGGACAGAAGTGACCTGATCCTTAGAACGTTTTTTTTCTAAAATAAACTTGAAAATTTTGGTTTGCTTCTTTGCTTGCACTACAGTTTATGCACCCAGAGCTGCTGAAACTGCTGGCAGGATGAGGTGGGTTCAAGGCATGGGCTGAAGAGCATCCTTCATCATCCATGAGGGCTGTACTTAGCAGTGAGGTATCCAGGCTTGTGTGTCAAATTTAAATAGGGTTTTAAAAGCCCCTTGTTTAATGAAACATCTGATTCTGCTCCCTAATTAAAGATCACCATCCAGCTGGCTTTGTCTGGGGAGGAGGATGCAGCCCCTGTGTGCTGCTGCTGTGCTTCCCTCTTATCTTCCTGGCCTGTCAAAAAAAGCTTCAGAGTCCTGTCACCACTGAGATAAGGCCAGAAGGAAATTAAGATTTAGGAATTTCTTCTGGGGCTTTCCTAGGCAAAAAGAGGTTTTTAATTGGTTTTCAATTCTGTGGCAGCCAAAGGTCTTTAATTAGGTTTTACATCATTCTCTGGTGTCGCTCTCCTTTTCTACATTTAGCTCACTGTGATTTGGTCTTCTTTAAACAGATTAAAAATTTACTATTTTCCTTTGTTTTAAAAAATCAAGATGCTGAGTAATTTAATGAAGATGCTAAATAACAAATGAATTGTTGAAACAAGCCTGCTAAAGACAGTGTTTTAATCTAGTGCTGCTATATTTAGATTGCCTAATAAATGGAGTGTTAAAGGCCTGCTAATTTTATTTTTAATTATTTTTGTTTTCCTTGCTTCATTTATCTGGTGAACTGTCCTTATAGTTTTCAGCTGCAACTCCTTTTTTTTTTACTCACTTTCCCAGTTTTTTAAATATTTAAAATAGCCTTACAAATACCTGGCCTTGCAGAGCTCTGCTATGGCACTGACAGTTTAATTTTGGAGGTAATCTTGGCATCTGTTAAAAAAAAAAAATAATTGTGCTTGTATAATCCTTAATATTTTTTTTTTTCTCTGCAATGATAGCTGGGAGTGGGAGGTGCTGGCTTTGGTCCAGGCAGTCATGCATAGGAACACCAAGGCCCCTTCCCTCTGCCTTGTGCCTGGAGCAACACAATCTCCACAAGGTGAGCCCTGACCAACACCTTCCAAAATCAGTAAAAATGGTCTTTATGTCTTGATAGGGTTTAAGATCAGACTAGACTGCATCAGTACTCTACCAGGAGTCCAGGTAACAGATTTTTTACAAACCAACCAAACAAGTGAGGAACCACACAGACATTCCTCTTGTCTGGCTGAATATGAACTCAATCTCAGGATGAAATTATTTCCTGGATATTTTCATGGATTTAACTGGGATTACTAAGTGAATGCTGCTCTGCTGTGCTGCGTGTTAGAAAGAAACTTCATCGGGAAAGAAGCTCTGAGTAGATGAGGAGATTTGTCTCTGTATGCTGATTTGCTCTATTGCCCACAATGTATTTTTGCCCCAAATGTGTGATGGTTTTGGAAGCTGCTCTCTCCTCTGCATTCACATCTGCATCTGGATGATGTGGTAGCACAGCTCAGCAGTGTGGTTGTTTTCAAACATGGTACAGGCAGAAAGCAAAGGGGAACATCTGGGTGGTGCTGAGCCTGGGGGAGCAGCTCAGTACACATGCTGGCTCATCCAGCACCTCATACCCCAGCACCAGCCCAGGGATCAAACTGCAGCTGCCCAGCACCTCTCCAGCACCAAGCACAGATGCTGCCAATGCTGTTTCCCTCTCAGGCACCAGCATTTTATAATGCTTTCAGTCCCCCCCAGGCCACACAAAATTCTGGGAACCTTTAGGCATGGGCTTCTGTGCTTCACTCATGTCCCCTGTGTCTCTTCAGCTTCCAGCAGGGCAAAACAGGTGAATCTGGAGTACAACAGGGCCATATATATGTTAATAAAGAAATTATGATACCAGGGTTTTATCCAGGGGAGGGGAAAAATCTAAATGTGTGATCAAATCACGTAAGTTCCAGTATTTAAAACTATTAGTATTCTGTCTGCATGGGAGAGATTGCTGTTTTTGCTGGTAATTCCCACGAGGAAAGGCCTTTTTGCATCTACCTGTGTAGATGGGATGGGCAGGGAATGGGCAAGGCCTCATGCTTTAACATTATTTGTTCATTAATTAGATAATAAAGCACTGCTCATTAATCAACAGCCGTGGTTGTACAATTTGTTCTGCACTCTCTCCAGGGCCCTGTTCTTCATGCTCTCTGCTGGAAGAAGACAGCCCCGGGTCAGCATGACTGCCTGTGATGCTGAGCAAACCTGAGCAGCTGGGAGAAGTTCCCCAAACTTTCCCCACTCTCTTTGACTCCTGTCACTTTCTCCAAGGAGGATCTCAGCTCCCACTAGGGCTCTGGGGGTGAATTTGATGCTCCCCAACACCTTGGGAACAGCTTTGTCACTGCCCCCATACTTTCCCTGTGTTTCAACCCCATGTTACTGCATAGGGGCTGTAGAGAGAACCAGCATTAAAATTATTAAGAATGTGTATATGGCAAGGGAAAGGCACTGGCAGACCCTGATCAGGCCACATATATTGTATATGCACTGTACTCTATTTACACTTTGTACATATTGCCTCAGGAAGGCTGAGCAGTCACCAAAGTGTCTGCAGTGCTGTTGGGCTCCCTTGGGAGCACTTCATGTGAAATGTGAAGGGTTCAGCTTGGTGGGTAGATTTCCTTGGACAAAATTAACAAATTGCATGTGTTGAGAACTCTGGGAGTTCTGCTTCCTGAAAAGCATTTCTGGAGGAGCACATGCTCAGCAAAATCTGTTGCTTGATGCTGACTCTAAAGCTGATCCACAATAGCAGTATTTTTTCTACAAAAAAATATATATGAAAGTTTTTAAAATTTAAATATCCAGTGAAAATAATACCACTGATTTCTGTTTATGCACTGTCTTCTAATATATATATATATTTTTTTTTTTTTTGGCCTTCTTTGAAAATCTTTTCAATTTTAAAAATTCAATGGGAAAGAGTGAAAAATGCCACCCTTTTTCTTTTTTTCCCTGTGAAAACTGCAGTTTTTTATCAACAGGCATCTTCTACCAGACATGTGCTCTGACTATGGGGCTGGGCAGCTCTGCTTGCCTGTGCAAGGACCCGTGGCTGTCCCTGTGCCCAGTGCACTGCTGCTCAGGATCCTGCTTGGGTCCATCAGCCACCTTTCAGCTGCAGAGGGATTGGGATGATTTTGGATGCAAAACCATCACCTCCTCTTAGCCAAGCAGTGACCCTGGCCTGGGGGAACCCATCAGTGAGGAGGGCACCTGTCCACCCTCCCCTGGGCTGCCTCTGGGTCTCTCTCAGCTTGTGCCTGAGCTTTGGTCCCTCTGCTGTGGGGCTGATGGGGGTGTGGAGATGCTGCCACTTCAATAGTAGGCTGCTGTTTGTCTCAGAGGACACCATCAGGTAAACGGAGTACAAAAACCTGACTCTGGCATAAATGGGAGAGCATTAAAATTAATGGAGTTTGTTGATGTAATTGGCAGCTCATTATGCTGAGTGCTAAGCACGGGATGCCATGGTCCAGGAGCAGCCTTGGCTGAGCCTTCCTGGTGCTGGAGCCTCAGCCCCAGGTCCCCATCCATCCTGGTGGCTGGCCATGCCACTTCTCCCACTGTGCTCTGGTGGTCCAGACAGATCTGAGGGAATCCTGCAAAGCTCCAAGGGTTTGTAGACCACAGAGACGTCACCACAAGTCCTCCTCATGTTGTTCTGTCTGGCACCTCTGTGGCATAAACCATTTGCACCAGCTAAGCCTTTGCTGGTGGTGCTCTCCATGGGGTAGAGGCCTTGCAGACATAGGCTTCAGCAGATATTCAGCAAATATTATATATTTCCTTCCACTACTTCATTATTTAAACATGAAGTTTTTCTGGGAGACACATGGGAACATCTCATACTCTTCTTGCATGGAGGAACTCAAATGCTTCCTGGGCCCCCAGCTCATGGGGCTGGTTAGCATGGCATCCACCTGGGTAATAAATGCTAAACCACATGCACTGAAGACACTTCAGCTGCAATGCTGATGGCTCTTCAAGAGGGATGATTCCACTGGAGTGGCTTTTGATTTGTTCCTGGCTCTTATGTCTCTCCTCTTCAGCATGGTGGTAGAAATTGCTTCATTATAAACTATTTCACAGCAGCAGACCTTGGAAGTTTCTGAATTAGAAGCAAATTGCACTGCTGATTACATCTTTTCTGATCTTGATTCTTCAGGAGATGAAACACATTTCTTATTCCTCCCCATCCCAGGGGCCTGGGGCAGTAATTACCAGCCAGATGTAGGGCAGAGGTGAGCGTGTGTCTCTGCAGTGCCCTCCTCTTTAGCTGTATTAGTGCCTCGAATATCACCACCTTTTCTCTGACTCCCAGACTGACCATTTCAATCTTTAAAAAGATAAGAAAAGCCTGGGAGTACAGTGCAGTTTTTCACAGGTCTGACGTTGTACCTTCCCCTGCGAGACAGCCACGGCCTTGTGTGTTCCCTCAGCATCAGAGTTGCTTTGTAGAACAAGGCTCTTAGAGGCCACCATGGACAGGATTGTAATCACTGGTGATGTCTGAGCATTAAGAGCACCCATTTCAGCACAGCCCACTGGCATTATCCATGGAGATGGTTCCTGCTCTTAATTCCTGGCTGCTCCACTTCTGAGAGGTAACTCCCACAGGGAGATGTCACTGACTGCTGCACCCTGGATGGATGAGGACAAGTGTGTTTCCCCAGTCCAGCAAGGTGGTTTTCTATGGAATGATGTGCATGATTTCTGGCATGATTTCCCATGTATAGAAACATGTGGCATTTTATTCTATTTTCCACTTGTTTTTATCCTGTTTTCTTAACCTGATTCTGGCATTCTGATAGAACAACAACAGTGCTGCCCCCTTAGTTAGATCTACCACAAACACCCAGTCTCCCAAATATTGATGATTAGAAAGAGGTCACCACATGGACATAATTGTCCAGTCTCAGAACATCAATAAAGTAATGGTGTGATTAAAAAAACACTGAAAATGTGTGGATAATTCTGAAGCTGCCTGATCTGGATCTTGTCAAAACAAGTAAGCAAACAATAAGGTTAGTCCGGGGACCACTTCATTGCCATCATGAAACCAAGTAGACTTTTAATAGGTCCCCATGGCTGAAAAAATTCTTGCAGGCTTATCTGGCTGAAGGCCAATGAGATAAGATTGAAGGTATTTGGGACACTGCAGCTTCACCTCTGTACCCTGTAATAATTACTTTGAGCAAGGTTTGTCAACACCTGCACATGCCTCATGTTCATATTGCTTGTAGTGCATCTAATCTCATATGCACATCTTTTCAGAGTTATCCTTTTGTTTTATGCACTGTGATGGAAGAACAACAAAAATAAATGTGCTTTATTAGCAGTTCACATTGATTCTTCCACTGGAGAACTGCTGAGGTGAAGGTAGGCTGGTTCTGTGCAATCACAACTGTCCATGGAAAAGCAGTTTGGGCTATTTGGGTGATGTGGTATTATCCACAGTGCTGGAAGGGGGAGGGTTAGGGTTAGCCTGTGTTAACTCTTAGCCTCAGATAGAGCTAATAATTTTATCAAAATTCATGAAAACTTGCAATCAGTCTTGCAATTTTGTCTTGTTATTAGCTACTTTCTATGATGCTGTACCAGGTTCCTTTGGCCTCCAGAGAGGTGGGCTGACGACACCTTTCCTTAGAGTGTGTTATTCTTCTTTTACCTTTGTGTTTCAAATGTGTTTCTGAGTCTAGCTTCCTATTTCTGACCATTTAATACATTTCAGTCCCTAAGACTTCCTTGCTGACTTCCTGGTACAATTGAGGAACCTGAAGAAGCAGAGCCAGTGTGCTCTGTCTGGTCCCAAGACTTCACAGCCTGGAAAGCAGGAAGGTGAATTATGGTTGTAACTATTTCTTGCTGTTGTCTCTGCCTTGTTTTGTTCCTTGACAAGCGCTAGGAGTTGGGTTGCTATTGTCTTAAGCTTCTGCTTGGAAGTATCAGTTCCATAACTAATTATTTATTAAGTCAGACTGTTTTTTAAACACTTTGAAGTATTTACATGAATGACATAGAATAATACAGAAACAGACCAATATTTCCCCTCGCTTTGAAGTTACTAAACCCATATCTAACTACAAAGTGATTAAGACTGAATCACTACAACTGTGTTCTGAGCAGTTTTCAATCAGTATTAATACTCTTAAATAGAAAAAAGAATCATAAACAGAAATGCAGGAGCTGTGAGGTTAGACTCTCTGTGCAGTCTGAATCTTATGCTGAACTCCAAGTTGCCTTTCAGTAAGTGACAGCATTACATAAAACATCAAAGCCATTCTGTATGGTGCATGGAAAAAAAGACCTACCTGCTTAAAAAATAAAAATCAATGATGTAGACATTGCTTAGTTGTTTGACTCTAGAAGTTTTCCTAGTATATTTGAGAAAATAATTTATTTATAGGTTGTAGGATTAATGCCTGAGCTGCTTTAAAATGAAGACCTGGGGACAGTCAAGCATTAGCAATCATGTTTTTATTTTCATAGTGTTCTATTTCAGTTATTAAAAGCTATAGCTCCTGATAACAAGTTACCCAGAACAAAAGATAATTGAATAGGTTTAATGGAGCCTTGATTTTAAAATACTTGCTTTGAATGACAATGTGCAGAGTTAAATAAATGATGGATGAGCAAGATTAAATAGAACTCTAATCTGCTTTACATAACATAGAAGACATTAATATAATTATAAAATACCTATAGTTAAAGGCTATGAATGTCACAGTCAAGGACATCATGGATGGCACTAGCAAATATTAAGTTCAGGGTCTGGGTGCAGCTTTACATAGGGCAGGAGTCCCTGAGTAAGATGAATCTGAAAGTCAAATGCCTGAATACATCTGTAGGAAATCACACACCATTTTTCTGACTCAGTGGCAGTGGCAGTTCATGGATGTGTGGCTTAGTTTTGGGTTATGAACCAGGTCTTGCTGGATCCATCTGGGCTTTTGGTCTGCCTTCCCATCCTCAGGGTACTCAGAAGTAAAGCAATTGTGTCTCTTGCCAGCTTTGGAAGATGGATGAGATTTCTGCAGAAATCCTCAACTTGTCTTTTTTAAGCCCTTCAGGTGTGTAGGGAGCACCTGGGATGAGGTGGTCTTACCCAACCATGCATTTAAGCAAAGGTTCTCAGTATCATTTTGGAAACGACTCGAGGCTGGTGAATGTGGCAGTGCTTCAAAACAATTTTAAGGAGACACATGAAAGTAATTTAGGGATTTAAAAATCAAATATTAGTTAAGGCTTCCCGAATGTGTATGGGCCCAGTCAAGGGAAGAAATCTCACTATTTCTCTCACCAAAGCCATCTGCAGTTCTGGCTGGAGTGACTTGTCCTGTGTTACTCTTATCTCAGGCAGGTACTTTCCTTCTCCTACCTCTGTCAGGGGATGCTGTGGACAAACAGGCAATCTCTTCATACATATCAAGTGTATCCTTTCTGGTGTCAGACTGGCCCAGTGCTTAGGATGTACAAATTAAAACAGTTTGCAGAGAAACATGGGTTTAGAAAGGTGTTCTTGTTATCTAACAATCCAGAAGAAAATTGTATTAACAATATGGTTAATTTGAAAAGTCTTAAGTCTACCCTGAGCTGATTATGCACTGTTAAAAAATACAAAGCCACTGAGTAACTGAGTGCAGCCACTTTCTGCAATTTTTCAACAGAAATACCCAGACAAGCATGGAGTTAGGAATGAAGCCAGAAACACCAGGACTGAAGAGCTTTAAAAAGGGACTGATACTGCAAAGCAACTTGCTTGGTGTCACCTGACGCCCAGGACAGGCCAGGGCTTTGTGCATTTTCATCTGTGTCTGTCCAGGATTTGGAGATGCTGTTTGCAGCATCTCTGTGTCTTCACACTGACCCTTTCTCCCATTTTGATTGATTTTAATCAGAAGAAGAAATATATCCTACTTGTTCTCACTGTGGAGACAGCTTTTCTCCTGGCTGGAATAAGGACATTCCTGCTTGTACACAGGCAGGGCTGGTTTTCAGACCACCTTGCTAAGGATTAAGTTCAGAGCCATATTGCTTTGTGCACTGAGTCATCTGGATCAAGAAAAGGACAGTTTTCAGCCACCAGACTAGGATGATAAACAAGTTTCATCAGACATTTTTCAGGGTTGTGTGGGTCGTGAGACAATAAATCTAAGGGTAATTTCTCTGAAGGCCACAATGAAGTTATAGTCTTTGGCATAAAATGTCAGCTTTATTGTTCCAGCATTATTTCTCTCAGAAGAGCAGTTATAAGTAATTTGTGAATTATGCAAAAACATAAACTCATGCTTTTTTTTTTTTTTTTTTGGTACATAATTAGCAAAACATATGATCCAAGTTGTTCTCCTCATTTAGAGCCTCTTTTGGCTGGTCGACATAGCAGAGCTTGTGTTGCCAAGAGCTATACTGGGTAATGTTTTCTGATAGATTTAGCCTGTGATATCTGTGTGCAGCAGTAGGATCTGAAAATTTATGACAAAAAGATCAAGGCTATCATAAACAGTAATATCTGCTGGCAATGGAAGCTGTGATGCCAGCACTGGCATTACCTCTGAGCCATGTGCAAGTATCATCAGCTGTGTCTCTTATACAACCGAACACTGAGTGACTGATTGTATCATGGCCTTGAGATTTTGCCTTCTAATTGGATATGCAGAGTGAATAGCTTTAGCCTATACTAAATATTATTGATAAACTCTTTGATGTCTTTGGTTATTGCCACTTGGTTACCATAAATTTGTCTTTCGGGTCGTCTTAGGTTTTTTTGTTTGGTTTGGTTTGTTTTTTTCTACCTTGACGTTATTTTGCAGCATCCAGATAAATTAAAAAGAGCAGTAGATGTTATTTAACATCTTTCTACACACTTCATGGGAAAGCCAGAGTTGTTTATATTACTGTAGAAATGAGACTCCTTCTGAGGCTGATCAAATGTTTGTTGCCAGTTAGGATTTGGTGAATTTTTACCTTTTTTTCCTGTCTGTCAAGCTAGTTCTGAGTCATACAGCTGTAATAAGTTTCTGAGAAATTGTTTGTGTAGCCTGTTCCAATGGGAGACTTATTTGCAGATAGATCTCAATGAGTTACCTCTCCTCTATCCACTCTTCATCATGTTGTAATGTGTAATTTGCTTGCTAATTATGCTGTTTGCTCCCTTCTTGGATTTATGAAGCTATTTTAATACCAAATTCAGCAAGATTGAATAACCTGAAAGGATGGGCTCTACCAGAAAGCACTAATGAGTAGCCTGCCCTCTCCATGTCCAACCCTGGTGCAGACTCTGCCCTTCCACCTGTAATTCTGCTATCCCACTCCTGCCTTCCATGCCTTGCCTGCTGTACTTGAGGAAGAGCTGAAGACTCAGTCTCACCTGAGCAGAGCCCCTGCTTCTCACCAGGGATTTTGGCTCCATTTTAACTTGCTTCATGTTTATTTTCTTGTGATTTCCCTTGCCCCTGGAGTAAAGGGGAGGAGGGAAGAGGAGGTTTGGGGCAACAGATATTTGCCTGTCATTGCAAGTGCTGCTGTAGTGGTGTCACGGTTTGCTTCTGCATCCTGGGAGGATTCCATCCATTCCTCTGCCTGTGGTCCTGATCCGTGCCAGCCTGAATCTGTGTGTTCCTGCCTCCAGCTCCTGACTGCTCCTAAGCCCAGGGTCCAGCCTGGACTTTCCCAGGGCTGCCCTGCAGCCTCGGTGGTGACGTGAGAGTTATTGGGGGAAAGGGAGGAGGAACGTGGGATCAATTTTCCTGTATATTTGTAAATATTTAGTAATTTTACCTATTTATCATTACTGTTTCATTAAAGTTGTGTAGTTTAGTTTCCAACCCATAAGTCTCTTTCCCTTATTCTCTCTCCTTTCCTTATCAGGGAGGAAAGGGGGATTCTGTTACTCGGTTTAATTGCCGGGCCAGTGTTAAACCGTGACAGATTTATTGGCAGCAAGATCTGTGGCAGCAAGAGCCTACACAGACTGCATGAGGAGAGTGTAGCTGAAAGAAGGGAGAAGATCAAACTTGACAGCACAGGGGTAACACTGATCAAATTCCTGCCCTCAGCCAAGCAACTGCTGATGTTCCCCCTTCCTGGAGTCTGCGAGCATCTTCCATGCTCCAGGGAGAGCTGAGCTAGGAAGCTAGAACCAGGGTGTCATAACTTCTCTACTGCTTCTTTATAACCTGGTCTGGTAGTAACATTTCATTTTAGCTGCATTTCAGGATATAGTGTAGCAGCCTTTGAGTGAGAGCACACTCTATACACAGGGAAGGCAATTTTGGTTCTCCCTGAAACCTCTTTGTATTTTCATCCTGGTACAAGATCTTTCCCCCTTGAATTTGTTGCTGGCATCTTCAGATAATGACTGCTTAACAGCACAGTGGAGTTAGGCTTTAATTTTCAAATTCAAAAGCCTTCCATAGCATGTTTGATCTGTCCAGAAGGTGAGCTGGAGAGAAGAGCAGTGTTCCACGTGTACAGGTAAAGAAATAGCTTATCATGTCTTTCCTATAAATAACGTTCTTGCAAGTAGCAAGGGAGCCCCACGCAGACTCTTTATGAAACTGAGAGCCTCGTATGAAATGTTTCTTTTTTGGGGGCTTTCTGGTCTCACTGAGCCTTAGTGGTGTCATGCTTCAATATCTGTAGCACAGAGTGGCCCCATGCTGCAGCTCCACCCCCTTCTGAGAGCAGATATCCTAATCCTCTGGATGGGCTCTCTAGCATCCTGCACAGTCTGGGGTTTTGATTTCTAAAAAAAAAAAACAAACCAAAAAAACCACAAAAAAACCAACCAACCAAAAAAAAAACCCCCCCCCACAAAAACAAAAAAACAAACAAACAAACAAAAAACAAAAACAAAACAGAACACAAACCACAAAAAAACACAACAAAACAAAACAAAACCAACCAAACAAAAAAACCCCACCCAATTTTCCTTGGTATTTCAGATATCAGGCCAAGATTTTACCAGTGAGGTGTAGTTCAGTTAGGGGTGCTCTGACAATATTGCATTATTACTGCTCATGGAGGTGGAATTTTGCAGTGTTGATTCCTTTTGCTTTAGTGTGGTGGCACAGACCTTGTCATGGATCATCTCTTGGTATAACTCTGGGACCTGAAGCTGATGGTGCTGCTGTGGAGCAGTCACACTACAGGCACCCCTGAGCCTCCCTGTCCACAAGCTCTGCTTATCTGGGTGGCATTGTGATCCCCAGTATGACCATGGAGCCTGCAGGTGGGTGTCCTGGAGCAGAACATGCTGTAGCCAGCATGGAATTTTCATCCAGGAGTGGGCCCAGGGATACTATTCCTTTGTACCAACACCCTACTCCTTCCTGAAATTGCTTGGATCCAGCTCTGCACAGTATATCAGGAAATGCCAGGCTGTTTGTTTGTGTCTCTTTATGGCTTCAAATGTTTTTCCTTTTATTGCATACTTCAGATGCAATAAAAGAGAAATGAAGGGGCCATTGAAGGAAAATGCTCTTTCCTGGCATTTACCCACTCTGTAGGATGTTTCCAGAATTGCTTGACTGAATGCTGCTCATACCCCTGCACCACAGACACTCTTACCTTCCACATGATGCTCCCTTTTCTTACTGATACCCCTTTTCTGTGGCTGTTTTCTCCCCTCTCTAGCTTGCTATGAAATGTGCTGGGGACCTGCTAGCAGGTAGGATTTGGCTGGAAAAAGCAGAGATGCAGGATCCTGTGGCTGGGAAAAGCACAGCCAGTGCTTCAGGTGCTTCTGCATCATTCCTGAGCCAGTCCAGCTGGTGTCAACCCTTGCTGAAAAGCTTGACAAGGTGTTACTCATTCCTCACATTTCCATGTTGCTGCTAAAGATGTGGTACTTTAGAAAGCAGACCTTGAGGATGCAACTCTGACCTCATCCTTATGGCTTACACATACAGCTCCTTCTAAATCTGTGGATTATGAGCCAGCCTTGCAGCTTGTCCTGCATGAGCCTGGGAATCTGGGGGAAAAAGAGTGTGAAAGCATGTGATGGAATCTGGTTTAACCCATGTGAACATGGAGCATTTCTGGTAGTGCAGGTTTTCTGCAAGCGTTCACCTTGGTGTTAAGGAAATTCTGAGCTGAGCCTGGTATCAGCTCAGGGGGATGCTGAGGGTACAGTATCAGTGTAAGTGCTGTTCCTCTGCCAGACCTCATGAATCTGCTCCAAAGGCATTAAAGAAAAGCATCTGGGGACTTACTAGCAGGCAAAGTGACATATCTTCCCTTGGCTTTGGTCCTGAGCAGTCTGGAGATTTCCAAAACAAGTGGAGCGGGATGTGGTCACTCTGGGGAGGCCCTTGGGGCAGGAGCATCAGATAGAAAAGCAGGTACCCTCAGCATGAGCAAACACGACCCCTTCCTTCTTTTCAGCACTGGTTTGGAAGGCAATAAATTCTGATGCTGCTATTGACTTTTCAGTTACCCCTCTTGCCTTGCAACATCTGCCTTCTGCTAGGGGTTAAAATACCTTGGGGGCATTTTTATTTTAAATCTGACCTTATAACCAGTAAAATACGAAAAGAGGGCAAGATAAACTTGCCAGAAAAATGTGATACTAGTTTTCTGGATGTTTTCTTTACAGTAACTTTACAAGCTTGGTTGATTACAGTAAAAACATTACAGTAAAATCTGCCACCTTGCAGATATTTCCTACTTCAAAAATAACATGAAGAATTTATAATTTTCAGCTGCATAATTTACAGTCAGTACTGGAATGGTGTAGAATAAGCCTATTTTTTAATATAAATCAATACAAAGTGAGGTACAAGGCAAAATAAATGTAGGCTGTCATGGAAAGACAATGAAGTTTTGCTTTAACAGAGTTTCAAAAGGGAATTTATGGTTTACGGTTGCCAGGTGCTGTATGTTTGCTATGGCCCTGGCTTCCTGACTTTGGGGGCTGGTGGCTGGCATCAGCTCAGTTAGAGTCAAAAAAGCTGAGCTGATTTCTGCTGTCCATGCTGCAGAAATGAGAGGTGGCCACACAGCTCTCACCAGCAGAGCTGCTCCCACACCACCATCCTGCACCTCCTCCCTCTCTTACAGCTGCATCGTTGGCTTTCTCATTGCCCCAAGATCATTGTCTCCAGGTGTTGCTTTTCTTTTCAATCTTGCAAAGTTCTCCAGAGCCTTATGCTGGGTGTAAAAGCTTTCTTTGTGCTAGTGCCCAGAACTGTCAGTGGAGACTAAATTTGTCTTTTACAGTTTGCACCTCTCCCTTGTCTCCCTGCTCCAGGCATGACCCCATCAGTACTTTTGGTGGGTGGAATTGGCAGTGATCATGTGTAGGTAAGGAATAAAATCTGTCTCCAGGCTTGTCATTAGGAGACTGCTTTAATATTGCTACAGGTAAGCTCACAGGAGAGAAAGGGCTTGCAGTTTTTTGAAAAAACCCTCATGGGTCTTGAGGATGGAAGCAGAGGGTTGAGATGTGGGTGCTCAGAGCAGGTCTTTCTGAGGGTGCTCACACACCTGGGGGGCTGCCTTTCACTGGGAAGGGATCAGCTTTCCAGAATTTGCCTTTCTGTTTAACCATATTTTAGTCCAGCCCTGGAACAAGATGGTGACCGCACAACCTGACATTTTCTGTCTGTCGATTGCAGAGCAGTTGCCCTGGGCTGCAGGAATGTATTTGTCTCTCCAGCACTTTCTGTACAGTCCTGCTATCTGTAGGTTAATTTTTGTGAGGGGAAAAACAAATCCTAATTGTCTCAGTTAATTATAGGAAAAGTAACAAAAGAAAAAGATTTTTCTTTTCTTTCTTTTTCTTTCCTGTTCTCTTTGCTCCACACAGCTCTCCTACCTCATGTGCTTATAGCAGTAATATGTATGTGAGTAAAGAAGATTATTGATTGCTTCTTTTCAATTAGATCTATCCATAATGTGAAGTCAAGCCCCTTGCTGATCTCTCTGCTAGTGTTTGGTAAGTCTCCCATAATCAAGATTTTTTTTGTTTGCTGCTGGTTTTTTGTTTTGTTGTTGTTGTTTTTTAATTCTATGGCCTAACAGTCCCACTTCTTCCAAGGAATTGCAAATGCATTGCTAGAAACCACACTACCAATAATATGATTTATTTTTTACTCTGAGAATCAGACAAAGCCAACAAGCACCAAAAAACATTGCCAAAATTTCTTTCACAGGGTTCTTTGTATTTCTCTGAGGTGCATTGCAGATGCCAATAGAGAAATTAGAAAGAATTTGTGGATATTAAGAACAGACTGAATAACTGGCCTGGCAGGAAATACAGAAAGACATTTTGTCCCATGCTTGCTCCAAAGCAGGAACTACTGATGTGAAGGTCTCCCAGGAAGCCAATCTCAAATTCCCTGATGGGCCAGTTTTCAGATGTCACAACAATCTAGCCTTGTGATCCTGTCAAACCCTTCTTTCTTCTCTGAGGAACAGACATCAAAACGTGTTCAGTCTTGTCAGCTTCTCCAAGGTCTCTCTTGCTGGCATTTAATTTGCTTTTTCTGTGCTTTCTTTTTTTTTGGTTAAGTGCTTGAAACCAAATTTCATCCCAGTGCTGCTTGCAGGGTGATGCCAAACTCATTTGAGACTAATTGTTTAATTAATGCGCACAAAATCACTACTAATATTATTTCCCTGCCTTGCACTTTTAATTCCTGCACTGAAGCACTTGAGTTTCAAGCTGAGGCTTCTGTGGGATAACTGGGAAAAAAACCTGACAACTTCCATAGCTCGTATCCATTGCAGGAATTTTTTTCTTTTATTCCTTCCCCTTCACCACTTTCAATTCATCTCAAGAGCTACCAGTGGTGGCTGTGCTGCTGCTCAGAGCATCATTTGTGGCTGTGGCCTTGTCACTCCCACACTTCATGAGATCCATGTGCAAAAAATTACAGTGTGATCCCAAATCACCCTATTCTTGCACTGTCTGCAGCTTCAGATAAACAAGGAAATTCAGATGCTGATCACTTTGGGCAACAAGATTCAGGCATGCCTCAGCAGCTTCATAATACAGACTTAAATCACAGGATGAAATTAGACTCTGACCTTGAAATCTATCTGTGTCAGTGCAGGAGCTATAGCCTTGAAGCTACTCACATCCCATGTAATTCTCTGGAAATTACGAACTTTGAAAATCCCTGTTTTTTATTCTGACAAGCTTAGCTCTTTTCTTATGGCAAAAAGTGCTCCTGTCTTCTTTTCCAGGCCTTCCTCCTCTCTCCACTGTGCACTGCACTTAGAACATTTTCTCCTAGAGCATCTTCATCAGCAAAAATGTTTTTTTACCATGCATACAGCAGCTTAAGAGAGCCATGCTGATCAACAGCTCTTTTCAGGAGTTACTGCAGCTGATGTATCCCCCAGTCTCAGGTCCCCTTGGCAGTCCATTCACAGAGAGGAAAAAAACAACAAACCCAAGATGAAAGCAAGAATGAAATCTTGATTGTAAACAGGTTTCACAGGGAGACAGTGTTATCTGCTTAGGAGGCAAGAAAACAAAGGTGCACACAAAGAAATCCTGTCTCTCCTTTTGTTCTGTGAATGCAGCCTTGCTGCTCTTGATGTGAGAGTAGAAATGGGCAAACTAATAAAATCAAAAATGCTTAGAGATTTTGGTATCTGTATTTAGTGACAATGTTGACTGCCTCTCTGTTAATTATAGGTATGGAAGTATAATAAATTTATAGTCAGGCTGGGTGCATACCACTGATTTCCACTTAATGGAAGCAGACAGCAAACTCAGGTCTTCTATGACACCAAATCAATGATAAACCATCCAATAATGCATATATACAAAAAGTGCTTGACACTTCAATAGCCCCTATGAGCCTAAAATAGTCTGGCTGGGCTTCATTCAGTCTAGCAGGAGTTACTACTAGGTGTAATAGATCATCACTTCTTTTTAATTTTCTGCCAACTATAATGTGCACAAAGCAACAGGGTCCTATAAATCAGTCCAGGGGCTAACTTATTTTTGCATTGCCCCTTGCTCTGTCAAATATTGTTCACTGGCAATTATGATGTAAAAATCAACTTTTAAAAATGAAACATAAAATGACTTTAAAATG
Organism: Florisuga fusca; assembly: GCA_038090715.1. Lineage (NCBI taxonomy): Eukaryota > Metazoa > Chordata > Aves > Apodiformes > Trochilidae > Florisuga > Florisuga fusca. The sequence goes on from JAAWXA010000017.1 coordinate 8,647,581, forward strand.
CACACTTCCCACAACAATTCTCAACATTTTTCTCTGAGGTTTTTATTAAGATGAATATTGAAACTACTTAAACCTATGGTTTGGTATAAGTATCAGTCTACATAAAAACATGTTAAAACCAAGGCACATTTATTCTGAACCTGAAAGCTAAAAGCCCTTTTATGAAATATTTACATTCTAAAGCCAAAGGTAATAATAATAATAATAATAATGAAGACTGCATATTTAGAAAAAAGTATTTACTGTCACCAAAAAAATGTTGATTATTTTTCCTTTGAAGCAGCATGCCTTCAGCAAGAGCTGGGTTTTTTCACTGGATGCAACACTCACTGTGAAACAATGTGAATTAGTCCAGTGTCAGAGTACCAGAGCATTGATCCATTTCTCCCTTTCTTCCTTAGTGAAAATATGTTGCTAACGAGCACTCTTGAGTAATATAGAATATTTTCACTGTTGCTGGAAGAGGGGACTCTGTCTCACTCAGAGACCTCTGTATAAGAGCAAAAGAGGGACTTGAGTGAAGCTGAGAGATATTTGCTCTTGAAGTGAAATGATTAAAGTAATCTCAGCATACATAATGCATGATACATATCAAGAGGGTAGGTACCCTCCTGTGGCAGCCGAGGAACCATTTACTAATGAAATCCTTCACATCTGAAAATGATAGGTCTGTTGAATTACTAGGTCATGGAAGAAAAGGTTTGTGTCCTGGACACAAATGTGGGGGAGAGGATGGCTTCTGGGTCTGTGCTTAAAGGTGTTTTGGGTGTCTCTTGTCATATACAAGAGCTTAGAGAGACTTTTGAAAGTTCATTAGAGGATATATCTCCACTCCCACTCTTGGTCTCATGATCTCTTCTTGTCTGTTCTTTCTTTCGTTAGCACTTTATGTCATTTGACACTTCATCAGGATGATGGCCTGTTTACTGTATGCAAATAATTCCTGAATTATGGATGAATCATTATGAATTTGCATATGAGTTTCCTGAACTGGCATATTGCCATGTAAAATTAGCTTCACTTGAATGTGAGCACAAAAACATGTCAACTCGGTCAAATATAAATTGAAGGAAGAGCTCACCTTGAAGGGAACACAAAGGATTGAGCTGCTGCTAGAAAAGAGCGAAGTACAGCTGGAGCCTGAGAGATGCAGTCATGATCTATTGAACATGATAGTGTGAAATGGGATGAGGTCTTTTTGAATTTTAACACATTTTCTTGAAAGAAAGTTGAAAGGTATCTTCTAGCCATCATCTTTATGTAGGGCAGCTGCTGGCTTGTCTCACCCATGCACACTGGTGGAGGGATGTGGGGCATTGCCAGAGGTCAGAGATGGGCTGCAGAGCCTGACCTGACCATGTAAAACCCTTATGAATGTCTTCATAGAATCATAGAATCATAGAATTAGCCGGGTTGGAAGGGACCTCAGAGATCATCAAGTCCAACCCTTGACTCACCGCTGCGGTTGCTAGACCATGGCACTGAGTGCCACATCCAGTCTCTTTTTAAATGTCTCCAGGGACGGAGAATCCACCACCTCACCGGGCAGCTCATTCCAATGCCTAATCACCCTCTCTGTAAAGAAATTCTTTCTAATATCTAACCTAAAGCTCCCCTGGCACAACTTAAGACTGTGTCCTCTTGTCTTGTTGAAAGTCGTCTGGGAAAAGAGACCAACCCCCACCTGGCTACAGCCTCCTTTCAGGGAGTTGTAGAGAGTGATGAGGTCTCCCCTGAGACTCCTCTTCTCCAGGCTGAACACCCCCAGCTCCCTCAGCCTCTCTTCATAGGATCTGTGCTCGAGTCCCTTCACCAGCCTGGTTGCCCTCCTTTGGACCTGCTCCAGGACCTCGATATCCTTCCTGAACTGAGGGGCCCAGAACTGGACACAGGACTCGAGGTGTGGCCTCACCAGGGCTGAGTACAGGGGCAGAATCACTTCCCTGGACCTGCTGGCCACGCTGTTCCTGATCCAGGCCAGGATGCCATTGGCCTTCTTGGCCACCTGGGCACACTGCTGGCTCATGTTCAGCTTCTTGTCAATCCAAACCCCCAGGTCCCTCTCTGTCTGGCTGCTCTCAGCCACTCTATGCCCAGCCTGGAGCTCCCCATGGGGTTGTTGTGGCCAAAGTGCAGGACCCGGCACTTGGCCGTGTTGAACCTCATCCCATTGGAATCAGCCCAACTCTCCAGTCTGTCCAGGTCCCTCTGCAGAGCCCTTCTGCCTTCCAGCTGATCCACACTCCCCCCCAGCTTAGTGTCATCTGCAAATTCGCTGATGATGGACTCAATCCCCTCTCTAATCACTCTGTGCCCAGCCTGTAGCGCTGCATGGGGTTGTTGTGGCCAAACCTTGTGGTGCTCAAACCACATGCTGGAAGGGAGCCACAGTGAGGTTCACTTTCAGTTTCCCCAAGGTTTGTGTTTTTACAGGGCTGGGTCCCTGGGGCAGGCTCAGTGTGGGCACTCCTGAAGACACACGTGTCAGTCTCTGGTGTGCTGATATGTGCTTTGTGCCATCCTGGAAGAACCATGGACAAAGTACACTGGATAACTGCAAGTCAGTTAATTAAATTGAAATGTGCTATTTAGGTTTTATTTCTCTGCCATTATAATCTACAAAATCTACTTCCAAGTACCCAGCCTGACCCCAGTCAGGTGAACGGGCCTGCTTAAAGGAAGATTTCAAGAGCTGAAGACACCTTGTTTTTTTCTTGCTGCCAAGTGAAGAGCCACTGTACTCTGTGTTCTCACATCATCCTCTGGAGAAATTTGCTGTGCAGAACCCCACAGCAGATCCACTCTGTAGAGCAGATTTAAGGAGTGAGATGGAAGTGGCAGTAGCCCTTTTACAAGAAACAGTACAAAAACTGAGGGTCTTTTTTTCTTTCCAGTATTTCTTCCAAGATGATATGAAATATATTTAGAGAAGGACTGAAGACAGACATTCAGTAGGCATAGAGAAAACACTGAGGAACTGTTCTCAGTTGGCAGTAAGGGTTAATTCTGGTTTGAACTTCTCTTGCCCCTTCTAATAAGCTCTTTGCTTGTTTTGCATTTAATAATTGCAAGCTTGTGTGTCTCTGCATAAATGTTTCCGTTACCTTCTTCTCTTTGAACTTCTTACCAGGACAAAGATGCTGGGTTCAGCAAAGATGCTGAAAACCTACTTGAGCAAATCCTTAAAAATCTGCACCAGCCTTGGTGTGTTGGAATTGCAGTTGTTTTTTCTTTTTTTAATTTATGTTGTTTGGCAAGGTTTAATTGAAACAATTGTTATTAATAATGCTATCTGAAATTTTATCTGGATTCTGCTGTGTGAAATATTTTGCATGCTTTGGGATACAGGAACCCCAGGATACAGGTATATTGCTGTGCCATAAATACAGGCATCCTTGGCTCTGCTACGAGTTTGGTGAATGTTATCCTGGATCAGAGTTTGTTTTCTGCTAAGGAACTGTCTAAACTCCTCACTCAGTGAACAAAGGTTTGGTGATTTCAAAAGTGTCACTTCACAAAAAAACCCCCATGTCCCTCTTCTTACAATCTTATAACCAGACACATTGTTCTGTGTTAGTCATTCATCAGAAACAGAATTCCCTTCAGTAACTTTAATTCCATTAAAAAGAGAACCAGTAAAAAAATCACAATAGTTTTATTACTTTTTAATGTGAATGTGGTTTCCTAGCTAAATGAAGACATTGTGTTGGCTTCTTTTGCCTTACCTGTTTACCAGTTTCATGGGGCCATAGACTCTGTGACATCTATAATAAGGTGAGCTGGTGCTCCTTGCTCAGTCCAGCAAGTGATGGGGATGACAAATCAAATCCAGTCAACATCCCCTCCCATTAAACACCAGTCAGGCAGGCTGGCAGCAAAGTCTTGTGCTTTTTTTTTTTTAATTATTTAAATTGATTGGAATCAGAAGTGCTGAGGTATTAACAGGCTGACTCTGGTTCTTACCTCTGCTGTCAGAGTGGTTCAAAGAATGTGTATCAGTATGGTGATAGGTGCTTTATATAAATAAATAAATATATAATACATATATGGCCAAGGTTGAAAGAGAATGTAATGATTAATTTTGCAGAGTCACCATAGATAAGGGTCTTGTGTGAATAACTCCAGAGTGCTTTGTCTTGTCTCTCTGAATTTTTAACCATATTCCTGTACTGGGATTCAGGACAGGGACCATCTTTTGGCTGTATACACATGGATGATCCTGTGTAATTGAACTATGAATGCTACTGGGGTTGCTTAAAAGTGGTGTGTTTCAACTGGATCTTCCCAACTTCCTTCTTTAAACCTTTTCCTTATTCCCTGCTTGGGAAGGGCTTGGGAGAAAGGAATTGTAAGGATTTCTAAGCAGGTGCCCTGATGCATCTTTCTCACCTTGCAGCTCCCCAGACATTGCACAGTGCTGGTGCTACAGAGGCAGAAGCAGGCAGCAGCACATCTGCAGCTGGGCAGGGAGGAAGAACACGCTCAGAAGCTGGTGGAGCTTCTCTACAAACTAGAAAAAATGGTGCTTAACTGGCATCTAAGGGAAATGTGGGTGCTGAGACTGCAGCTCTGTTGGCAGAGCATCATTACCACCCTATGTGATTATTCACCACTTCAGTGGATTCCAGCTCTAAAAGTGATTACTGGGGTCTGTGAGCAAGCTGTCTTTTCTGCTCACCTTTTTCCCACTGCAGTTTATCCTCTGACCCCTCATCGTCTCTGCAGCTGAACCTGGTGGAGCTGGAGCAGGGCTGAGGGCTCAGCAGCACTGAGGGTCTCTGGGCACCCAGCTCATCCTGGCTCACTCACCATCAGCCTCCTCCCTTCTCACCTGTTTCTGGTTCACCTCTGCCAAATGTTCTGGGTGCACTGGGCCCAGAGTTACAATCTTATCTCTTGGTGCTTGTGATGATTTCATCAGCAGAAATTCAAAATTATCCTCTGGATGCAGAAGTGTGTACTCTTCTGGGTAGGAATTTGAACTGGAGAAACACAAGCATCTGGCACTGGGTCCAACCCACAAAGCTTGAAGGGTCCTGAGAGGGAGAAAGTAGAGAAATGAAAGGGAATTTCTGGCCCCACCATCAGAGGATGGAGGAAGCAGGCAGGTTGTGAGCAGCCTCTTCCACCATTGCCAAGGGGCACTGCTTGCTGAGGGGCTGTTTTTTCACCCTCTGACTGTCTGCCCCTCTGTTGGATGTTTAATTGGTATGGAAATGAGCCAGCAACATCCTACCTCTTCTTTTCTTCATGGAAGCTCACATGGAGGGTGAGTGGAGATTTGAGCTCTGCAGAGATCTGAGATATTTTTTTCCCCAAATACAAATATTCAGCCTACTCTGTTCATTCTTTGTCCTTCTATATTTTACCTGTTTTTCATCTGCTTTCCATGTTTTTATTATCATGACAATGATGGTAATTGTAGTCAGAAATGCTGTTCTGATAAAGCTGCAGTTAAAACAGCAAAGAGAATGGAAATTAAATACCATAATAATTTAGAAACTCTAGTCTCTATTAAATATAAGTACTTTCCATCTCAGCTTTAGAATGTGGGTGGATTCTATTAAACTCAATTATTTTCCTAGAGATTTGCAGAGTAAAGGCGTTTCACAAGAGCACAGATTGCAAATGAGTATGATTTCTTTTAAAAACAGTACAGAAAGGTGCAGTTGTTAAATATGTGGATGATAAAGACACATCGCTATTGACTCAACCTCTCTTTCAAGTCTGTATTCTTCTGATGTTGCTGTTCTCCAGAGCTCCCAGACTGAACCTTTCAGAAATATTAATGATATATTTATGAATATAAACACCAGTAAAGTTTGCTTCTAAGTGCATGAGAATGAACTTTCCTTCTGGTTTAATCAGAATTGGATTGAGCACACAAAAGCTGAGCTTTTGGGCTTTGTTGGACTTTAGTTCTAAAATCCAGCTCTCTGCTCAGCTGATAGTTGTCTTCACAGCACTGCTGGGCTGTAGACAAAATGGTTTTTAATATTTACAGTTTGAACTTGGACATATGTATGCTGTGGCCAGGTTTCAGCCACGAGGAGGCATCTGCTTTTGTTCCTTTGAAAGCACCTTCCATATGTAAGCAAGTTTCAGTCACAAAAATCACCCTGTGGCAACCTCCTCACCCCAGGTACCCCACCTGAAATGGAGTCCAGCACTCAGACTCTTCCATGGATATGGGCTTTGGTGACTATTTCCCAGGCAAATCTAACTCTCCAAGAAAACTTGCCATCCTGGTGTCTTTGCTTAACCTGTAGCTAAATGCCACAGCTTTACAGGAATACTGAGAAATGCTGATTTCTTGCAGTTCTGTGGCTGTAGTACACCACAGCCTTGTGCTGCTTTCCAGTTGGTTGTTGGCTCTTCTTGAAGTTTTTTTGGTTTTTTTTTTTTGGGTTTTGGTTTGGTTTGGTTTTTTGGGGGTGTTTTTTTGTTTTTTTGGTTTTTTTTTGTATATTCCCCTGTAGCACTCCTGGAAGTCTGGCAGGGTATGGACTGAAATTCCTGTAGTTTTTATCTGTGAAAATATCAGGGACTTGGAGACTGGAGGAAGCTGAGGGAACATCCAAACCTTTCCCCCTGGCCAGCTCACTGAGCTGTGCATGCTCCTTGTATGAAGATGGGTTATATCCAAGTTCTCAGTGCTTGTCCATTTGGTGCCCATGGAGTCCTCCAGCAGCACGAGTGGCCAGACTCCAGAAATGGACATGATGAGCCTGAGATTGCTGCAAATTCTCTGCTTTTACAGGTATTTGGTGCAGTGTGGGAAGGCACAGCATCGCCCACACAAAAGCAGTGGCACAAAATGAATTGAGGGATACCACACTGTGACATTTTCCATAGGAAGTTATCTCTGGTCAGAATTAATTAATGAGACAAAAATACCCCACATTGGATGGTGCAATTCAATTACGGATGATGCAGAGAGAAAAAGAAAATAAAGAGCTCCCTCTCCCAGCCTTTTGTCTGTCTGCTCTGCAGCTCAGCAGCACATGCTGAAAACACTTAAAGTCCCTTATCTACAATGTTTTTCTGGGGAAAAGGAGATAAAAATTTGTGCTCGTTGTCTGACCAGAGATACCTGGTGGTTCCTGAGTTTGAGAAGGTCGCCTGAATACCTGGAAAAATTGCACACCCAACTCCAGTAGGCACTGTTTTCATTTCCTGAAAGCAAAAAAATAGCAAGGCCTGGGTATATTTTTCACTGTTTTATGGTGAAAATAGTGTGAGGAAACAGATTCTGGGAACTGTTGGTGCTAAACCTCATCATCCATGTGTGTGATGTTGGGAGAGTATCTGGTAGGAGATCTTTCATGGTTAATGTCACAGATCTTATTTTGTTGATTGAATAAATTATTATTTCCAGAGGGATTAGTTATAATCCAGAAGTGAACAGATAATTTAATCTTTGATGTTGTTGCAAATCTTTCATACGACCTTTCAGGCGAACAGCCCTGCTAGCTCAGCACTTTTTAATGAGGGATTTGTTGCAAATCAAACCATTGTGGTGTATCTTCATGTTACAGCTAAAGGGAAATATTCTGAACTAAACACTTTCTCCTTTGAAAATGCCAATTCATTGAAAATGAAGTGCTTCACAGAACTTTTGCCAAGATGTTTGACTGTCCTTGTTGCTTTGCCAGTTGGCGTGCTGAGAGTCCTGGGTTTCTACACACACTTCCCTTGGAATCCTGGATTGCATGTATTCTCTGAAACATCTGTAGCATTTGGTAAAGGGCAAATTACACAAACCTTGTGCTTAAAAGACCCTCCCTGGACTCTGTGCAGGCACAAACATGACTTGATGTGTAAGGAACATGAAAAGAGGGATGGGAAAAAAGGAAGTTTTTGTGATATCTTGAAGTGCATCTTCTCCAGAAGCTGCCATCACACCAGCAGCCCATTTACTTATCTGGAGCCCAGCTGGACTGTGCTGTGAAGGGGAGTGACCTTGGTCTTTGTGCACAGGGACAAGGAAAATATTTTTAAAGCAGTGTGTCTTTCCAAACCTAATTAGCCAAAACGTTTTTAAGCCTCACCGGTCCTTCTTGTACAGCTTTTTAAACTTAATTGGCACTATTGAATTTGTAAGGAGGAGAAGGATACACAAGAATTCAAGTGTGGATACAAAAATATCTTCACAATATTTATAAGTACATCAAATTGCCTTTGAATGAGATCTATTAGTGAAAAAAATATGGCCTGCATAACGTGAAATCTTTGCTTGCTCACCAGGTTCTGCCACAGTAATCACAAAAAGTAGAGAAGCTGAGGAAGTCAGAGAATCACTTCCTATTATTCCTGCTTTTCACCCTTGCAGAAGTCACTGGTTTCTAATGTTGCAATAAAACAGAGGTCACTTTCCACAAAAGCAAACTACTGCTTTATTTTGTTATTTCAGTAGCACTTTGCAGACAGTGAGTGGGTCTGGGGTCTGAACACTGTGGCCTGAGAAAGGTATCTGCTCCAGGTGGATTTGCTTCCATGTACAGCTCAGTGCAAGAGCATTTTGGAGCTCACATGTGGGCTGAGTGGTGTGCTCAGCACCCAGTGTGGGCTACAACATGCACTGAGCTTCTTGGCAAATAATTTGCAATGGGAGGCATCTCCTGAGAGGCTGCTGAAGTGTATTCTAGACATTAGGAACTCCAGACCCTTCTTATCATGGAGAGATACTAATTGTCTCCTAAGTAGCAGGTTTTGCTTCTGCCTGCTGGTAATATAACATTCTTTTGAGTACTGCTATCTCTGCATCTCCCTTGTGCAGCCCCTGTCTCTCTCTGAAGAAGGTTCAGCTGGCAAATTTATTCCTTCCCTTCCCTCCCTATGGGGGATGCTGCTTTGCAGTCACCCCCCTTCACATCTCAGACACCTCCCTGAGGGTGAGCTGGGAAAACCTGGGCATGGCTGGGACACCTCTGCTGCAGTATAGGTCAGGCAGGAATCCATAAAAAGCAGGGCAACACAAGGAGGCTGTACAGGGGAGGTGAAGCTGTGCTGCAAAGTGCTGCTGGTTTAGTGCCCACAGAGAAGTGAGGCCTTTGCCTGGGTTTGTTGTATGTAATACATACATAGTAGGTTACCACTGGGTAATCTACATAGACCTTGCCTTGCAACTTCTGCCTTCTGCTAGGGGTGAAAGCACCTTACTGATATTTTTATTTTAAATCTGACTTTATGACCAGTAAAATATTAAAAGAGGAAAAGATAACCTTGTCAGACAAATGTCATACTAGTTTTCTGAATATTTTCTTTATAACTTTACAAGCTTGATTGATTACAGTAAAAGGATTATAAGAGAGATTCTGCCACCTTGCAAATCTTTTCTATTTTATATTAAGTACTGTATATATAGTTACTGAGATATAGTAATTTCTCCATTCAGCATTATGTTATACAGGATTTTGTATAATTAGTTTCCTTCAACTATCATTTTTCCCAGTGGTTTTCTGCAGTTCAGCTGGCATAGAAGTCTCCTAACATTATTGTTAACAGATTTTTTTATACCAGTGGTAGGAAAACTGATCCATAATTGTAGCTGTAGATCGTCTTCTATGATGTACTGAGTTTTATTATTTGGAATTGAATTATTATGTGGGAAAACAGGTATTACAGGTCACTTTTATTGTCATGTGAATATCAAGAATGTGATCATGGAGTGTTTTGACTTTCTTAGCAAGCTTACAGGCAATTTTCTTTACGTATATATATATCCCTATCACTTGCCTAATATGCACTAATGTGGGTGAGTTTTGTATCCCAGCATTTTAAAATCAACATGTTGTAACATTTTTGTGCCTATTCTGGGGCACAGTGCCCATGAAATAATTGGGTTTTCAGTACTTGGGGATGAAAGGGTTGGCTACTCAGGAAGAGTTTAGGAATATAGTTAGGTCATGTAGAAAGAAAATTAGAGAGGCACAATTTGAAATTAGTCTTGCCACCTCTGTTATGGATAACAAAAAGTCCTAGTGATACATTAATAGCAAAAGGAGGGGCAGGGAAAACCTCCATTCTTTGTTGGCCATGGAGGGAAACACAGTTACCAAAGATGGGGAAAGGACTGAGGTATTTAACACCTTCTTTACCTCCGTTTTCACCAGTAGGACAGGTTGTCCTGAGGACAGAGGCTTCTGGGGGTTGTAGAGAGAAATAAGAAGCTAAATGGCCCCCCTGTAATCCTGGAGGGAACAGTTTGTGACCTGCTGAGCCACTTGGATCCTCACAAGTCTATGGGACCAGAGGGGATCCACCCCAGGGTGATGAGGGAGCTGGGGAAGAGCTCTCCAGGCCACTCCCCATCATTTACCAACAGTCCTGGCTCACTGGGGAGGTTCCAGATGATTGGAAGTTGGTGAATGTCACACCAATCCACAAAAAGGGCTGGAAGGAGGACCCAGGAAACTCCAGGCCTGTCAGCCTGACCTCAGTGCCTGGCAGGGTTATGGAGCAGATCATCCTGGGGGCAATCACACAGCACCTGCAGGATGGACACGGGGTTAGGAAGGGCAGGTCCTGTCTGACCAACCTGATCCTTTTGTCATCAGGTGACCCACCTGGTGGATGGGGGAAGGCTGCGGATGGACTCTGCCTGGACTGCAGCAAAGCCTCTGACACCCTCTCCCATAGCATTCTCCTGGAAAAGCTGTCAGCCCAGGGCTCAGACAGGAGCACTCTGTGCTGGGTTAGGAACTGCTGGAGGCCCCCAGAGAGTGGTGCTGAACGGTGCTGATCCAACTGGTGGCTGTGGTGTCCCCCAGGGATCAGTGCTGGGCTCAGTTCTGTTTAATATCTTCACTGATGATTTAGATGAGGGGATTGAGTCCATCATCAGTAAATTTGCAGATGACACTCAGCTGGGGGGGAGTGTGGATCATCTGGAAGGCAGGAGGGCTTTGCAGAGGGACCTGGACAGACTGGAGAGTTGGGCTGATTCCAATGGGATGAGGTTCAACACAGCCAAGTGGCGGGTCCTGCACTTTGGCCACAACAACCCCATGGGGAGCTCCAGGCTGGGCACAGAGTGGCTGGAGAGCAGCCAGACAGAGAGGGACCTGGGGGTTTGGATTGACAAGAAGCTGAACATGAGCCAGCAGTGTGCCCAGGTGGCCAAGAAGGCCAATGGCATCCTGGCCTGTATCAGGAACAGCGTGGCCAGCAGGTCCAAGGAGGTGATTCTGCCCCTGTACTCAGCCCTGGTGAGGCCACACCTCGAGTCCTGTGTCCAGTTCTGGGCCCCTCAGTTCAGGAAGGAGATTGAGGTGCTGAGAAGAGCAAGGAGGCTGTGAAGGGATCCAGCACAAGTCCTGTGAGGAAGGGCTGAGGGAGCTGGGGTGTTCAGCCTGGAGAAGAGAAGGCTCAGGGGAGACCTCATCACTCTCTGCAACTACCTGAAAGGAGGTTGGAGCCAGGGGGGGGTCGGTCTCTTCTCCCAGGCAGCTCTCAGTAAGACAAGAGGGCATGGGCTTTAGCTCTGTCAGGGGAGGTTTAGGTTAGATATTAGGAAAAAAATCTTTACAGAGAGGGTGATCAGGCATTGGAATGGGGTGACCAGGGAGGGGTTGGATTCTCTGTCCCTGGAGGTTTTTAAGAAGAGACTGAATGTAGCACTCAGTGCCATGGTCTGGGAACCACAGTGGCAGTGGATCAAGGGTTGGGCTTGATGATCTCAGAGGTCCTTTCCAACCCTGTGATTCTTCAGAAAAAGGCGATGCTAGGAAAATGGAAGAAATCAGGCAAATTTTAAAAATTCTCCCTCTGAGATGATCGGTCTTTCTCAGATAGAATTGTGAAACCTAGCATGCTTTAATTACTATTGATTTTATGGTTAAAAAATACATTTCTGTTGGTTTATTTGGCATTTGCTTTCAGGTCCCTCAATATCATAGCAAATTATACAAAGAATGTATGGTCATATAACAAGTAGTATTTACAATTTAATTAAAAAGTCAAGAAGCATAACTATTTATCAAACCCAATGAGTAATGATCCTGCCATTTTTATGTCATAAATCAGAATACAGACTGTCAGCTTAATCTTCTGTTTTCAGCTGATGCATCCATGACATAACATTGTATTGCTTATGAGCAGATGAGCATTTTCTAAAATGCTTTAGTTAGCCCAGTAGCTTCAGTAAGCCCAGGCTTACTGTATTGTATTTCTTATTTGTATTTCTTATTGCCCTCAGTAATGGATTATCCCTGCTCTTTGCTGGTATCTCCCCAGGCTGAATCATGTGTGGTGGCAGGTAATGATGAACGTGGTGATGTTGGCTGCATGGGTCCCTAAATAAATGTCTTTTGAATGCCTGTTGGCTCCTGCCACAAGACTGACATTTTCTGGATGTGAATGTCTTGTTTAGTCATATGGAAAGCCACTAGTTCCTATTGGCATATTGACATTTTAGTGCTGTAAAACTCTCAGTTTAATGCATTCTATCATTATTGCTGACAAATTGATGGGTTCATTTGCCTGTTGTCCACAGAAAGGTCAGCTGCATCTGTCTCATCAGGGAGGCTGGCTCTTGCCTCCTTCTGCCATTGCTGGTTAGAATGCTGTTTTATTACACAGGATTATAAAATTGTCTTCTGGTTCAGGCCTGGACCTTTCTGCAGAAATCACCTGGTAAAATGCATCTGTCCTGTCCAGAAAGATCCCATATGGGGCTGTTAGCTGGGGTAGGGGGCAATGAGCAGCCTCTTCATAGGAAGAACAACGTCACCTTGGCTGGGGTGACATTCTTGCATCATTTCAACTGTGATGACCAGACCTAAAAAGACAATTTAAGAAAGACTTGCTGGATGCCAAGGCTCTCAAATGCCCATGCTACATACCAGAGTCACAACTGCAACTTTCCTGAGTATATATACCTGAGTGTCTGCACTCACCTGTCCTGTTCAGCTTTGCCATTTGAAAGGTTTTAAACTTAAAACAGGAACATGATTTCTAAGATTGGATATCTAATGCTGGGCAGATAATGGCAAAATTGCACACCCATGGGCTGAGGGAATTTCTGATGCTTAGGTACCTACCAGTGATTATCTGGATCTAGCTCAAGAACTTTTCCAGTTTTTTCTTGGACTGCTAGAAAGTACCTCCCCACCCTGACAGACCCTTAGCACAGGGCTTTAGCTTTTGCAGATGTCTCTGTATTTTTCTAGGTAGCTGCAGGTTTACGTGTAGGGCACCTATAACTGTCTCTGTAATAATGGGACTGGGAGATTTTTCATCACCATTCATCATCCCAGTGGTGTGAATTGTGGTTGTCACCCCTTCACTGTGATTTCACCATCATTAATGAAAGGAAAGTTTTGTGGGTTTGAAGTTTATAATTTAATTTCTGTGATACAATGAATTTTATATAAACTCATTCATCAATTTTCAGAAGCTTGTTTCCTGTTTAATAGTATTCATTAAGATTTTTCATCAACTAATTAAAAAATATTATAAAAGAAGTTTTGATTAGAATAGCAGAAATGACTGTATGGCTTTATCAAAGTGAAGTTAAGCCAATTGTTTCCTTGTATGTCCACAAGAATACAAGGAAGTGTTTAGGTTCATCTTGTGAAAAATCTAAGCTGGGAATTCCTGTTATCAACACACTGATACTCTAATTTTATTAAATATTCTGCATTGTAAAGAACAAGATACATGTGAGCACATGTCCTTTGCACGGAGGTAATGGATACATAGAATCATAGAATTTTAAGGGTTGGAAGGGACCTTAAAGATCACCTAGTTCCAAACCTTCTGCCATGGGCAGGGACACCTCCCGCTAGATGTGGTTGCTCAGAGCCCTGTCCATCCTGGCATAAAAAATTTCCAGCGATGGAGCTTCTACCACCACTGTGGGCAACCTGTTCCAGTGTCTCATCACACTCATGATGAAGGACTTCCTAAATCTACCCTCCTCTAGTTTGTACCCATTCCCCCCATTCCTATCACTTCCTGTAAAGTCCCTCCCCAGCTTTCTTGTAGCCCCTTCAGATACTGAAAGGCTGCAATAAGGTCTCCTCAGAACCTTCTCCTCTCCAGACTGAACAACCCCAACTCTCTCAGTCTGTCTTCATAGGAGAGGTGCTCCAGCCCCCTGGTCATCCTCATGGCCCTTCTCTGGACACTCTCCAGCACATCCCTGTCTTTCTTGTAACAGGGGCTCCAGAACTGGATGCAGGACTCCAGGTGGGGTCTCACAGGAGCAGAGGGGGAGAATCACTTCCCTCGACCTGCTGGCCACACTTCCCTTGATGCAGCCAAGGATGTGGTTGGCTTTCTGGGCTGCAAGTGTACACTGACAGCTCATGTTGAACTTCTTGTTCACCAGCACTCCCAAGTCCTTTTCCTCAGGGCTGCTCTCAAGCCAGTCACTGCCCAGCCTGTATCAGTGTTTGGGATTGCCTCGACCCAGATGCAGGACCTTGCACTTGGTCTTGTTGACCTTCATGAGGTTGGCATGTGCCCAGCTCTCCAGCCTGCCAAGGTCCCTCTGGATGACATCCCTTCCCTCCAGCGTGTCAGCCACACCACACAGCTTGGTGTCATCAGAGAACTTGCTGAGGGTGCACTCAATCCCACTCTCCATATTGCTGACAATGATGTTAAACAAGACCAGACCCAATGCTGATCCTTGAGGGACTCCACTTGTCTCTGGCTTCCACTTGGACATGGACACGTTGACAGCCACTCTTTGGGTGTGTCCATCAAGCCAGTTCTTAACCAGCTTGGAGACCAGGATTTCTTTTGGGACTGTGTCGAAGGCTCTGCTCAGGTCCAGGTAAATGATGTCAGTTGCTCTTCCCTTCTCTATTGATATTGTGACTTTTTCATAGAAGGCCACAAGATTTGTCAGGCACGATTTGCCCTTGGTGGAGCCATGTTTATACCCAGTCACCTCTTCATTATTCTTCTGCTTCAGCAGTGCCTCCAGGAGGATCTGCTCCATGATCTTACTGGGCACAGAGGTGAGAGTGAGCAGCCTGTGATTCCCTGGATCTTCCTTCTTTCCCTTTTTGAAAATGGGGGTTATGTTTCCTCTTTTCCAGTCAGTACATCATGAGTGCTGCTTTAGTCAAATTCTGTGGAGCTAGAAAAAATTTTTACTTCTGTCAGAATACTCATGAATACTCAGAATAACCATCTTTCATTGGTGGTTACCTATAAGAGTTTTATTCTTTAACTTATTTATTGATAATGAAATAAAAAGAAAAATTTCAATTAAATTAAATTTGAGTATTGAACCCATAATACCTGCCCACTGCTATTGCAGGTATGTCCTTTTTGAATCAGTGCATTAATGTAAGGGTAACAACATTCTATTGGTAAGGAATGAGTGTGCTCTTTATAGTTTTTTATTTAGTAAACAATATATTTAACAGTTCAGACACTACTGTGTACAAAGGATAGGAAAGTTTGTCTTTTATCTTCTTTCTTCCTTTCATCATGGCAGAGCACTTGTGAAGTGTGAATATATCAGTGAAGTGTGAATATATCAAGTGAATGAGCAGCTGAAATGACCTCAGAGCAAATTAGCAATTTCAAGACATGGAGCTGGTGTTCAAATTTCAAACAAAGTAACAGAAGAATGTATGATGTCCAGTGTGTAAAGTGTATATAGTGATCTCATAATGGTGTTCCTCAAGGGCTGGTACTTGGGCCAGTGCTATTTGACATCTTTGTCAGTGACATGGGCAGTGGAATCGAGTGCAACCTCAGCAAGTTTGCTGATGACACCAAACTCCATGGGGAAGTCAACACGCTGGAGGGAAGGGCCATCCAGAGGGACCCTGAGAGGCTCAACCAGAGGGCTCCTGCAACCTGTGTGAAGTTCAAGAAGTCCAAGTGCAAAGTTCTGCATCTGGGTCAAGGCAATCCCATGCACAAATACAGACTGGGCGGAGAAGGAATTGAGGACAGCCCTGAGGAAAAGGACTTGGTGGTGGTGGTGGACTGGGAGATGAACACGAGCTGTCAGTGTGTGCTGACACAGCAGAAAACCAACATTGTCCTGGGCTGCAGCAAAAGAAGCACAGAGAGCTGCTCAAGGGAGGTGATTCTCTCCCTCTACTCTGCTCTTGTGAGGCCCCACCTGGAGAACTGTGTCCAGTTCTGGAGTCCCCAGCATAAGAAGGACACAGAGTTCCATAAGCATGACCAGAGCAGAGACACTAAAATGACCAGAGGGCTGGAGCACCTCCCCTATGAGGATGGGCTGAGCAAGCTGGGACTGTTCAGCCTAGAGAAGAGGAGGCTCTGATGTGACCTTATTTTTCAAATCAGTTTTCAAATACTTGAAGGGGACTTACAGGAAAGCTGAGGTAGGACTTTTTACAAGGGTGTGCAGTGAGAGGACAAGGGCAATGGTTTAAAACTTGAAGAGGGGAGATTCAGATTAGATATTAGGAGGAAATTCTTTATTGTGAGGGTGGTGAGACAGTAGAACAAGTTGCCCAGCAAAGTAATGGAAGCCCCATCTCTGGCAGTAGACAAGGGTAAGTTGGATGGGGCTCTAAGCAGCCTGGTCTGGTGGAAGGTGTCCCTGCTCATGGCAGGAAGGTTGGATCCAGATGATCTTTAAAGTCCCTTCCAACCCTAGCCATGATTCTATGATTTTGATTCCGAGCAGTAGATCCAGCTCAGACCACCTCATTTCAAAGCCTCCTGAATTCACAGTTTGATTATTAAGGATCTTGAGAAAAGGAAATTCTAACTTTCATTATTGTTCAGTTTTGGTCAATGAATATAAACTTTCTTGTAACAATGAAATCAAGGCTTCTAAATTTTGTGTGATATGATTTTTTTTTAAGTAATATTTTTTCATGTGACTGCAATATTTAAAAATATTTATACGTTGTTTTTAATTGTGAAAGTGCTTTTTGTCTTAAAATTGCAGATTATCACATTCCATATGAAAACTCTGTGACCTTCCATTCTCCTTGAAGCAGATTGTTTTTAAAATGCCAACATAAACAGAGTATGGCTGATATTGTGGCACTTCTCTGACCATTTATGTTTTAAAGAAAACAGCAAATTAAACTCCAGACCATTAATAAAAACCTTCTGTACAATTTCTTGCTGATGTTGCTGAGACCCCTCGACTGTCTGGAGGCTTGTAGAGGGCATCTGCTGTGTTTGGGGTGCTGTTGGCATCACTAAGGTGGTGAGAGTAAGGCTGGGTCTCTAAAACATCCTTTAAGCAGACTAATCAAGCCCTGGATGTCCTGCTGTGCTGCTGATTGCCCTTGTGCCCTTTTTTCTCACCTATTGCAAAGGTGAGCCTGCTTCCCTCCCTCTGTGCCCCCCCCCAGGATCTTCTGTTGATGTATCATTAATTTTTAACAGAAAAAAAAAAAAATAAAAGAAAGAAAGAGGAAAAAAAAAGAAAAAAGAAAAAAGAAAAAACCACAATGCTCGAAGTCTGTTGTGAGCCGTGGGCAGATGGAAATAATGGTCAATATTGCTGCATCACCATAATGAGGTGACCACAGGCAACAGCCTGGAAGAGCAAACATGCCCTCAGCTGTGGGGATGCTGACCTGGTCCTACAATGTAGCTGAGAGCACTGTCTCTCCCCAGCACAGTAAACACACCTTTTTGCCTGGTTTCCCTCTGTTGTCTGCTCTTGCTGTTTATCTGAAAAGGGAATTTCAGTGCTCTTTACCCCCATTTCAATCTGCTGAATACAAGTGTTGTAAAGTTGTTGGTGGGAGATTCTGCAGCACTTCTCAGAGAAATAGCTGGAGTGCCATGTTTTGTTGCAGTTTATGTCTTGTGTAGACACCAACGTGGTTTATACTTCTCTGCATTTTCTGCTGGGAGAGAGAGAGACTGCATACAGATGGGAACCTGAAACATGGTATAAACTCATTGAATGAACTGGGTCAGGGCAAAGAAATGCAACCAGTGCACTGGTCCTCTTGGTAACGATGCAATGAATTGTAAATTGTGCATGAGAGGAGGGATGGTGCCTTGTAACCTGGTAGCATGATCAGAATGAAAATTTGTAAGTAAAGCATTAAACATCCCAGTAATTGAAATTCAGTTCAGGCAAGGTTGAGTAGGTGTTTGTTCAGCAGATTGTTCAGGCTTTAATCATGGTTAAATCTTTTAGTTAGATAACTGTTCTACCAGCTCATAATTTGAATTGTATTGAAGAGCAATACACTAAAATATGTTCAATAAGAAGCAGTAAAGGAGACAATTTTGCATTCCTTTTTGTTAATTTTTTGTACATCATCATGTCAATGCTTATGTTTTCTAATTAATTTGGCTGCACTGCATGCATTTTTCCCTACACACACAGACTCCAAATACACATTTAATGCCACTGCCTGTGACACGATGGCTTGGGAAGCCAGGGCTCATTACCAAAAGCTGAGGCCTCTGTGTAATTTGTCTTGGGTCAGGAGATGTTGTTCCACTTCCAGTTGTGCTGTGGGAATTTACTAGCAAGGACATGCCTGCTATGTTTTCTTCATTTTATGCCATTGCAAGTGTACTGAGACAAAGAGTAGTGCAAGTAAAATGTTTTTTGCGTGGTTTTTGTAGGACACAAGCCATTGCAGGGGCCTATGTCTCTCCAAATGCTGTTCAGTGCATTGCAGTGACTTTGACCTGTGCTGGGCTGGAGGGTTTTGGATGTTTGTGGCAGATGGAACAACTACCATTTCCAGCCAGCACCTTGCATCACCTGGTCTGATGCTACAGTGAGACAACTCATGTATGAGGCAAGTGATCAGACGTTCCAGGTTCCCCATGTTGCCAGGGAAACATCCAGTTTTAGGCAGAGCCCCTAAATGTGCTTTTTTGCTCATTTTGTTAGGTCCCACCTCCCTCCTGGAGCGAGCCAGCAGGCTGGCTGCTGGTGGTGGGAACTGGGATTGCTGCAAAATCTGAGAGGGAAAAGCGGCTTTGGGGATATTAGAAAAGAAAAAAAGGACAAAGGAAATGGGAAAAAAAAAGAAAAAAGAAAAAAGTACTGCATATTGTGTTAGTTTTGGGGGTTTTGTTTGTTTGTTTCATTGGTTTTTTGGTTTGTTTTTTGATGGTTTGGTTTGGTTTCCATCTGAAGGACAGAGGTCTTTGCTTCTGTTTGGGTACTTGTGCATTTGGGATTCAACATGCAGATGCCAAAAATGGGGAATTCCCAGGAAGGGGATTGCAGGGACTTAAGGGATTGAAGTCCCCCAGGAAAGCCCATGAGAGGGGCTGGAACTGGTGCAGACAATGCTGAGCACCAGGGCAAGGAGGGAGAAATCTTTGACCTCCCTGTCCATGTGGCTGGGGCTCTCCCTGTCTCGGGCACAGCTCTGGAGCCCGGGTGCCTGGAGATGTTATGGGGCACCCAAGTGGCAGCACAGCCAGCTCCAGGGAATTCAAATCAGCTTCACATCAAACTGACAACTGGGTCCTGCTAATGAACACAAGGAAAGCACTATCTGAAGTCAGGAGTGGGCAGGCTGAGCCAAAATTTGCTGCTGTTATGTCTCATTTGGGGAGGAGTGGCTGGAAAGCTGCCTGGGGTGAAAGTATCTGTGGATGTTGGTCAACACCCTGCTGAATAGGAGCCAGGTGTGTGGCCAGGTGGCCAAGAATTCCAACAGCATCCTGGTTTTCATTGGGAATGGTGTGGCCAGCAGGAGCAGGGGAGTGACTGTGCCCCTGTATTCAGCACTGTTGAGGCCACACCTCAAACCCTGTGTTCAGTTCTGGGCCCCTCACTACAAGCAGGACATTGTGGTGCTGGCTTCACTGCACACAGTGTCTCTGAAAGCAGCCCAAAGTTAGGGAATATTTTGTGTCTTTTTTTGTATCCCATCTGCAGGATGTTGTGTTGGGTCTTTTTGGTTTTTTTTTTCCCCTCTCTTGTTTTTTCTTTCTTTCTGTTTTTTTTTTTGTTTTTTTTTTTTTTTTCCCCTTTCCTGTTACCTCTGCTTTTCCTCTAGCATTTATGGCTTAAATAGTCTATCAAATTTAATAGTTAAGATTTACCATTAAGAATTAAATGAGGTTTGCCTGAAAGATGATGAAAATGAAGTAACCTATTGTTTGCATTTGGGCTGACTGTTTTAAGGCTCTCTGCTGTCAAGATAATTTAATGGGTAACAGATTCCCTCTCACTCTTTTTCTTTATCTGCCAAAGGAAGGGGAGTAGGAAGGCAGATGAGGACAAAAAGCCTTCAAGTTAGATTAATAGAAAGATTAAATCTTTGAAGAAAAGCTGACAATGTTCATGTGCACATGGTAAATATTAGAAAATACATGTGCAGATTAAAGATAACTACATGAGAGTAGTAAAAAAAGCAGGGAAGCATCATCAGTGTTTTCATTTATGGCTGAAAATATCTGGGGTGGTAGGGACAAGTGGTCCCTGAGTTCCTATTGGATGAGGACTGTGGCAGAGGTTGGTGTTTAGCCCTGCTAGCAAGGGAGTGCTGGAGAAATGAAGATCCCACAGGGTGAAAGATGCACATCAAAAGCTCAGAAGGAAATGGCAAGCAAAGGCTGAGGTGAAATAGCTGCTTTTCTTTGTGGCAAAGGTTAGGGGCCAGGACCTTGAGGACTTGCCCTACCTACCACACTGCTCACCACCTGCTCTAATGATCTGTATAGGGAATAACACAACCATCCTGTAGACAACACAAGGATTTAGGAAGGACTGTGGAGATCTGCAAACGCAGATTTTAAATGAGTGAAAGAAATGGGCAATATGAAGGAAAACACTCTTAAACATACTCTGGAATAACCTTGGCTGTCTTTTGCACTAAATGCTCCTCTTTTTTTCCCCCTCTTTATGTTTCAAGGTTTAAAAAATGTATACTAGTTTCTTTCCTAAGCACAGGAAGTCAAAGAGCTGAATTTTAGCTGTTAAGCTAAAACAGTCTAAATAGATGATTGCAGCTCCGTAAGGCAGCTCGTGTGCACCCATCCATGTGCCCCTGAGAGGGGAAAATTACTTCAATTTCACATGAAGACTGAGTTGATTAAAATATTTATTAGCTGTTTCGTTCATGCTTTATCATGAATATTCCATTCTCTTTATCATGAATATTCCATACACTTTAGGAAAGACAGGTTAGCAAGGAGAGGTGGAGGAGTTGCTCTCTATGTGAGAGAGCAACAGGAATGTGTTGAGTTCTGTCCAGGGGTGGATGAGGACTGAGTTGAGAGTTTGTGGGTGTGAATTAAGGGACAAGCTAATGTGGGGGGTACTGTGGTGGGTTTCTTTACAGGCCACCTGAGCAGGATGAGGAAGCTGATGAGGCATTCTAGAGGGAACTGGTACCAGCCTTGCAATTACAGGCCCTGGTTCTCCTGGGGGATTTTAACAACCTATTTTTAGGATCAATTAATAAGTCTGGACATCCATAGATCCATGGGTCCTGAGGGGATGCACCCACAGGTGCTGAGGGAATGGGCAGATGTCATTGCTAGGCTGCTCTCCATCATCTTTGGTAAGTTTTTGGAAACAGGAGAGGTGCCTGAGGACTGGAGGAAAGCAAATGTCACTCCAGTCTTCAAAAAAGGCAAGAAGGAAGAACTGGGTAACTACAGACCAGTCAGCCTCAACTCCATCCCTGGAAAGCTGATGGAACAACTCATTCTTAGTGCTGTCTCCAGACACATCAAGCACAAGAGGTTTATCAGGAGCAGTCAACATGGCTTTACTAAGGGGAAGTCATGTCTGACCAACCTCATAACCTGCTAGGACATAGCCAGGTGGATGGATGGGGGCAGAGCAGTGGACATAGTTTATCCTGATTTCAGGAAGACATTTGTTACTGTCTCCCACAGCATTACTGGAGCTAAACTGAAGAAGTGTGTCCTGGATGACTGGGTAGTGAGGTGGGCTGGGAGCTGGCTGAAGGACAGAAGCCAGAGAAGTCAATGGGATGGAGTCCAGTTGGAAGTCTGTTTCTAGTGGAGTTCCTCAGGGGTCGACAATGGGACCAGTACTGGCTGCATCTGCATAGTTTAGCAAGGCTTCACCTTCAGCAAGCCACGAGGATCCTAAATTTATCAGGGAGGTGTCTTTATTCTCCCTTTGAATGCATGGCCTTGCTAGACCCAAGTGTCTCTGAACAAAAACTGACTTCCACATGCCTGTCTTACTCCTGCTGATAGTTGTGATTTATATGGGAAGTTTCAGTAAGCCCTCAGAAGACACACTTCTGACTGCCTGCAAGAGAGCCATTTCTGGCTTAAATTAAATTAAATTTAACTGGTCAAAAATTCCATGGAAATCTTTTTGTTTGGGCAGATGTATAGCTTAACTGCCTTAACATTGCTACAGATTCATAATACCTGAGTGATCACAGTATTAAAACAGTATAAAGAGGTCTATAATATTCTGTGTCACCTCATTACTGTTAAGAGAAATATAATGCCAACAGTGACAAGCAGAATAACTGTGGCTGCTGATGGTATAAATTAGATTCAGCTGAAGTTTCCTGAACACTCAAAAAGCTAGAGGAAATCAAAAGGCAAATTAACATACTCGGGTGTTTGGGAGTAGGTATAAGGTAAATGGTATTTCATGCTCATTAATCAAAGGTAAGGGGAGAAATTGAACAGTTTGATTAAAACTGTCCTTGCTGCTTTAACTAAAACATCTTCCCTTCAAAATCTTCCTTAAAAAGATAACGTGTTTTAGATTGTATTAGCAGAAAACCATTTTTGTGTTTTGCTGGGTAATCTTTTAGTTTTCAAAACTGCAGGAAGGGCAACTTTCAGCTGATACAAACAACAAAATGAAATAAACATTGTGAAAAATCATCTCTTGAATCAACCCCTCTGAGGTCAGCTCAGAGAAGCAGAGGAATGGAGGAGCTGTACAAGGGGCAGGAGTGGGAGAGCTCATGGGCGGCCCCAGGGACTGCAGAGCCAGACCCCTCCCTGTGTCCCTGCAGATCTGGGAATTCAGCTTTGTTTGGGTGAGAAATTTGACCACTGTACACAACACAGTTCCAAAGCTGTTTTAGTGAGCAAAAAGAGCTTAATGGGTAAATGCAAATCATGACAGCACTATGCATCTCTGCTATGTATTTTGCCATCAGAGAAATGTGGCTGCTAAAAGCAAGTGTTTTTTTAAAAAAATTCAACCACTCTTGGTTGAATTGGTCTTGGCATAGTTTGGTGCAAACCTGGTGTGAAATTCCAGTTCCCTTGCTCCCCCCCAGAGTGCTAAGGGAAGGATTGAAGCAAACAACAAATCTTTCCTGGACTCATTGATAAACATAATGAGGGTACATTATGTCCATTTGAACTCTCCCAAAGCACTTCTTCTTCCCAGAGACAAAATGCCATGCAAGCTCCAGGTCTCCAAAGTGATTTTGGAGTATATTTACTAAACGTGAGGGGCCTGGGCATATGGTGCAAATCTCTACAGCCAAACCAGGCCAAACCAGGGTCCAGATCCTCGTGGTTACTGAAGGCTGGGCAAGAGTTGTGCCTCCTTCAGGTTGTCATTGCCGGGATTATTGAGTTGGGCACTTCTGCCTGCTCTGTGGTGCATTTTCCATTTCTCAGAGCTATTACCCTTGAACATGTAGATGTTTGAGACGCAGTGATTTAAGCATTTCTAGTGCTTTCTTGGGCCCTGATATATTTTTGCTACTAATACATCATTACAAAACCTTACTAGGAGAGACACTGCCATTGGCTCTATTCCAGCACAGCTCAGATCAGAGTTATATGTGACATGTTGAAGTTTATTTTCTCAGCCCATTATGCAGATTTGTAGAAGTCAGGCTTTTGGACAGGAGGAGAGAGGATCTCTTCTGCCTGTTGAAATAAACAGCCAGAAGCTGTCAAGTGATGAAGGGAGAGGAATGAACCCAAGGAAATAATAGAATTGAGCTGCTACACATCAGTGTCCTAACAGAGCCAAACTCCCCTCCATTCTCCTTTCATCTTCTGTCCTTCAGGGATTTCTGTCATAAAAGCAGAAAATTCAGAAAGATGAGACAAATGGTGCTGTGCAAGTGCAAGAATGTCTGGCCAGTCCTCAGGGCATGGCCTTGGGGCACTGATGTCTATTCTGCAGGGGAGATTTTTCTTTCCTGCTCAGTTTCTTCCTGGGTGGATATGTTGATTAAAAATCTCTTTGCATTGTTTCTAGAAGAAAATAGCTGCAGTGGCTTGATTAAAATCTCTCAGAAATCTGCAGTTTGGACTTCAGCTCTGTAAGTTATTGGTCTTGTGGCTCTTTCTTTGGGGAGTTGTGGGGCTTCAGGGGAGGAGCTTGGTGGGCTTCACAGTCCTGTCAGTACTGTTTCTCTCCTCAGTGCTGCACAACATGGTCCCTTCTGGTGTCATAAGTACCACATCCAGCTCTTCCTGCAGTTGCCTTTTTTATTTCCTTTGGTTTTCAACTTATGTGTAGGCATTAATTAAAAATAATGTAACAGAATGAGTAAAATTGATAACTATATGTATATATTCCTCCTTAATGCCCCAAGAATTTCATAATCTAAAATCCTTCATTTAATCATCCTAATACCTGGCTAATTGGGGAGGCCCCAGTGGACTGAAGGCTGGGAAATGTGACCCCCATCTTTAAAAAGGGAATCTGAGGAGCTGCAGACTTGTCAGTCTGACTTCAGTGCCAGAGAAGGTTTAGGAACAGATCATATTGAGTGCCTTTATGCACCATTTACAGGACATCCAAGCAGTCAGGCCCAGTCAGCACGGCTTCATGAAAGCAAGGTCCTCCTTGACAAAGCTTCTATCCTCTACAACAAGGTGACCCACATAGTGGATGAGGGAAAGGCTGTGGATGTATATTTCCTGGACTTCAGTAAAGCCTTTGACACTTCCCCACAGCAGCCTCATGGAAAAACCGGCTGCCCAAGGCTTGGATGGGCATATGCTTCTCTGGGTCAAATGCTGGCTGAAGGGCTTGGCCCAAAAAGTGGTGGTGAATGAAGTCCATTCCAGTTGGCAGTTGGCCCCAGGGCTCAGTACTGAGCTCCAGTTTAATATCTCTATCAATGATCTCAGCAATGTTTGCAGATGACACCAAATTGGGTGGGGGTGTTGATCTGCTCAAGGGTAGAAAGGATCTACAGAGGGACCTGGACAGGCTGGGTCAGTGGGCTGAGAAGTGTTTGAGGTTCAAGAAGTGCTGGGTGGTGCACAACCCATGCAATGGGTCCCGGGGAAGAGAGCACAAGTCTTATGAGGAGCAGCTGAGGGAACTGGTAGTGTTTAGTCTGGAGAAGAGAAAGCTGAGAGGAGACCTCATAATTCTTTACAAACTACCTGAAAGGATATTTCAGTGAGGGGTGGGTCAGTCTCTTCTCACATGTCACTAGTGACATGACAGGAGGAAATGGCTTCAGGTTGCTCTAGGGAAGGGTTAGGTTGGGTGTTAGGAAAAACTTTACAGAAAGGGTTACTAAGCACTGGAATGGGCTGCCCAGGGAAGTGTTTGAACCACCATCCTTGAATGTATTTAAAATTCATATGAACCGTGCTCAGGGACATGGTTTAGTAATGGGCTGGTAGAGTCAGGTTAGTGGAGTTAGGTTAAAGGTTGGACGGGATGATCTTACAGGTCTTTTCCAACCTGCATGATTCTTTGATTCTGTTTATTTGCTGCATCCAGACCTTTTGCACCAAGAAGCCACTCTGATGGACTCCCAGACACCAGAAGATGGTGAATAAATAAGTGTGAAATGGGGAATAGTTTGTTTGTCTTAAAGTGTGAAAGAAATTGCTTGCAGAGCAGAAACTGTGCCATGTTAGCCTGTGCTATTCTTGTTCCAGAGGGAAGTGCTTTGGGGGGAGGTCAGGAGGCTCTGCAAGCCAGCCATTCCCCAGGGTATCTGAGCAATCAGCATGATTGAAAGTGGCCTGGGGTGCAAGGGATAACACTCTCTGACCTGGTGCACTGTTGTGAAGTTTTTGATTCATTGCTGGGGAATAAAAGCAGGAAAGAAATAGCAATGAAAGAAAGGCAGAAATTAAAGGAATATAATCTGCTTGGGACATTGCTGGGTGAGATGCCACCTCCATGTCTCAGGGTAGCTCACTTGTATGGTGAGCATGGCTGTGATGCTGGTGAGTTCACAAGCCATAGGGCACAATGAACTGGTGCAGCCTTTGCTGTTCCTTCCCCTTTCAGGAGGCAGAAGTTTCTTTTTGCCTATTCTCTATGTGCCTCTGCTGAAATCAGCTTTTTGCTCAGGCAGAAAATTTTCTTACAAGAATTATGTTCTTTTTCTAAAATTGCCTCCACCACTGATTGCTTAAAAAGAAGTCTAATGGCTGCCATGGCAGCTCTTAAATGAGTGCTGCTCAGACAGCAACTCAAGAGGTCTCAAGAGAAGTGGCAAGTAAAATGTCTCTTCTGTTTCTGGATAGCTAATCTGTTCTAAAGGAGGGTGGAGAGACAGGAGGCATGGGGAGAGCCTTCTCTCCTGGTCTGGTGCTGAGGCCAGGGCAGCCTGGCTGTGCTGCTTGGCTGGCTCAGATCATGAGCTGGGTTGCTTGTCCTCCTTCTGTACCTTGGCTTTCCTTTAGATTCTAAAAACAATGTTTGGAGTCAGAGCAGCGAATTGGAGGCCAGTTGTGTGCAGACATAGTGGGGAGAGACCTGGACCACAGTAACGCCTGTGTGCTTGGATATGTCTTGTGGACTTGAAACTGCAAAAAGGGCAAAAAAATAAGTGCTTTGGGGTGGGAATAAAGTTTCTCTTTCCACCCTTTTGCTGCCAGAGGGATGCTGAGAGTTGAGAGCTACTGAAAGCAGTTTTTCTGGCAGTGGAATGCAAACTTCCTGGCTAAACCCTGTGAGATGAAGATTTGGCACCCAAATATTTCTGTGCTGAGGCACTCTGTCCCAAAGGTCTATTTGAGGGGAGAAAAATAAAGAGCAGGACTAAAAAAACAGCCAGCAAAAATCCTTTAGAAAGAGCACCTCCTGGCTAACACTGCACTGCAAGCTTTGAAAATCAGTGTTGACAACTGCAAGGTGCTGCACTAGAAGAATAATGATTTGAATTGCAGGCACAGAGCTCCAGATTATTTGCGGACACTTAGGCCATGATGCCAGCAACTGAGTGAAAAACCATGTCTGAAAGTGCAGGACAAGCAATGTCATAGTGTGAATCATGGGACAGGCTGGGGGGAGGTTCCTGCTTCCATCTTTGGTGAACAACCTCAGAGCAAGCAGCTGTCTGTTAGGTGGAGGTTTCTGGCTTGGCCCTGTGTAGCTCTTTACTTTCTCCATTTTTCTTCAGCTCTGAGCTTTTCATGCCTGATCATCTCACCACTGGTGCAGGAACAGTGACTGGTGGGGATACCTTGATGATGAGTGTCAGAGAGCTGTGAGTACATGGATCTGACCCGCTGGAGAAGGTCTGAAGTTCTGAAGGGCTCAGGCTTCTTCCTGCAGTCCATATGGGAATATCTGAGCCCAGCTCTCCAGTCAGACCATGGATGTCCCTCTCCTGTGTCAGTCTTGTCACATTGTGATAACAATGTCTTATCATGTGTTTGCATTGAAATACCATTAGTGGCCCAGATAATCCCCTTGTGACTGATCATCCTCAATTTTCTCTCTTGCTCAAAGCTGCATTTTGAGGTCTCTCTTTTCTAATAAGAGCTCAGCTTTGTCTTCCACCCCACACACTGTGCTGAGAAGGAGGCAGCCTTGGTCTCTGAGGTCTCTCCTTTGGGTTGTGTGAGGTCTCAAGTTATTCATAGAATCATTTCAGCTGAAAAAGATCTCTGAGATCAAGTCCAACTGTCAATCCAACACCACCATGCCCACTAAATCATCTCCTGAAGTGTGTCTACCTGTTTAACAGCTCCAGGGATGGTGATTCCACCACTTCCCTTTGCAGCCTGTTTGAATATTTGACCACTCAATATAAACACAATAAAAACCTCCCCTGTTGCAACTTGAGGACATTTCTTCTTGTCCTATCTCTAGTTACTTGGTAGAAGACACCAGCACCTGCCTCACTACACCTCCTTCAGATAGCTGCAGAGAGCAATAAGCCCTCCCCTCAGCCTCCTCTCTCCAGACTAAACAATCTCAATTCCCTCATCTGCTTTCCGTGAGACTTGTGCTCTGGAACCTTCACCAGCTTCTTTGCCCTTCTCTGCACACACTCCAGCAGCTCAATGTCCTTCTTGTGGTGACAGGCCCAAAACTTATCACAGTACCTCATACAGTTGACCTGATGCTTATAAAATATTGTATTTTATTCTCAGGAAATAACATGTTGGCTTTATCATCAACCAAATGGACTGTGTTATCCATATGGCTAAGTAATGACAACTGTACCCCTATTGCTCATCTCCAAATAATATTTAATTTCTTCTGACAAAATGTTGCCTGCTCTTCAGGACTAGGACACAGAACATTGGTTTTTCAGCAGAATTTTATGTAGTGTTGAAAACTGAGTGGGAGACACCAGTCTAAGGCTTATGTTATTTATATCCTCTGTGTCTGGTACAAGCAATAAATGTGCAAAGACAGAAAAGATCATATCCTGCAGCCCATACTGTTAAGAGCATTCCTCACTCATAAATTGAAAACTAATGCTTATTTCTCTTTAACTAAATACTCCATTAGCCAAAAGCTGTGGTAAAATACTAAAAAAAAGTAATGTAATCAATAAACCAACAGTGCCATTACATAAATATTCAGTATTCAGTAAGTGCCAGGTTTCCTCTCTTTCCTGATTTATGAGTCCTTTAAAATGGGTGGGGGAACACGGTGGGTTGAGATTATCTATAAATGCAAAAGTAGTATTTTTCTCTTGACTCTCATGAGGGCCACTTCAGTAAGCTGGTGCCCTGATAATGTCAAGCATATTAATTGATAAATTTTTTTCATATCATAGCATCACAGAATGGTTTTGGTTGGAAGGCACCCTGAAGATCATCTAGTTCCAACCCCCCTGAATGGGTAGGCCCACCTACCACCAGACCATGTGGCTCCAATCCCCATCCAGTCTGGCCTTGAACACTTCCAGGGAGGGGGCAGTCACAACTTCTCTGGGCAACCTGTGCCAGTGTCTCACCACCCTCCCAGTAAAGAATTCCTTCCTAACGTCTAACCTAAATCTACCCTTTTCTAGTTTAAAGCCTTGACCTATCACAACACATCCTTGTGAAAAGTCCCTCCCCAGCTTTCTTGTAGGCCCACTTCAGATACTGGAAGGCTGCTATAAGCTTTGCCCAAAGCCCTCTCTTCTCCAGGAACAGCTCCAATTCTCTGAGACTGTTTTCATAGGAGAGGTGCTCCAGCATTCTGTTAATCTTTATGGCCCTCCTCTGGACTCACTCCAAGAGCTCCATGTCCTTCCTCTTTTGGGAGGCTCCAGAGCTGGACACCGTGCTCCACATGGGGTCTCATGGGAGTGGAATAGAGGGGGGGAATAACCTCCCTAGACCTGCTGGCCATGCTTCTTTGGATGCAGCCTAGGACACAGTTGTTTTTCCAACTTCAAGCCCACACTGCCAATTCCTGTTGAGCTTCTCATCAGCCAACACCTCTGAGTCCTTCTCAGGGCTGTTTTCTGCCTAGCCTGCAATTGTACTTGGGATTGCTCAGTATCCAGGTGCAGGGCTTTGCACTTGGCCTTATTGAGCTTCATGAGGTTAGCATGGGCTCACCTCTCAGGCCTCTCAAGGTTCTTCTGAATGGCATCCCTTTCCTGCCAATGTGTCTATCACACCATACAGCTTGGGGTTGTCAGCAAACTTGCACTCAGTTCCATTGTCCATGTCTCCAACGAAGACATTAAACAGTATCCACCTCTGAGGAACTCCACCTGCCACTGGTCTCCACTTGGACATCAAGCCATTGACCATGACTCTTTGAGTGCAACCATCCAGCCAACTTCTTATCCACTGAGTGGTCCATCCATTGAATCCACATCTTCCCAATTTAGAGACCAGGATGTCATGCAGGACAGTGTTGACCACTTTGCACAAGTCCAGGTAGATGACATCAGCTGCTTTCCCCTTGTCCACCAACACTCTGACCTCATCATAAAAAGACAAAATATTTGTTAGGCACAATATACAATATGGTGAAGCCATGTTGGTTGCCACCTCCACACTGTCCATGTGCCTTAGTAGAGCCTTCAGGTGGATCTACCCCTGGCAGAGGTGAAACTGACTGGTCTGTTGTTCCTCGGGTCTTGGTTTTTTATCTTTTTGAGAACAGGGGTTATGCTTTCCTTTTACCACTCAGTGGGAACTTCACCAGACTGCCATGACTTTTCAAATAGGATGGGAAGCAGCTTTGCAGCTTCACCCATGAGTTGCCTCAGGAGCAGCAAATGGATCTTGTCAGGTTCCATGGAAATGTGCAATTTCAGGTTCTTCAGGTGGTCTCAGACCTGCTCTTCTCCTACAGTAAGAGGATCTTCCTTCTCCCAGCCCTTTCCTTTGCATTCCACAACTTAGGTGGTGTGGCCAGAGCCCTTGCCAGTGAAAACGAAGGCAAAACCATCACTGAATATCTCAGCCTTCTCCATATCCAGCATGACCACATCTTCTGTTTCCTTCTGGAGAGGGATCACATTTTCCCTAGCCTGACTTTTATCACTGAAGTATCTGTAGAAACTTTTCTTGTTACCCTTGATGTCTCTGGCCAGATTTAATTCTATCTGGGCTTTAGCTTTCCTAATCTGATGCCTGGATACTTGGACTTCTTGCAGGCCACCTGCCTTTGCTCTCATCCTCTGGAGACTTTGTTTTTACATTTAAGGGTACCCTGGAACTCCTTGTTCATCCACACAGCTCCCCTGGAATTCTTACCTGCCTTCTTCTTTCCTTGGATGCATTGCTTCTGGACTTGGAGGAGGTGATGCTTGAGTATTGACTAATGACCAGCTCCCTTGGGCTCCTCTCTGCTCCAGGCCTTTATTCCATGATACCCTAGTTTTGTACCCTCCTTGGATCCTGAATTCCACCATTTTGTGGTCATGATATGCAACATTTCTCTTAGCTTTTCCTCTACTTCTCGGTTATATGTGTGTGTGTATATATATTTATTTATGTATAAAATTATTACAAAAATATGTTAATATTGGAAGGAGTGCATTTTGTGCTCCCCTCAGGCTTACCTTTCATGTTTACAGTTTTGTTTGCTTGTTTTATTTCTGGTAGGTCACTGGAACCACTGAAGAGAGTATTGTTGCAGTGAAAAGTTTTATCTCAAACAGCCCTGGGTGATGTGGGTGGGTGCTGGGAGAGCCCATCTGCTCCCTGATCCCTTCCTGCAGTGCTCACAGAGAGGATGGGCTCCTGCTCCCTGCCTCTGCCCCTGTTCCTGCATAACCACTGCTGTCCACCCAGACAGAAGAGGTTTCATGTCTTAGAGATGCCAGGTCCTTTCCCAAATGTGCCCAAAATGGGAAGGGAGGGAGGAAGAGCATGGAAATAACTAGGCACAGTAGTTCAGAGATTTTTTTTATTTTGGATCCAATGTGGAATTACACCAGAGCCAAGTTCTAAAACACTCAGGAAATAAATGTGTTATTTCCAGTAAAATAAATATTCTGCAGTCGGTCCGTTCACTTAGTAGTACCTGGAAAAGTAAAACCAGAAACATAATGTGTCTGCCGTGATGTGTTCACATGTTCTCAGCTGGTACTTTCTTCCCTGCTGTTATTGCCTTGGCTGGTGTCAGCTGTATCAAGGTGATCAAGGTGAATATTTGCAGCTGCTTGCTTTCCCCAGAAAAGTATTTCCAGTGCCATAATTTTAAAAGTCTTTTGTGCAGATAGTCTATCAGTTGGATTAGCTTACATGTGCTTCTTATGTCAAGAACCTCAGACTGCTTAAAAATAATAAATATGAAATGTCAAGCAAATAAAAGTTAATTAAATGGACAATAAAGGAGGCTTAATTTTAGTCCTAAAAGGAGCCAAGGATTTTGCAGAACGTATCTACAAAGGTAGCAGAATCCCTGACTGCAAGGTGTAAAACACACCCATCTCTCTGGCAAGAAATGAGGATGACATCTGAAGAGCATCCATACTCCAGACACCACCAGATGTGGAAGAGATTATTTGCCAGGTGTTTGGGAAGACAAAAAGGCAGTGAACTTGCACAAAACCTCTGTGAATCATTGGGTTAGGGTTAGGGTTAACCCTGTGAATCATGGGGGGTGGATTAGATGACCTTTTGAGGTCCCTTCCAACCCCTAAATTTCTATGATTCTATGAGTCTATGATTCTCTGACAGGCAGTCTTCTGCCCCAGCCAGGGTCCAAATCTTTAAACGTCTTCAGCTGGTGCTATTATGCTCAAGGCTTATTGTTTGATAACCAAACTAAAGATATCAGGACTTGTTTGTAAGCACCCCGAAACACACTCACCCTGAGGGTTCTATCTCCAGGTAACACAAATTCCAGGAAGTGAGGGAGAGACGAGTGTTTGTTTCCCTATTTTACTTATGTTGAAGGGCTGGGCACAACATTTTCTGATTCTCTGATTAATTTTTAAAAAATGTAAGTTAAAAATGGAAAATACAAGACTTACTGTATTTAATCTTGGAGCCTACAAGGATCTCCTTACCCTTGACCCATCACCGTGGTTGTGCATTAGGATTATGTGTGCTGTGGAGTGTGCCAGATTTCCTAATGGATGGGGTAACACCATTTCAAATCCCAAAGGAGTGATAAGATGCCCAAAATATCAGAGTTTTACAGACACAGGCTTCTGTTATGTTCTTTTTTATTTCCTCTGCATCCTGACTGCTTTTTCTTAGTGCCATCTAGGAACCATTTACACCAAGTATTTGATATTTTGGTAAATCTTTTACATTTAATCTTTAAAAATATAACAGCCTTGTTAATCACTGTAACAGATTTAACTAAATGCACTGTCTCAGATCTGACCTAGTTTGGAGGTTAAAATTATGCAGCCTGGATGGGAAAGAAAAAGAAAAAAAAAGATATGGGGGGAAAAAAAGGCTCTCTCATTCTATTTGTGCTATATTGCAATATTAAAGGAAGCAAAAATCAGCATCTTTTGGAAAGTAGACTTCCTCTCAACAGGCAACTTTGTTTTCAAATGTAATTATAGGACCAGACTAGCAGCACAGAAAACCCCTAAGGAAAATCAATCATGGGTGTGCTGCAATAGGAGACAGTGTGGGCTCTGGAAGAACTGCTCTGCAGTCTGTCTCCAAAGTGTATCCTCTCACTCAGCTTTAGGTGGGGCAAGAATTAGAATCAGAGGCAGGCTGGGAAATGTTTATCTGAAATCCAAACTTGATGCTACTGGATTGCTTCTGCAGCTCCTGACCTGAGTGCAAGATGTCAGCATTGAATTGTATGGAACTACTGATGTCACCAAAGGCATTTAGATAGAAACTGCCCTGGGCCTCTTCAGGGTGGGATGGAATGAGGTGGGATGGGGTTGCTGCATTTTCTCTGCAGAGGAAAGAGAGACAATGCCCTGACACAGCTATTTAAGGCCTATGGGCTCCTGTGGGATTGCCCCTAACAATACACAGAAGGAGCAGAAACACATGTGAAGTGTCCTCTTCTAATGTGAACAGAGCATCTTGGCCCTAGGATGATGTCTGGGGACTCTGTGGGGCTGGCAGCATGCTCCCTGGGTTACAGATGGGAACATACAGATAAAGCAGGTTAAATCTGATCTGTGGTCTCATGTGACAATGGTTTTGATGTTGAAACTTACTCCTGCTATGGTCTTGGCACTGGTCTGAGAGGCCTCACAGCCCTGGTAACTTCAATATGGTGAAAGTTGGCTGGATCTGTCTCAAACACCTCCACTGCTGGATGTCCACATCCTTGAGGTGCAGGAGAAGGGGTGGGTATGAAGCAGGAGACAATAATGCAGTGAGTATTTTTTTCAGTTTGCTTTATCAGTACTTTCAAAAGAAGTAGATATTGTTACTCTGTGGATGATCTTGTAGTGCAGTCCTAAGAGAAACAGCCAAAATGTTGCTGTTAGATGCAGAAAGCATTAAGTGCATGAAAACATGAGAGTACAGATTCCTTGATGGGTAGTAGCAGAAAGCCAGTGATTACAGTGATAATATCAAACCAAATAAATGGAGCACTTTGCTAGGCTTTCCCCCCCCCAGTGATCAGTCTTGTGGGATCAGGGTGAGAAGGGTTTTCCATCAGGAAATGCAATAATCCATAGGCAGTGCTGTTGCACCTGCCCTGCTGTCCTTGCTGTGACAGTCCTATCTGTGTCCCTTAACTGCTCACAGCTCCACCTCTCAGCAGGACAACTTGCAATGACCTGCATGGAGGTACCAATCAGCCTGAGATGTGCAGTGGGTGGCACTAAAATTTATTAAATGCCTTTCCTAATTGCTATTAGAGGAGTTTTAACCTTGGTAAAGGGTATTCTCCTGGCTATTGAAGTCATAACAGTTAAGTGACATTTTAATTACTGCTTTGCTCCTTTAATTTTGAAAGAGGAGTCTATGACCGTGTTCTCATTCAGTTTCCCCACTCAAGACACATCTACACCCACTGTGTTGTCTTGCAGGACTGACAGCCAGAGTATGTCCTGATGCTCTCTCTGGTCTCAGTAACTCCAGTGACCATGCAAAGTGCTGGATGTTGCCTGCTCCATTCAGATATATCAGTGCTGTCTGCATATGGTTAATATTTGTGGCTCACTGATATAAAACTTGTTTATTATTGGCCTTTATTAACTTTTTTTTTTTTTTTTGGTGCAAGTCATTACATTGCTTCCTGGAGGTGTTTAAAATGTTCAGAACTTGATGTAGATGCTCTGACTGCATACATAAAACTCGTAGGAGATACTGTAATAAGGCTCCTTGAACAGCTAGTAAATGTCCTCCTGTTCAGAATGAACTGGATATACTTGTGAGACATAGGCTTTAAGGAACAGTTTTCCATTAATCAGGTTGTAACTCATCCACAACATGCCTTGTGCCTGTGTGGGTTACTAAAGGAGCAAGTGTCACTTCCCTGTGAGCCTGGGCCTGCTACTGGCCATGCTGGGAACCTTCTTCCATGCTTGTCAGGGATGATCTCCTTCAAAAATTTTTGAAAAAAATATTTCTGTTTTAACAAGGAAGAATTCATAAAAAGTGATGAAAATTTAACACTGAAAAGAATTTTTTCTCATTTTTTGGCTGGATATTATTGTTTTTAAAAGAAAACAAATATCCTCTTGTTCTCGTTAAAACAAGAACACAGTTCAGAAAAACACAAAGCAACATAGGGGAAAATTTTTCTGCCAGATGCAATATATCCATCCAAACAGACCTATGTGTTTGGCCATTCAACTCCACTGATCTGTAGTGAGTGCTGAAGGTGTAAGACAAGAAAGAATTGGACTGGGCAATGTTAAACAGCCTTCCAGCCCTCCCCTACTAGTGAGTTTGAAAACACCCTGAATGATCAATAATTTATCTTCCAGGCATAGAGGTACCTAGTGACTTATTTCCAGTTTTTGTGTTCTGAACTAGTGTCAGGAATGTACTGTTGTGCAATTACTCCATTCGTCAATAACATTTAATAAATGGACATAGTCTGATATGAATTACAGAGAGAAAAATTAGGGAGATGAATGCCTTTTCTCAGCTGAAGCAAAAGCAGTGATCAGAGCTGGCTGAATGAATCACTAAATGAATCACTACAATTTCTGCAGACACAAGTGGTTTCTGTTGTGCTTGGGGTCATGTTATTCATTGTCCATGAAGCATCTGGACATGACGGCAAAGCTGGGACATTTCAGAACACCATCCCATGTGGTAATTCATGCCAGCCTGCCAATATCCAATTTTGCTGGCCTTGATCCTTTCTAAGGAGGAGGAATGTCTTGGTGTTTTCATTCCTCTCCCTGTCAGTGCCCAGACATTATGGGAGAAATGGATGATGGAGCCAAGAGGGTTTAACTCACAGATCACAGGCATGCAGCCAGGAAACCTCCTTCCCCTGGAAGAGCCTCTGCCTGCCTCCCAGTGAGGGACCTGAGCCCCTCCGCTCCCAGGGGAAGGGATGTTCCCTGTTCTCTGCCCCAGGGCCCAGGCAGCAGGAAGGGAACAGACACATTCTGCATCATCAGTGCTGTAGCTGAAGATGTGGGCTTCAACAGGAAGATGTTTGCTGGGCAAATAAAGCAAGGCACGGTTGTGGGAACGTGCAGCACTGGAGGTAGTAGAGATGTCACACACACCGGGCAGAGTGTGCCTTTCCTTGCAAACTGGGAAGAGGCTGTGGCATTGCTGAACCCACCTCTCCAGTGCCCTGCTGCTGGGGAAGTGGCTGAATCACCAGAGCCTGAGTAGAAAACAGGAGAGAGAGCAGAATGTTGTTGAGTAAGAAACTGAGTTCTTGTCAGAAAATACATTCAGTTAGGCCAGAGAGGTGCATGATGCCCACCAGTTACCAGCTTCCCTTGTAACCTTGGAATGGGAACTGAAACTGGTGGAAAGAACTGAAAAGCCTGGTTTTGGCTTGACCAGAGTTCTGAGCTTACATCTTGAATGGAAAAGGTGACACCACCATGAATGTAATGGGGGAAGATAGATTCATCCAAGGAGCTGAAAGCTGAAATAGGCAGAGTAAGGCACTTCCCTGCATTCAGCTGCTGCCCAAACAACACATCACCACTTGGAACTGATGCAGAGGAGAGAGAAACAACTAAGCTGATCCCCTTGGCCCTCCTTTTTATTCCTGAAGGAGTTCACTACATTAGAGCCCCCATAAGAAAAGCCTGCCCAGAGCTGAGCAGACTGTGGGAAAGCAGGATCCTGCCAGCTGCCTGCCCACCACCCTGCCAGGCAGCAGCCCCAGACGGGTCATCCATCACTGCCTGGCTCCTGGGAAGATGCTGCCAGTCAACCTGCTGCTTGTGCCAAGTTTTTTGGTGTGTACTTTTGTGCAAGTAAGTTACCCACTGAGATCACAGAACTGCAGAGCTTCTCTGTTCTTAATTTGCCATTAGCGTTTATTTTCAGCAAATTATTCATACAAATCCATAGCTGTTCCACATTAATCTCTTTCTTCTTGCAAACTTTTCTTCTCAAGAGTCAATGTGGGGTTTTTTTTGTTTGTTTGTTTTTTTTTTTTTTTTTTTTTTTTTTTATTGTTTTTCTGTTACAGAGACAAATACAAGAGACCAGAGTCTGACTGGAGCACTTGTGGCTGGAAGGGAATCTAGGGAGGTGCTTTTACCTATCAGAAATTTAGAGAAGAGATGAGGAAGGGAAACCCATCACTCAAGACATCAGGACAGGTTGGGGAAGTTTGCTGGAGCACTGACTAGCCAGCTTGCTCAGAGGTTTGGGGAGAGTGGACTTGGTCTGAATTACCCTGCCAGGATCATCAGTAAGAGTTGTAAAGACCATGCATGGACCAGCTGATTTCCTTCCCTAGTGACAAGAGGAGATGAATGCTGAATGTTTCCTTAAAATCAGATTAGTGCCATGTTGGCCAGTGAGCAAAAGAGGGCTTCTTGGATGACAGTGTAAAGTTAGAAATTTACTTTTAACTTTTAAAAACACCCTTTGCGCAGCTAAAAAGCACCCACTCCCAGGCATCATGGAAATTTTCTTCAGCAGAGCTCTGCAGCCCCAGTACTTCTAATGGGGCTT
The DNA here is from genome assembly GCA_038090715.1 of Florisuga fusca. Taxonomy (NCBI): domain Eukaryota; kingdom Metazoa; phylum Chordata; class Aves; order Apodiformes; family Trochilidae; genus Florisuga; species Florisuga fusca. The sequence continues at coordinate 8,685,174 of JAAWXA010000017.1, forward strand.
GCCCCTTTTCTGAGGGGGTATTTTCTCAGTGTGCCTTGTTCCTCTCAGTTACAAAGCTCTGGAAAAAACACAGAATGATGCTGTCATACATGTATGAGGATTACATTACTTGGCCAATATTCCTCTAAAATCTAGAGCTTGGTATTGCAAGCCTTAGCTACCAACATAGGTTAATTGTAATAAAATAGCATTAGCCAGAACTTAAATTAGTTATTAACTGTTAACAATTAACACATGACAAACTGATAGAGCTGAATAACACAAGCCAAATTTGTAAAGCAAAGTCACTTTGTCCAGGTATTTGTAAACATATGGTTTGCAATTGCTGTCCCCTTTCTCAATCCAGTTACACAGAAACATATCTGCACTACTGTGATCCTTTTCAAAAAGTAATTTATTTTCCTGGCCAGTTCTATTTTCCCTTGTTAACAGTCTCTGAAATAGTCCAAAACAGAAGCAGAATGGAAATTCACTCAGAGCAGGAAATGTCAAATGTGTAAGCTGCTAAATGTTGTATATCCCAGGATGGAGAGTTTAACACAGACAAGACTGGAAAACACTTACAGCATAGTTTTTCCTACAAATTTAAGACTGACCTTTTCTGACCTGTCCATCCTCTGTGCCACATTAATAGACACAGCACTATATTGGCAGCACTGAAGATAGAAAGAGGAATATATGTCTTATTACAAAATATATCTCATTCAAGATTTGTTTATCCATTACATTTCTTTTTCAGAGCTGATCTTCATAACTTCATGTTTACCTCATTCAGTAGCCTGAAAGCCATGAGATGTCTCAAAAGGGTCATTTTCCTGTTCATTAAATCCTGTTGGAGTCTCAGACGGAGTGGCCCTGTGAAATTCAACCAGAAAAGATATTGTAGTGCTACCCAGAGTATAAACAGGCAGGACTGGGACTGGGAGCCACTTACAGCCAATAACAGTAAATTAGGACTAGTGTGGGAAAATGCATCTGAGGTCTGTTAAGTTCAGTCTCCTCATGGGACCAAAATTCTGAAAAGGTCCTGCAAGGGGAAAAGGGAGGTGGGTTTAGATTTCTCTTGCCTCATTTGACAGGGAAGACACTGTACAGTAAAGGTTGGCAAAGTCCAGTACAGAGCAGACAGTATGAGCAGGAATCCTTGTGTACTTTCAGAAATCCTCCTGAACTTGCAGCTTCAATGTTGTACCCAGATACCATGCAGCCTGGCAAGAACATTGAGAGCAGGTGCAATCCCAGATTCATCTAAAGATGCTGCAAGCACCTTTTGCAAAATTATATCTGGAAGCATCAAATCTTTGGAAAATACCCATTCCCTGAAAAACAGTATTTTCCTCTAAATTGCAAATAGCCTTGGGCAGGCAATTGCATAAAATCTGGGAGAATTACTTTACCACCCCCCTACAGCTGACTTATGGGGATTGATTTTGTGTAAAGTCCAGCATCCAAATTGATGACCAAGTCATGAATTTTTGGCTGTTTTGTGGGTTTTGTGAAAACATTTCCTGCAAGAATTTTGATATCATCTTGCTCAGGAGTGGTAAATCGCTGAGATCTCAGAGGATGCTCAGATTGAACCACACCCCACTGAGAGTATAGGAACTCCTCAATAGAATCTTATCAAACAGCACAGCAAGAACCATACCCTTCCCTCAGCAAATGGAGTCTTTCCTTAGCAGTCCTTTTCTGTAAGTCAGAGCAGAACTGAATTTCTTCACATAGAAAGGATGTAATTTCCTCTTGACACAAGTTTATCATGATGTAAGAGTTAATTGATAGCTTGCAGGGCACTTGTGTTTTCCAGGCTGTTGGTTTTGCCCTAAGCACAAATTTACTCAGTGATGAGAATATTTTGACAGCTCTGCCTATCTGTGCACAGGAGCTGCAGTTTGGTGTGAATTTTCTGTGTGTGTTGACCCAGTTTTAAAGCTTAAAATGAGCATGCTCTAAATTAATATGGGAACACTGTAGCTGGCAAAATAAAACAAAGAAAGAGGGTAAATAAGCAAAAGTAGAATACATTCTACACAAGAACTTTCAGGAGAGGTTTTGCTTAGCTGGCAGAGGCATATTTTTGTCCTGACACTTTCTTCAGGAGGTAATTGTTAAAAACTGATGTTATTCAGTGTGCAGGAAGTTGTCATTCTGACCCACTTGCACATCCCCATGATCACATCTTCAGCAAATCCCTACCCATATGCAAACACACTAAAATGAACATGTCAAATCAAGAAGTAGTAATTTTGAAGAGAAGACACATGTTGCATTATTCCTCTGCCTTCCTGGATCTAATATCTCGTTTAGAATACTCTCTTATTCGTATTTGTTTTGTTTATTTTTAGGCAACTCATGGTTCATTATTTAGGAATAAATAAATCCTTTCTGGTTTTATGTGTTGATATGTGAGTCGAACTGGGAAGATTATGCTTTTTTTCTTTAAATGACATGACAAATTATCTTCTTCCAAAATATAATATGCTGGGCACTATAATAGCAGAAAGCACAAGAGAACATTAGAATATGTTACCAGAGCTATGTGCATTACATTTTTTAAAGTAGAGAGCAAGGTTTTAAATAGAAATGTTCAAATACTTTTGCTACTAACTCTCCTAACAGTGTCCACAGAGTCAGAAAAAAAAAAAAAATTTGCATACTGCAATATAGGTGATATTGGTGCATATTCTGAATGTTGACAACCATTTATACTGATTATACACAAAAATAGAAAAGAAACTCTGTGCCCCTCTGTTTTATAATTGTGATCCAAAATCTGGCTATAAATAAAAGTACATTTGCTTAATAGAGATGCATTATCACTTTGCTTCACTGTTTTTCTCTCTTAGGTAAAATTAGTGGCTTGCTAAGCCATCAAAATGCTGCTAAAAGGATAATGATGAGCCCAGCTGCATACCTGGTGCTCCCATGGAGCAATTCCTTGTTCTTTGTTCTACACTGACCTTTGTCTCTTGTCATCAAGGAGCACAAAAATTATGGTATTAACTGTGAATTCACCTTGGCCACTTTTTATTCCAGGAGCTGGTGGGAAGGTGATGTGTATACTTGCTCACAGTTCCTCTCTTGAGGGTTTTTGACTTGGTCAGAGTGAGGAATGGCCCCACTGTACGAAGGCGACTGATTACTGGTTGAAGCAGTTAATTATGATGCTGACTACAGCTCAGAAAGATAATATCTTTCCAACTGGTTTCATTTTAAAATCAAACCTCATCCACAGTATGTTCTGTATGCATAGGAACTGTGCTATTTGCATTTGCTCAAGCCAAAATAGCAAATTTGGATCAGACTTCCCTTGCATTGAGATAATAAGGGTGGGATTTCACATCTGGCCTTTCAGTCTGGGCTTATTTTGATAAGGCACCAGCAGCAATTTCAATTTTTGAATAAAGTAATCAGAAATTGCTTGCAAGGGTTTTACAGTGTGGTGAATAACTTCTTCTGACTTCTATGTTTGGCTTGATGGGTTTTTGGTTCATTTCTTCAGGTTTCATAATGGGGGGGACAGTCTAAGACAACAAAAACATCAAGGAAAAAAAAATTGTGTTGTCAGTTGCAAGCTGCGTGAGCATTCAAACCAGCCCAAATGTGGGTGTCTGCAGAGTTACTGCAGAGAACAGCAATGTTCATAAGCAGATTACTGAGTCATGAGCATGTTTTGAACCTGATTACAAGCAGAGAGACAGAATTAGTCTGTGATTTCCATAAAAAATTAACAATAGAGACTGTGAGAAAAACAGAAGCTTTCAGCAGCTATTGTAAATGTTCCTCTTTTTTTTTGGCAAAGCAAAGTACTAAATCTGTGCTGATTATGCTGGCCAAGAAAAACTACTGGTGTGCTGGGGGTTTACCTGGGAACAAACTGTCAGCAAATCAAAAAAATGTCCCTCATTTTGGGACATCTTGATGTATCTTCAAGTGCAGGCAATTAGGAGCTTCTCTGGAAATGATGTTTAGCTGCTGTGCTCCTGTGCAGCAGCTCTGATATTGTATGAGCATCAAGAAAATGGTTCTAATTCTTAAAAGCAGAGTCCAGTTATGTTCTAAAAGGATATTGTTTGAGTTATGTTCTGTTATAGATGGGATGAAATGGGATATGACTGCCATTAGTACTACAGATGCAGCAAGAGCAGCATCTCTAGGTTAGAATTTAATTTTATTTTTTTTTAATTAATAGGTGCAGGGCACCTGTTGAAATAATACGACCCTAGCAGTGGGTCTCTGGAGCAGGGAACTTTTCCATAGATTCTTTTTTGAATCCTAAAATGCCTAGTTACTGATTTTAACTAGTATTTAACTACATTTTCATCATCCATTGTCCCTCAACTTTCATTCAAGGCAGCCAAAACAGCACCACTGAGCAGAAATCTCTAGTGTTCCTGGTCATTTGTGAGGAGCCGAGAGCCCTGATGTAGTCATTTACACATTGGAGTTAACTCTAATTTGCACAAATTAGCAATGAATATTTTTTCCAGAGAGTTCTTATCCAGACCTAATGTCCTGTTTTCAGACTATTTACAGATGTTGAAATTATGAGCTGGTGAGTTCAGTCCCTGTTTAAGTGCAACCCTCAACAGATCAGTGGAAGCTATGCCTGAAATGAATAATTGCCCTCAGTATAGAAGACTTTGCTCCCATGGAAAATTGAAATGAAAGCCCTACTTTTAAAAACTGTTTTACACCTTTTTTAATATTTCAAAATGCTGACTTCTCAGTGGGAGATCTTAAAACTGCTGTAAAGCCTATGGTGGAAATGGTCCTATCTGGCTGGGTGTATTCAACAGGTACTTCCTCTGCATAATAAAATAATAACAAAGATTCAGTTTTAGGATGAAAATATTTTGGACAAGGATAGCTGATTATGTGAATGTAATACAAAAAAAGTCATGTTCACTGTGTGTTGTGGGGAACAGTAATAGATAAGGTGCTATTTCTTTAAGCATATTACAAGGTTGTTGCAAGTTAAGTTACATATTTATTTTCTGCTTTTATATTCTCTGTTATGATAGTGTCTGCATCAGCATCTTTGTGTTACAGAAATGCCATAAATATTTAATATCTTTATTTAAATAACTGCGGATCTATTTCCATTTGTCATGGAAAAGGCCTTTATTTTCTGTATCATTGTGCACAGTTGTACCAGACTCTTATGTCATGTTTGTGATTCACCCAGAACACATCAGTAAATAAAATTACAGTGAACTTAGCCTGAAATTTAATTAGATTATCAAGAATCATAGTTCTGTACTTTCCTAATAAAAGTATCATATTGCAGACAGTTTACAAGGCATTGTCTCTGCACCTAAGTCTTGAAACAACATGGCAAGACACTAAAAAAATCTTGTTGATTTCCCTTTGCCGAATAACAGTGATCCTTGAGAGTCATTCTAGGTTAGTTAGTGATGTGTAACTCAGGAAAGCAGCAAAGAACATGACTCTCCTAATGGCTCCCCCAGCTCTGCAACCCTTGCTCTTGTAGGGTTGACCAGCCACAGGGTCTCTCATGGTAAGCAGTATATATTTGTTTCTATTTCTTTATGAAAACCAAGCCCATAGAGTCTTCAAATCTCTGCTGTTGCCCTGCTCCTAGGAGAGTGTCCCAAACACCTTCCTTTACATTAGGACAGGGCTGCTGTTCAATCATGGCTGTGCCAAGCTAGACCACTCATTTCAGTGTTCTAGGGGGTTCTTGTACCAGAGTATTCAGACAAACAGAATAAAGCAGCCTATCTCACCTTGCCAAATACAGTGGAAAAGAATGTCTTTTGGTAGACCTTGAAAAGATGCTGAACTAATTCAGTAAAACTTGAAGCATCCTGTAAAGAACCATATTAAAAATAATCTCCCAGGTCAGCAAGCATGGTGTGGGTAGAGAAAGAATTCACTTCTTATGTGAAGGGAAATAAAATGGGTAAATGGAAGCAATCAAGTGTGGGAGGCAACCTCTACCACCCGCAGCACTTTACATCTGCTCCTATTTATATTATTTATTCTTAAGCTAGAAAGATGGATAGGTATATAGGTTAGAAGTTTTTAGATCATAAAAAAACCCAAACCACAGATAAACTCTAGGATAGGATAGAGCAGAACAGAAGCATGGACAGGAAAAGATGCTAATTGTCCTCTTTCTTTTCTTGATAGCCCTTTCCCTGGAGTGATTAATTTGTTTAAAAACCTGTTTTCCCTGTGTTTCCCTCCCACTATTGTTTCCTTCCTAAGACTCCTTTCTGTGTGGTGTCATTTTCCCTGAAATAAACCCTTGTAATTCATTCAAACCTTAAGGCTGGTTACTTTTGCAATTTGTAGGATATATATGCACAGTGGATAATATTCCACATAAATAAAATATAAAATATTAATAGTTACAGACCATAACACCTCTCTCCAGAGGAAAAAAATCCTCACAATGGCTAGGATTCTCCTCAATTTTCACTTCAGTGTTTAGGTTCTTGGGAAACTGTTGGACAGTTTTTTCCTAGCTCATTCAGGAATTTTTCTTTACGGATCTGTGTGACATTGAAGCTTTCCTCCATCAGCAAGAGGCACCACCAGGCCCTTAGAGCTTTATTTTTCCCCATATCTGTTAATTTAACAGTTCTGTTGTGTGTGGAGAAGCACAGAGAGGAGCTCAGAGATGACTTCTAAGCAAACTATCTGAATGTGAGTTAGCAGCTGCACATTATTATTTTTATATAAACCATATTATTTTTATAAAAATTTGTGTTTGCTAGATGGAACTGAGTTTGTGGTTGTGATGTTTTTGCTGTTCTTGAAGGTCTGGAAGTTTCAGAGTCTGTACCATCTCACTGGATGAAATGATGTGGCCTTCTGAGAATCCCATTCTTGTGATGCAGCCAATTTGTGCTGCTCAGGAGAGATACGGATGCTACAAATACGTAGTGAAGTCCTGACTAGACATACTTTTCCAAGTAAATATCATATTGAGCTTATAAGGAAAACAGCATTTGTAATCAGAGAATGTTATAAATGCCACAGCCAGCTCTTCCTGCAGTTGCCTTTTTTATTTCCTTTGGTTTTCCTTGTCTTTCAACATATGTATAGGTATTAATTAAAAATAATGTGACAGAATTAGTAAAATTGATAACTATATGTATTTATTCCTCCTTGGTGCCCCAAGAATTTGATAATCTAAAATCCTCCATTTAATCATCCTAATAACTGGCTAACTGGGGAGGTCCAAGTGGACTGAAGGCTGGGAAATGTGAACCCCATTTTCAAAAAGGGCTGGAAGGGGAATGTGGGGAACTGCAAACAGAATCACAGAATCACAGAATGTTTAGGTTGGAAGAGACCTACAAGAACATCCAGTCCAACCTTTGACTAACACCACAGGCAACTACTTAAAGTCCTTAATGTCCAGGTCCAAATGCCTTTTAAACACCTCTAGGGATGATGACTCCACCACTGGCCTGGGCAGGCCATTCCAATGCCTGACAACCCTCTCAGTGAAAAAACGTTTCCTAATATCCAACCTAAACCTCCCGGGACACAGCTTCCACCCGTTCCCTCTGGTCCTATCATAGACCACTAAGGAGAAGCGGCTGTTTCCCTCCTCGCTCCAACTTCCCTGTCCACATGAACTGCCCCGTGCGAACTGCCCTGGCACATCCCTGGTTGCCCACCCCTGTTTGCTGTGCCCTTCAGGACCATTTCAATCCCCCCTGGGGTTGCCTGGATGCTCCATCCCCTCGTTTCAATCCCCCCGTGGTTGCCTGGATTGACTGAGCGAGTGAGCATCTTCCCACGGTTCTGGGCAGCTGCCCGGAGCGGTCCGATCTCAGGGACCCCCTGTACGGCACCATCTCACTGTGACCCCTGCGCTCACCTCAGGTTTTTGCTGTCACTGCCTCTGGCAGTCACTGAACTGACAGAGGAAATGTTCTGTCATTCAGACATTTGAGCTGTTGACTGCGTCAGGTGGGATCCTGCTGAATGCGTTCACTTTGGAGACACAAGCATGGAATAGATTGGGTGCTTAGGTAGAAATTGTCTAAGCCTACCAGGCTTCAGAGATGGACTTCAATCGGAGTGCAAAGGCCCCAAATTTGAGCTGGGGTCTTTGCAACATGGGCATGGGTCTGGCTTTTGAAACGCTTCCTGTGGATAAGGGTATTTCTGACAAGATCTATCCCTGGTGGAATTAATCACATCCAGATCTCTTGCCCCAACTCACTGCTATGTGAAGGAGCCAAACTTGGGTCTTGCTTTCAGTGAACCTAGAAACCTGCCAGGAGCAGGGTGCTGGAGGGGATCCATTCCTCCAAGGGGACATTGAGCTCATCCCTCCAGATGACGTGAACCCTGAACTGCGAAGGAAGTAGGGATGGAAACAGAGAGGTGGTGTCTCTAAGAGGATGCTTCTGTCCTCTAGAGCTTTTGTTTTATTGTGTTTGATTCTCCTTTTCTAGGAACACAACTTGTCTTCCTCTGCTAAAATCCAAACCTGAAATATGTAAAATGGTCTAAGCCTCGAGTACAT
>JAAWXA010000017.1:8693707-8731153 GCA_038090715.1 Florisuga fusca
TCCCATTACTGGTGACCTCTAAGGATTTCAAGATCTCCAAGACTCTTTTCCTTCATATTGCAGAAGGGATTAATTGGAGGAATAATAATTTGGCCGTATTTATTTATTTATATCCTATCATATCATACGCCAAAGGACTGCCTCTGGGTACAAGAAACCCCATTAAAATGTATGCAAACTAANTCTTATACACATCTGTAACTTAACTTGCAACAACCTTGTAATATGCTTAAAGAAATAGCACCTTATCTATTACTGTTCCCCACAACACACAGTGAACATGACTTTTTTTGTATTACATTCACATAATCAGCTATCCTTGTCCAAAATATTTTCATCCTAAAACTGAATCTTTGTTATTATTTTATTATGCAGAGGAAGTACCTGTTGAATACACCCAGCCAGATAGGACCATTTCAATCCCCCCTGGGGTTGCCTGGATGCTCCATCCCCTCGTTTCAATCCCCCCGTGGTTGCCTGGATTGACTGAGCGAGTGAGCATCTTCCCACGGTTCTGGGCAGCTGCCCGGAGCGGTCCGATCTCAGGGACCCCCTGTACGGCACCATCTCACTGTGACCCCTGCGCTCACCTCAGGTTTTTGCTGTCACTGCCTCTGGCAGTCACTGAACTGACAGAGGAAATGTTCTGTCATTCAGACATTTGAGCTGTTGACTGCGTCAGGTGGGATCCTGCTGAATGCGTTCACTTTGGAGACACAAGCATGGAATAGATTGGGTGCTTAGGTAGAAATTGTCTAAGCCTACCAGGCTTCAGAGATGGACTTCAATCGGAGTGCAAAGGCCCCAAATTTGAGCTGGGGTCTTTGCAACATGGACATGGGTCTGGCTTTTGAAACGCTTCCTGTGGATAAGGGTATTTCTGACAAGATCTATCCCTGGTGGAATTAATCACATCCAGATCTCTTGCCCCAACTCACTGCTATGTGAAGGAGCCAAACTTGGGTCTTGCTTTCAGTGAACCTAGAAACCTGCCAGGAGCAGGGTGCTGGAGGGGATCCATTCCTCCAAGGGGACATTGAGCTCATCCCTCCAGATGACGTGAACCCTGAACTGCGAAGGAAGTAGGGATGGAAACAGAGAGGTGGTGTCTCTAAGAGGATGCTTCTGTCCTCTAGAGCTTTTGTTTTATTGTGTTTGATTCTCCTTTTCTAGGAACACAACTTGTCTTCCTCTGCTAAAATCCAAACCTGAAATATGTAAAATGGTCTAAGCCTCGAGTACATATGCTATCAACTCTTCTTATTTAGAAAACAGTATCAGTGGCCCTTGTTTGTCTAACAAAGATTAAGTTTAACCTTCAGGGCCCAGCAAGAAGAACATCTGTTTATCGCCAGGAACATCTGTTTATTCAGATTTATAGCCCAGGGGCTGAGAAGCACGGTTTGTATTTCGGACCTCTAGCTGACATTTGTTCACTTAGTTTGCATACATTTTAATGGGGTTTCTTGTACCCAGAGGCAGTCCTTTGGCGTATGATATGATAGGATATAAATAAATAAATACGGCCAAATTATTATTCCTCCAATTAATCCCTTCTGCAATATGAAGGAAAAGAGTCTTGGAGATCTTGAAATCCTTAGAGGTCACCAGTAATGGGATGTGGAGCTGGACATGCTGGAATTGAGAAGCATATGAAGCAGAGAAAGAAGGGAAAAACAGTACACCTGGCTGGTTTGAACCTTTTGTCACTTGTTCTTTTGCAGGGAGAAGCTGTGGTTGGGGTGTCCTGTGTGCCAGAGCATAAAGGAGCTCAAACCACTGGTAAACAAGGTTCTCAGCAGGCCCAAACCTCTCCTGCCTGTGTGGCTAGGTGACTAGATCTGTACTTCATGTCCATGCCAAATATAACTGCACCAGCATCATGTCATGCACTGACTGCCAGTGCTTAGACAGAGGACATGGGTACTACGTGTGCACAGGCTGCATCCCTGCTTGTGGGGAACACCTGGGCCCAAAAGATGTCTGAGTCCTGGGTCACTCCATGAGATCTCGGTCCCATCTTCATCAACACAATGCTGCATGAAGTCTACAAATAAATGTGTGTTTGCAGGGCCTATTTCCAGAATAAATTATTCTAAAAATTATTTGGAACATTTTTATCGTTGTTATGATTGTATAGAGCTTTACTTAATGTGCAGCTAAACTTGAGCTGATGGCATCTCATTATAGCCAACAGAACAAAAATTCCAATGTGCATCTTCCTCCAAATGTTTATCTAGGGAGCAAGAACCTATTATCTCATGTGACAGTGTTATCTGCCAGTGACTGTGTATCTACATTAAATTGAAGACAGATACATTTAATGGATTCTGGGTGTTTCTGATGATCAGTGCAACATATGCAGAAGTGTACCTGGCCTGTACTATCTCTTCACCTTCCTGTAGGAGCACATCTCAAAGGTGAATGGAAGCTATGGCCATGTCTCTTTCAGATGTTTGCTGAAATGGCAGACTCTCAGTTCTGTTCTTTTGAAGAGCTGATCCCATTGGCTCAGACAGCTGCAAGGCAGGAAAGGTACCTGCAGCCCTTCACCTGCTGCTTGCACTTCCCTGCACCCTCTAACTCAGCAGCTGCCCTGGCAGCACAGGGGCTCTGATTGCTTATGGTCAACCCTCAAGTGACTGTTCTTGTGTTCTCCACTTGAAGGCAAATAACTGCTTTCACCCTGAAGCTGGAGCAATCAAATTGTGATATGAAAAAAAAAAAAAAAAAAAAAAAAAAGCCTCATATCTTCTTATGATAGAGTCATCTCATGAAAACCCAAAGCCATTTCCACACTAACAGACTGAGGGAAAAGTTACCTGAATTGTGTTTCTGGTTTTTAAGGGATTTGTAGAATCCTTGTAGATACTTCTCTTGACCAGTAAATGAAGATGTCTCACAAGACGAGACTTCTATCACAACTTACAAGAGCTCCCCTGCCTCTTGCCTGCAGCTTGAAGGAGGCACCAGTGCTCACAGCCCAGCTGGATGGGGAGCAGGGCTGGACCCAGGCTCTGAGCATGGGGTGCTTCTCAGCTTCTGCTGCCACTTGCATCTTGGCTGATCTGTGGGGTTTGCACTGAACTGTCCTGGGATGTGGAAGCTGCCACAGTTGTTGATAAGCAAAGTCTTTTGGGAATCTCTCAAGTATATCAGCCCTGCATGTTCCTCACCCTTGTCCCCAAAAAGGATTATCCTCTGTTGCTATTAACTGCAGAGCCAGCCTGCAAGCAAGCAGTGCACATGTCTTCAGCCCCATTTCTTAAAGAAGGTTAAAGGAGGCAGTTCCCTTGGCTACTCAGCACTCCTGGCAACCCACAGCTGACCTTTCTGGACCCATAGTGTATTCATCCTGCAAGAACCCTGACTTCATTCTGTCTCATTTCTGGTGTATATGCCCTTTGTGGTGAGAAAGCAGTTTGTCAGCCTAATTTGTGGGGTTACTAGAAAATTTCCCCTGTTAGAAGGTTTTGTGCCTTCCAGGTCACAGGCAAGCAAGAACAAAAGCTCTTTGGGGGGGGCTTGGTATATAAGTATATAAAATTATCACCTCCTGGTATGGATTGTTTGTGTCTCTACATGGGTTTGCATGAAAAGCCAGGTTTTTGCTTGGAAAACACACACCCACATGAGAATGATCATCTGTGGTGGACTGCCCATCCTCCAGCACTAGACACTTTGGAGAAAGGAACTCTTCGCAGGGGAAATAGTATTGGAAATAATTATCCCAGTGTGAAAGGGAGAGGAATGATTCCCACAGAAGCTATTTGACTGCCTTTTTCTCTTTGACCCTGCAGGAGGCATTCACAACTACATACCTCCTCTAATTTGGGTACTCTGCTGCAGGAAGGGAGTTGTCTCCAGCACTGGGAACTGCCCCAAGCTGAATGGAAGAGTGTGACCCTTCAGTACTGCAGCTCTTCCACTGCCCCACTAGCACAGTTCTTGAGGGGTTGTGCCCCCTCTCTGCTGCCATTTCCCATTCTTCTATCATGCTGAGGGAGTTGGTCAGGAGCACTGACTTTGTTCTCTATTACACCTCAGAGGTATCTCTGCTTTCCAGGGCAGAAAATCTGCTGTTTTGGTCTCCCATTTCACAAATGCTTCTCTGTGGGAGAGTTTTGAAAACGCACAACTGAGACAATGTGCTCACTTAGGCAGTGTGTAAATGTTACATATAGTGAGTTGATGCAGAGAGGCTGGAGAGTTGGGCAGGGAAAAATTTAGTGAATTGCAACAAGGGCAAGTGTAAAGTCTTACATCTGGGTAGGAACAACTCCAGGAACAAGTACAGACTGGGGACTGAGTCCCTAGGGAGCAGTGAAGGGGAAAGGGAGCTGGGGGTGCTGGTGGATGGAAGGATGACCATGAGCCAGCAATGTGCCCTTGTGGCCAAGAAGGCCAATGGCATCCTGGGGTGCATTAGAAGGGGGGTAGTTAGTAGGTTGAGAGAGGTTCTCCTCCCCCTCTACTCTGCCCTGGTGAGGCTGCATCTGGAATATTGTGTCCAGTTCTGGGCCCCTCAGTTCCAGAAGGACAGGGAACTGCTTGAAAGAGTCCAGCACAGAGCAACCAAGATGATGGAGTGGAACATCTGCCTTATGAGGAAAGGCTGAGGGAGCTGGGGCTCCAGCTTGGAGAAGAGGAGAATGAGGGGTGACCTCATTAATGTTTATAAATATATAAAGGGAGAGAGCCAGGAGGATGGTGCCAGGCTCTTCACAATTATGCCCAATGATAGGACAAGAGGCAACAGATATAAACTTGAGCATGGGAGGTTCCATAGAAACATGAGGAAAATTTTTTCACCGTGAGGGTGACGGAGCGAGCACTGGAATAGGCTCCCCACGCAGGTTGTGGAATTCCCCTCTCTGGAGACACTCAAAACCCCCCTGGATGTGTTCCTGTGTGACCTGCTATAGGTGACCCTGCTCTGGGAGGGGGGTTGGACTGGAGGAACTTTTGAGTTCCCTTCCAACCCCTAACTTTCTGTGATTCTATGGGTCTGTGTACCCCTGCCTTCAGGGTCTCATGGCCCTTGAGTTGCATTTCATTAACTCTGTATCCATGTCAGTATCACTCAATAGGGTGAAAGCATATCATCATTAATTATGAAGGTTTGTGTTGGCAACCACTTAGTTCCTATGGTTACATCTCTAAGGAATTTTGAAATATGCACTTTAAGACTCTGAGCAGAGAAACAAGTTGACTGTTACAGAATTCATGAATTATAATATCTCATTTACTTATAATGCTAATAAATAATTGGTGTAAAATCATCTAGTGCAGCCTTAGAATGTGTAGGGTACTTAAAGGTCAGCACTGCTCTTAACTCTCCCTTTAAACCTTCTTATTGCAATAATGCATCCCAGACAGCAATTACAGTGTTTCAGAGTATCCACTTAGTGAATCTATAATCCAGTCTGTTCCACAGGGCTGTCCAGCTTGCATTCCCATTGGCACCACAGCATGCTTCCTAGCCTGTGCTAAGGCAGTGTTAACCTCCCCCCCACGTTTCTAGGCACACTAAATCTGTGCCATGGGAACAATATGCTCTATTTTACTGTCTCCTGCAGCCCCTTGTCCAGGCAGGATCCTGAAAGAAATGGTGCTTTGTGGCAGATAAATACTCCACTATTGGCCCCCCCGTTACCCCACTCCATCCCAACTCCAAGGGACCTGAATCCTTTTTTGTCTTAGAATCTTTTTTCCAGGCTATAGTTCTCATTATCCCTATCTTATAGTTTTTGTTGTTACTGAGTCCTAGAGAATCTGCTTCTTTAACTCCCTTTCCCCCATACTTGCTTCTGGCTTGGATGATATTTTTTTTTGTGTGGTTTTTTTGTTATGTTTTGAGTTGATTTTTTTGGTTTTTGTGGGGTTTTTTTACCTGTCTTCTGCTTGTCTTACGTGCAAGCAGGCACACACCAGGCTCTGCACTGTTTTAGGATGATCTACTCTGCCCTGTCCTATTTGTCTCATCAGTACACATAACACTTCAATTTTTGTCACTCTTTCCCTGCACAGATCTGGCTTTGCCTACAATAAAATTTTCATTCCTGTTCTCTAACTTGCTTCTTTTTTTATCCTCTCCCTTGAGAGATGGCTTTCCACAGTGAATCCTGGGTGAGTTAACATCATCCTATAACTATGCTTTCATCTTTGTGGTAATGCTAGTCTGCAGCTGAGCTACCCTGACATTTTGTTTCCCTCCATCAGCAATGTGTACCAAGTGCAGGCTTTGCCCAGCTGCCCATGGCAATGCCTGGTGAGTGCAGTTAGTTTAGAGCTTACTGAAATGTTGAGTTGACTTTAAATTATTCCTGCATGATTCCAGGCGTGGGATGAATCAAGGTGAATCACATCGTGATGGAGGTAATTCCTCCCATCAGCTGAACAGCGAAACAGTTGCTATTTTTTGCATAGTGAAGATGCCATCTTCTCTGTGTTACTAAACAGTGTTCCCTGCTAAAATCATGAAGCTGAGTGAGGCGGTCAGTTTGTTACCAGCTTGCAGACAAAATGAATTTCAACAACACAGCCTTCAGTGTAAACAAATTCTATTTAATAATTTGGAGGAGGAATGCTGGCTCAAGATCAGGAGATATCTGAAGGCACCATCTTGTAGAACTGTACGAAAAACCTGTTGCCTCAGATGAGAAAACACATTTCCTAAAGTCTCTGTAAGCCCTGAAAGCAAACCCAGGACTCAGTAGGCATTGCTATCCATTGGGAAAGAAGTGCATTAAAAGCCCCCAAACAAAATAGAGACTGACATTCCTTCAAAAATAATCATAGAAATATGATGCCACCTGTAGTAATCTTAATTGTATTTGAAGTCTCTGTTAATGCTGTGATTCAGCATTAGTGTTGGTGAAAAAGTTACTTTTTGTCCCTGGGGCAGAACCAAGATGTGGACTCCCTCAAGATAGGGATGTAAAAGCTGGAGATGTTCTGGAAAGCAGCTGGTTGCTTGCTTTCTGTCACTTCAAATGAGCAGCTGTGATCTGGAGGAAGGGAAGATACCAAGGTGATGGGGAGAGGTTGTGCTGTTGGGAGGATGGGGTAGCAGGAGGATACCCTCGGAGTTAAGCTGGGGAATGGAGCATTAGAGTGGACTTGGGAGCATTCAGCCCTGCGGAATAAGCCCTCAGCCTCCCAGAATCACCCATGAATTTCCTGTGCTGCTTCTTGCCACCTGTGTACTACCAGCAGGCTGGCTCCACATGCTTTGTGAGAGCTCTTCTGGTCAGAAGATACTTGCACAGCAATGCCAGTGGGTTTGAGTGGCTCCTTGCTGAGACAAAGGAGGAAAACAGAGGAGCAGGAGATGGCAAAAAGCCCAAGGGTATTTGACTAAAGGGTACAACTGTCTCCATCACTGTTGCACACTCCTCTACTTGCATACAGAATGGCCACATTTGCTTATGACCTGACTCATCTGGGAAATGTTTTCACCTGTTTCTAGGTTTAAGGCTGAGACATCTGCAACACAAAGAGGAGTTTGTGCCCTTTATTTGTTACGTCACTTCCAGCATAAGCTAAATAAAGAAAATACTTTCTTGCTTTAGTTAGATTTAAAATGGCACAAATCATGAGGAAAACTTGCAGTGAAATTTAACCAGTTAGATGATGTTTGCTATAGGTTGAAGGAACTCATAAACACAGTTGTCTTCATGTGTCACACGCATTTCTTGGTGTTCCTTGACAGTTACTAATTACATTAATTCTTCTGATGCTAATTTCTGTATAGTAATGATGAAAAATGCATTTTTTCTAGGGAGTTATCACTTGGCAGATATCTCAATGGCAATAAATTAAAGTACAAACTAACTTTCTGTTACCCTGCTTTTCTTCTCCACTGATACAAGCAATATCAGAGTCTGCTCTGACACTGTATTTACTGTACAGCAAGGGTGGAAAAGCAAAACCATAGCCTAGGTCACCTTGATATATGAAATCCATTTCTCTCCTGTTTCTTGCAGTTTACCCTGCTGGTATTGTCAGTCCCTGCAAGATTCTGCACAAATAAAATATTCTTGTGCAGTCTTGCTGCCCACTCAGACCCAGGAGGGCTCCAGCCTCCTTAGAAAGTGTAAGAGGAAAGTGGATGCAGCTGAGGGGCATTCCCACACATGGGAGGCCTTCCTTGTGCCTTTCACATGCTTCTTTTTGCTGACACAATGCTGCAAGGCAAACTTTGCCAACACCTCTTCACTCTTCTTCACCCCACTTGGTGATAAAGTTAAAAGCCAAGTGGCTGAACCCCAAAAACCAAGGAGCTAGATTCAGTGTTTGCTGCCCTCATGTTATTTAAGTTTCCTGTAGCTTCCCAGATGCTCTTGGGGGAGTGCACACAGAATTCAGGGGTCTGACTGAGCTGTGCCCTGCAGAAGAAGTTTAACCAATGAGTCCCATCCTGCAGAAATACCTTTTTGTTTCCCAAGAGGAGATGATGGAGGATCTTAACCCAGTTCTACTGTTTACAAAGGAGTAAGGAGGAGTCACAGAGATAGCAGTGGTCAGAATATGTCCTTAGATTCAGGATGAATGTAAAATACTGGTTTGGCAGGGCCTTCTGCTGCTTCTGAAGTACTTCAGCTGTAGCATCATACCAGCCCTATGTGGCAGGAGAACTGTTCTCCAGATGGTACTTGAATGCCTCTGGCTGGAGGAAATTTAAGTCTTCAGGACTGCTGCTGAGGTCTTCTGTCAAACACGGATGCTGCTGTCAGCTAAATTCAGACAGGATGATGGACACTATATGGAAGCAAAACTTAATTCTAACTAGATCTTAACATTTAATGCAATTATGGCAGCTATGTTGATCCAAATTGAACACTATCCTTAAGGTATCCTATTCTCATACAGCTCTGTAAGATGCTCTTATACATCTTTCTCTCATTCCCAGCTCAACCTTCTGCTTACCAGGTGAAAATCACATGTGCACCACTGTTTTCACAAATGATTTCTTGCATTTGATGGAAAAGAGCCCCTGCAGTTACACAGAGGACCTTGTGAGAAATAAGTATGTGCATAACTTTTATTGATAATCTCAGTAATGCAAAATTATTCACCCAGGAAAAAAAATGCAGCTTCACAGGAATTTGTTGCCTTCAGAAAAAAATAATAAGAACTAATTGCATGGGTGACAAGGTCTGTGCTGAGTTTCTCTCTCTGATGAACTGGAAACAGCTCTTTGCTCTACAGCTGGAGACAAAAAAATCTTTCTACCTTAAAAGAAATATTGCAAATAAGTTGAGTATTTTATTTCTTTCAAATTGTGAATGTATCTTTTCTCCTATATAGGACCACAGTTCTGCCTGTTTTTCCCTCAAAGCTGTCTTATTTTGTTGGTTTTATTAAGGAAGACTTTTAAGATATTTTTTTTTTAAATGACAAATTTAGACAAGAACTTCTAGCACAATTTTAGCCCATCTAAACATAATTAAGTATCTTTGAAATATTCAAATACCATTTCTCTGAACCAAATAGTATGAAAATCCCTTCTTTGCAGTGATTCAGAGATGATCTGTCCTCTCTCTGAAGCAAATAGCAATGATGGAGCTGCAAAATTTCTAGTCATGAGATGTATCAGTTTTACCAAGTATATTTGTATACTTTTTATCAGAAAAAAATACTTCTGAGAGACAGTGCAGTATGCAAACAAATGATAAATTATTCTGTGTGGTATTTTTGAGTGACTCTGCTGGGCTCCTTGGCAGCAGATGATCTTGGTATAGCCAGAGCACAGCCTGTGCCTCATCCTGCCACATGCCAGCATGCATGGACATGAACATTGCTGCAGAGGATGCTTCATCTGTGTTCATGAGGTGTTCATAGTGCCAAAATCTGCTTTGCATCTTCAGAAAGAGGTTCAGAAATGGCTTTGGCAGGAAGCCCAGTTCCTGCAACAAGTGTTTGAGGTGCTGCTGCCAGTCCTTTCTCAGGGATCCAATTCCACCTGAATATCTTCGTCATTCCAGCGTCCTTCCAGGCTTGGCCATCACATTTGTTATTGAGTCCAAAGCAAGTGCTCTGCTGGCAGAATGGTGATTTTTGCTCTTTGACAGCCTGGGCTTGCACTGCTGCAGCCTCCTGCTCTGTTCAGAGAGATTTAGGGACATGACAGTAAACACATCCTCCCCACTAGGCTCCTTTTATCCCTGGTTTAGTGCAGCCAGACCTCACTCAGCACTGGGTATCCCAGGGTCTTGCTGACTGAGAAGTTTGTAAGATCAAGCCCTTGTAGAAAGGCTGATTGTGTATTCTCCCTGCATCATCCTCCCTTTAAAATTTACATGTAAAGGTACCACCAGGAGAGATTAAAGAGGCCTCATCTACATTAGCTGATGAAAACTGGAGTCTTGCTCTAGCCTGTGTGAGCAGAAATACAAATCCTGGGTGCCAGGGTGCAGTGGATACCAGGCTGCAATGCTTCTGCTGACAGCCTCCTCAGAGTTCTAGTAGGATTACAGCTGCTATGGGATTTTATATTTATTAATATATATAGGGCTTGATTTAAGCACAGCAGCTCAGAAGCAAAAGTACCATTGATTTAAGGTGTGGGGGACGGGTCACACAGATATCCTCCAGGACACATGGGTCTCCATCCCAAACAGAAAGGAGAGGTAAGGGGAGATGATCAGTGTGATTGCAGGCAGCTGGCAGTTAATATATTATATCCATTTATTTTGTCCCACGTAATACATCTTTAAAAATTTCATCATAACAACCTGATCACATTTTTTTTCAAAGTATGTCTATTAACAAACAGCACACACATGACAAAAAAGTAGTTGTTTTTTCCTTGTGTCCATTTGTTACTATAAGATTTAAAAAAAAAAAATAAAATTCCTAGCTCTTTTACTTTAAACAATGGAATATCTATGGATCACACATTTCTTATTGCCTCTATATTTTTCCTAATAAGTTTTTCTTTCTTATTCTAACATCACATGATCTGTTGTTCCCTTGTCACCCAGACACATTAAGTACTGCCCTCAGAGTTTCAGAATAGCTTCTGACAAAAAAAAAGAAAAAAGAAAAAAAAAGAAAAAAGAAAAAAAAAGAATCAAACCCCAGTAGCTTAATTTGCATCACCATTGCTGAGGGTTCTGTATATTTACATCATAAAAACCTCATTTCAGAAAGCTGAACACTATGAATTAATGTGGCTGCACTCAGCTTTTAGGAGGGAATTTATTCTTAGGAACTGGTCAAAGAATTGGGTTTGGCAGGACTGATAGAATGACTTTTTCAAAACAGAAAATCTGCCTGCCTGCTCATTGATTTAAACAATTAGGTTAAAACGTTCTTTATTTTTAAAATAAGAATAAGCTTCTATCAGCTAAGGTACCTAAAGATGAACTGAAATGTGCAGGTGGAATAAACAAACAGGAGCCGTCCAGAAGCCAGAAAGCAAAGCAAATTGATGTACAGATTTTTTAATAGTCTTTTCCTGGTTTGCTTCCTTAATCCTTCATAGTGTCAGTAAAATTGAATCTTTCTCAATATTGGGTGTCCTTTGTGCAGTTAAATTTGACATTGAGGAAAAGGAGTTATAAATTATGTGTCTGGCTGGTGGAGATGGGCTCTGAGCCTCCATGAACACAGACCTTCTCAGAAGAGCTGGTCAGAAGATCAGGCTCAAAAAAAATCATATTGGAATCCTGCTCTTCTTTCCTTCCTTTTCATCCTGATCACAGAGAATCTCCAACAGTAGATCTGTAGGGAATATGGAAGTATATTAACCCTAACCCTAACCCCACCACCATGAGGGCAATGGGATCACCCGAGTCCTCTGCATCTTGTGTGCCTTCCCAGGGCTCTCTTTAACACATCAGAGATTCCTAATGATCCTGGATCTCCTTGGTTAAGAGTATATTAATTGGGCATTTCCCCTGAGGTGTTCAAGCATGCAACATTTGTGAACACTTGTCAATTAACTTCTTCCTTTCAAGGACTAATGACTCCAAATGACACTCTGAGCACCCGCTGCAGGTTTCCGAGCTGGGGTGGGGGGACTCTGCACTCAGCTCAGCTCTAGATCTGGAAATGCACCTCCTAAGAAGATTCTCTGCTATGCTAACCCATCAATATTTATACAGCAGGCAAAATCCTTATCAAGTCTGTCAGGCAGAATCTGTCACTGCGGTGCTTCTCAAAGGTAATCAGCCTCAAGATATCTGCTTTTCATTTATAAACAGGTTCTAAGATGAATTGTTTTGCAATTTGAGTCTACTGGTAAAATGCCATATTAATTACTGAATTAATTCAGTTGCTTGGGTCCATCCTCAGGCACCGCTCTTGTGCACACAATGAATAACAATCTGAGGGATCAAGGGGATAAGCTGGAAATGTTTTCTCTTCAGAGGAAATGTCTGATTTGGTAGGCTGCCCTTTCTTGGAGTTTCTGCACAAAAGGCAGATTCTCACCAGGAGAAACTGGCCTCACCGATGTGGCCTCTTCTGTGCTGCCTGCCCCTGGCAGCAGGTGCTGTGAGGAACCTGGAGCAGAGCAAGGATTCATTTTTTAATATACTGAAAATCTCAGCTGAACTCTACTTCAACAAATACCAAATTGCACCTTTGCCCCCAGCATCTCCCTGTGTGTGCTCTCTTCCTTCAGACCTGGACTGAGGAGTGGAGCTCTTAAAACCTTTAGGGAATAAAAAAGCAAGCAGGAGCTGAGTCTTTTCTCTGACTAAATAGAAGGGGAAGTTTCACAGCAAAATGAGTGGTGTGGTAGAGTAAGATCTGGTATGCAGAGGAACACAATTCCTCTTCTGCAGCTTTGTTATGTGACAGACACAGAGCCAAGGAGGGGGTTGCTGAAAGTTTTTAGAAAACCATGTGTCCTGGGGAGTGTCCTTCTAATCCCTGACACCTCTGACAAGCACTTTCAGCTCACTGCTCAGCATCCCAACCCCTTCAGAAATACCTGTCCCTTTTCTTTCACCCTAAGTCATGCAAGCCAGGGAAGGGAAATTTGCCTGATGTATGTGTGATATTGTGAGAGGAGGAAAATCAGCATGTATGAAACCATCCTGGTGATGTATTCTGGGGAGCAGAATCCCTCATCCAGCTCATGCTCTCACTGCAGCTCCTTGCTTCAGTGTGAGGCAGTGTGGGTGAGCAGCTGCTAGGGAAGAAATGCAGACTATGCTGACATTGGCCATTTTTTTCTTTTCTGTCCTTTGTCAGGCTGTAAATCTGCAGTTTTTACTTGGCTTCTGTTAGTAAGAAATGTTATTAACCAACTGTGTTACAAGGGCACTATCTTATTAGTGTGGCACAAGAGGTTCCAGCCTCCTGCCAATAATCTTCTATAAAAGCAAATTCTGCTGAGCCTCTGCATGATGAATACTCTCAGGCTGCTGAAAGTAATTGATATAAGTTGCAGCATGGCTAAGAGGAATACCTGCAGAGGACTGTCAGGCATTTCTGTGGCTTCTACACGCTGTGGCTCTGAAATGACTTGTTTAAAAACCCCAGCAGTGGAGCTCTACAGGTCCCAGAGATATTTTCTGTTCCAGCAGCTAGCTGGGGAGGTGATCAGTGCCCAGACAGGTCTGTGATGCCCAGGTACACTGTTTCCTCTGATAGCTGTAGCTGGGAGAGAGATGTCATGGTTCTGCTGCTGTTGCAGGTATCAGGCATACTGTTTCCTCAGTGTAAAATTTCTGTCTGAGTGAAAAATGAAGAAAACATTGAAAAAACAAACATGGTATTAGCACTTGCTGTATCACCTAATGCTGCCTCTGCTTTGTAAACCTTCTACCCTGTTACACAAAATTTGTTGTCAGTATTTCCTTGCAGCCTAAAAAACACCTATGCTTTTCTTTCTAATACGGAATTAGTTGTTCAGTAAAAATATGTACTAAGATGTGGAGAGCTTGATCCATTTCCTGGTCAAATAAATTGAAGGATTGCTATTGATTTCATATTTTTCTTAGATGGGCTCTCTGTTTTATCCATTTTTCAGCAGATAATTCCATGCTCTGTCAAATTTATTCCTCATGGTGCTTGTATGTATTTTGGGAAGGAATAGGAGCATAACACAGAGTAAAAAGAGTAATTTCATAAGCTAGAAATGCTCCATTAGAATAAGAAAATGTACCACTAAAAAATGCACAATATTTGAAAATGTACAATTAGAATATGCACAATGTACACTACGAAAATGCAGTGACCAGCATGGCTTTATCCTGAAGGCCTAAAGGTATGATGGTTAAACTTGGTATTTTTCATCTGTGGTGTAAAAGCTTCCAACTCCTTTAAAGTCGGATGAAACATGACATTTGTGTCACATTCTATCTGCTTACATTGGTTTATGTTATGTCAACTGATGTGATGTAACCATACATAGCCTGATAGCTGGTGATGTTAAAAAACCAAAAGCCTTTGACTTCATGAATGTGACATTGTCAGGGGACAGCTGCAGTGGTGTTATAGACTATGTTTGACCTCATCAGGTTGCCCATCTTAAATAGGAGGCTCAGCTTCATTTTCAGAAATTATGATGAAGCACAAAAAATCCCCTTCATGGCATTGGTGATACTGTTCCCAGGCATCAGCTGCAGGTTTTACCAAGGTGTTGGTGCCTGGTGTTTTAGTTCTATGAAGATATATTAGGGGGCTCTTTCAGGATAGTGAGTGTGGACTGAAGGGAAGTCTGCAAAAGGACCACATTGCAGCCCTCTATTTGGGAAATCCTGGGTGAAAAAAAAAAAAAAAAATGCAGGGTGATGGAGCCAGAATATTCTGCTGGTATTTTCATCCCAGCAAGTCCCGGGGCTCTTTTGAACAAAGTACAATTTGGAGGTGCTGTGTTTCTCTGTGTCCAAACCTGTTTCCAGGTATCTGGAGGACCAAAGTATGAAGCAGAGTTGGCTGCTGCCCAGCTGCTGAGGAGAGGAGCTGCTTCTGGCAGTGTCAGGCAGGGTACATTGGGCAGCTCTCAGGGTTACAGACCCTCACTGGGTAACAATGCAAAGGCATGATGTAGTCTGTTGAGCTGCTTTTTCAAAGCTGACTCACAATGAATCTAAATGCCGTAACTCACAAGAACGGTGTTTATTGTGTTGTTTTTATTGTTACCACTACCATAAACCTTGGTATCCATCATTCTAACGATTTCAAGCATAATAAAACGATGGGCAGGTTGGCATTCTTGTAATCTGAGCCAAAGCAACATGATCATTTTGAAACACATGAATTTCTATGAGACTGTTCCTCCTTTAAGTGAGGGGTTCAGATCAGCTGGTGACCACACCATACCTTAAAGACCACAAGTTCCACCAATATTCCACTTTTTGAAAAGTGAAGTTCTACTGGTGGAAAGATATCTAGGCATACTCTACATATACAATACCAGGTGATGTATTTACAGCTGTGCAATAAAAAAAGATAGGAAAGGTATTTGTCAGGGAATCAATGGGCTGGGTAACTTAGGTTTTCTATGAAAGGCCACTTAGGAACTCTTGAAAATCATCATGGTGACTGCAAAAAGTCAGTTCTTCCAGTCATACAAACTGACATTCAGCCCAACAAGAAGGCAAGACTAAACAGTCTTGGGACTGCCAACTAGGAAAAAGGAATCTGCTCCCTGAGTGAAGCACTGCAGCATTGCCTGCTCTTCCACATTGGTGCACGGTGAGGGAGGTCTGGCTGCTGTCTGTGCTGGATAACCTCAGCGGGAAAGTGTCCCATCTGCTCCTTTACTCAGCATTGTTATCTTCAATTGATTGTGTGTGAGTGCAGCAGCAGGGCTGTCACTGGCACTCTCCTGGGCAGCTTCATCTGCTGTGCATCTGCCTTTCCTTCATGAATGATAACATCAGTGTTTTAGACTAGCAAAAAGTACTTGATAAAACCACTTTTACCCATGATTTAGGGAAATAAAATAAAAACATCAGCTCTGCTGGAAATTTCATGCACAGGCAACTTAAGCCCATGTGTGTGCCTGGAAGTGCCCAAGT
This sequence comes from Florisuga fusca, assembly GCA_038090715.1. Taxonomy (NCBI): domain Eukaryota; kingdom Metazoa; phylum Chordata; class Aves; order Apodiformes; family Trochilidae; genus Florisuga; species Florisuga fusca. The sequence goes on from JAAWXA010000017.1 coordinate 8,709,694, forward strand.
GGGACTGGTGAAGGCAGTGGGGTTGGGCTCACAGACACCCCACTTCTCCAAGCCCACGCCAAGGATTGCACAATCACAGCTGGGCAGGACCCTGCAGCAGCTGCTGTCTGCATAGGCAAAGCTTAGCAAAGGTGGGGAAAGCAGAGCTTGGCATTCAACCTTGCCACTGTGGATCTTGTGGATCTGAACTTGAGATTTCCTAAAAGTCAGTGTCATCCCTCTCCCGAAACCTGTGAAGGGCAAGAAAGCAACTGTTTTCTTCCTTCTGCTGGAAGTTGAGCTTCACACATATTTGCAGTCTCAAACACAGCTAGAGAAATATGCTTTATTAGAAATGTTGATGTGGTTACACTAGCAGTAAAACAGAGACAAACATAAACCCTTCCTACTCATCTTCATTGTATAAAAAAAATCCCTGTGACACTATGAAGGTCATTTATACTATGACTTGATTCATTCCTGGTACAAGACAATGATTCATTTATATGGACTGCTCATTAGTTTTAAATTTAGAAACTTACATTAACTGCTGTGATAACATTTAAATGGCAAGAGGTGGATGAACTGTACCAGCATTGCTCTGTGTCCTCCCTCAATCCACTGACATTTCAGGACTGAGGACTCCCATTATCCATGCTGTCACATGATCATTTGTGTAGCTTCTTCCTAGGGACATATTTTTCTTCTTTGATACTATCCTGTGCTTTCTGTAACTCAGAATACTCAGATGAATAGATGCAATTTGTTTGTGGCAAAGCTTGTATCACACTGGTAAATGAATGGAAATCTTCTGATTTTTTCTTACTGAGAAAATATTGACTGCTTTGAGAGGACTGCTTAGCAGGGTATGCAGGGCTCAATCAGGACAGTGTTTTGAAATTATAAATCATGATCAGACATGATCAGACAGTAAACAATTGTGCTGTACTATTCACAGACTCCTCCAAAATGCTCTTACTGTATTTGTTCATTGTAACAGGTACTGAAAAGAATTCTTTATTATTTTCTTCTGTACTGAATCTGGCAATAACCGCTTTTGACTCTAAAGTCCTGGTTAGAAAACTGGGCATTTCTCTTCTTCTGTAATTTTCTCCAATGTGCGTCTCATCTTGTCACTGAAATGGAAATATTTCACTAGTTAAATGGAAAAAAAACACATTTAAGGCAGGTGGTGTTTCATGATCTGGCCAACACAGAGCTCCTCAGCACACAGAATGATGTTTTACTGCAACAAGTTAAGTGCACAAATTTTTCATCTGGATGAATGATTTCTGACTTCCCTCTGAAATCCCATTTCTTCTCTAGGAAGTTCAGTTAATGAAAAAAACCCATGTGATACAGTGTCCATTAGTGCTATGGAGAAACTCATTCTGGTCCTCAAAAGTAATTTTTTATTATTTCCATTATTTTAAACTCCTTTGGCCATGGTTTGGAAACAGTACCTGAGATCATTCCTGCAGCTGAAACTTTTAGTTACATACCTCTCTTTTCTCAAGCCTAATGATGTCCTGAACTGGCTTCCATGTCTTTAACTAGGCACATGTGCTTTTGGTTCTGGAGAAAGCACTTGCAAAAGGGTGAAGAGAAAACTGAGTAAAGCAGTATTTTTTTGGGCTGCCCTTCTGATGGTTCATCCCAGTTGCTTTGGTCCTGTCCATCCTTGCAGGGGTAGATTCCCAGTGATGAAAAGAACCTCTCTATGTGCAGACACGGGAGTGGGGGGGAGAAATACAATCCTCATCCTGCTTAGTCCAGACTACCCAGTGTCAGGGTTTGGTAGTCTGTGGGCCATGCATCTGGGGTCTCCCAGCATTGAGAAAATCACACATATGGGTATAGTTCAGTCCTTTTCAGGTCCTTGGCAAGCCACTGCCACTGGGTTTGGGTCTGGGAGAAGTAGCTGGTGCTGTTCCCCATACAGACATGGATGTGTTTTTCTAGGTTTGCAACACTTGTGGGAAATTATGTCACTGGGTTTGTTTCCTCCTGAAAGGCAGTAGGTACATTCTAGGGCCAAGCCTTTTGCTTTCAGAAATGGTTACACCCAGGGATTTTATTGAAAGGAAGAAAATGGAAAGATTGAAATATTTGATTCAGCTTAAAATTAGACATTTAAAAAATTATTTCCAGATTAGTGCTTTGGAAATTTTCTTTCTGTTGTCTTGATAGCATTCTTCAGTGCATTTATGCCATGTCCCTTCTAACTGAGAAATAATGACACTGCTAAACTGAATAGTTCCAAGCTTGTTTTTTACTGCAGTTTGATTTCCTCTGACATAGGTAGGACATTATAGGCATGTCTCAGGCATCACCAGCATCAGTCATCCTATTACCTTGGTTCAGTGTGGCACCACCAGGCACCAGGGTTGGCTTTTCCCTTGCATGATCTTTCATGGCTCAGAAAAAACACCCTAGCTCTGGTTCAGCTCTGGGAGGGAGAGGGGTTGCTCTCTGAAGCATGAATACAGCAGGTTCCCAAAAGGTAAAAAGAACTGCTAAATAAATCAGCAAGGAGTAGAAAACAGAATGAGAAGAGTGAAGTTAGAAGACATAAACCAGTTAGCTGTATGAAACAGGGAAGTGTAGATGTTTCTGTTTGCAGGAAGAGGTTTGTATGCTCATTGAAAAGGGACTCAAAAGAGTCTGAAGAAATAAATAGAAGCTACTCTTTTGACTTCAAGGGGAGATGCATTTGAGAGTGTATTTTCCAAAATATAAAGCCATGAATTCCACTTTGTGGTAAAACTAAGTCTTTGAATTATACAGCTAAATGTGACAACAATAGTGACATTGAAGAAAAACTTTAAAATATTTTAGAAATGCAAAACATGATGAGATTATGAAATTCATTAAATAGAAAAACACCGTTCCCAGAAAATATTAGACTCAGGGGAAACACCTCTGTCTGCAACTTGCTTTCCAACAGTAAGAAAGAGTAGATGTAATCTAAAGCACCAAAATGTAGAGTCTTTGAATGAGCAGCAGTTGAGCACCCAGGAGACCTGCACCTCAGGGCTCTGCTGTGCAGGGAGATTCTCCCCTGCCATGCTGCAGCCCCTGCTTGCTGCCTGCATCTGGCTGCCTGGGAAGCAGTGAGCTGAGAAACTCATTTTCTGCTGTGTTTTTTATAGGAACTTTTCCTGTGATGACATTTTTATTTTTAACCTGCCTGTTTATTTACAAAGATGATCTTGGGGCCTGAATTAATCTGTCAGTGCTCTTCTTCAAGAGCAAGAACTTTTAGACAATTAGCCCACTGCCCAGGGAAATCAAAGGATCGTTGTCATTGTCATTTATGACAATCCTATATTAAGGTTGCTTTTGGAATAAGAAATCAATGAGACAGTAGTTTGAAATGACCCAAGGACTTTCCAACCCAGTGATTTAATAACACGGTGAATAAGAAAGTAAATCTCAGTAAACACTAGTGTCCTAGAACAGAATATGCCCAGAGGAATTTTCTGTTACTAGTGTTATTTGCTTGTCAAAATGCATTTCAGCCACATTTTCCACTTTCTGTTCAATATATTATCTTAAAGATGAAAAAAGTTTCATATTCATTCTGAGCTTTTCAGAAACCTTTTTTCTCACTAGTTGACTAGAAAGGCATTAAAATACAAATATTTAATTAACTGACAGAATATTTTAAGCCAGGTTTGACAGTGGTTCTTCTAATCCTATATGGGTTCCTGGAGAAGCAACAAGGAGAAAATCCCATACTTTGAGATGTGTTTAAGTTTTTCTTTCTTCTTTTGAGCAGCAGTGAACCTTTTTGATCTCACTCTTTTGTAAAGTAACTCTTCGTCAGATAAAATATGAAGATCCCTATCAGAAACCACTTGACTTTGACAGGCCTGACAGTCCTATGTTGCCTGCAACAAAGTAATGGCTGGCACTGAAATGAAAAGGACTTGGGTAATGAATAAAGAATATTTTGGTAGCATGACTCATAAGTAATACAAAAGCAGCTTTGGCAATGTCTATACTAATTACAGACTGACTGTTATGTTGTAACAATCATGGGTATTAAGTGTGTGGGATGCTGAAATGTGTGGGCATCCTGCTAAGCTTGATCTCAGTTCTTTAGAACTAAAATCCTGTCTGTCCCAGCTGGAATGTGGGCAATGTATGTGCCTAAATATGGACTGAGGGTGACTAAATGAGTGACTAAATGAGTGACTGAGAGTGACTAATTTTTTTTTCTTTCTTTCTTTTTCATTTGGCCCTCCCAGCAACAAACTTTTTGAGCTGTCAGAAATCCTGGAGATGCTGCACAATTTAGCAGCCTACAGTCTTCACACAGATTGTAGCTCTGGGCCTTTTTCTCATTGCCCAACACTGCCACACTGCAGCATTTCCAGATCATCTCGATGTGATAGAAGAGCAAGAGCAGCAGTATTTCTAAGCCAAGTTAGTTCTTTGCAGGCAGATGATGGGTTTTTTTCTTACCTCCAGGATTTCAGGGCATACAGTAATGTGAGCTCTCACGGCTTTGAAAAGCAGTGGTAGGTTCAAAAGATTGGTGGTAAATCTTGGATGGGCAACCTGGAGCTGCTTGATCAGAATGTCTGCAGTGGGACAACACTGCTGAGCAACTGTGTCACTGAGGGATGGGCTTCCTACTTTGGTTAGAGAGGGATGGCTTTAGGCAGCAAGATTTCAATGTGACTCAATCATGCATTTTCACAAAGCCAGGTCCAGATGTGGAATTTGTGCCATTTCAATAGCTAATGAATTGGAAAATTATCCGAGCTCAATTTTCTACTTCCTTCAAGGTTCTTGCTTCCTAAATTTGAGTTATTATTTCCCTGGGCACCATTTGCCCTTGCTCACTTTTTTTTCTTTCTGTCCTTCAGAGTCAGAGGATTTCTTTCTCCCTTTTCTGAAGGCAGGCTCTCTGCCCCTTTTCCAGGTGCTTCCAGATGTGAAGCATGTTGCATGACTGCACAGATCAGTGCTCAAGAGATGCTCTATCTTGACAATTTGTGTGACTGCCTTACAGGTGAAGATTTCTGTATTTAGGTGGTGTGTAGAGAGGAAGGTGGCCCCTGTGGTGTGAAACCTATGCACAGAAAATATATCCATGGGTATTAATTATCCATGGCTACAATTTGATGATGTTTTAAAAATCATCTGAAGCATGTCAGGGAGCTGAAGACTCACAGACTGCAACAGGGAAGGAGAATGAAAGATGTAAGACTTCATGGAAGAAGGGATGGGTCTGGTTTTAAATTAATGTCTCCAGTAGTGGAGAACTGAGAAAGGACAGAAAATTCCTCTTGCGCTGTGAACACCTAATAATGCTAATGTAGCTGTAATGAAAATAACATTTAAATTTAGTCATTATTCCCCATATGATGCTTCCCTAGATTCCCTGTTTTCTTGACAGCATTCTGGTAAACAAAAACAGGGATATTTTTCAAACATCTCAGTTATAATAGAGAGAACATGCTGCTAGCAGTCTGCACTAATGCATTTGCTTTGGTGCCAGTTCCCATTTGCTCTGTGGTGCAGGGTGCCAGCAAAGGCTCAGCTGGAGCAGAGCCAGGGCTCTGGGGTGCCCAGCTTTGCTACTGCCCAGGGACTGGTGAGCAAGGACGAGAGGCCCCAGAAGGCTTTACACACTTTGGTCCATGCCTCTCAAAGCCCTTTGGCACTGGGTAGCTCTTTATGCCAGGAAAGTGGCACAGAGGATTTGCAGATTGTGCTGTGAATGAATCATGCTGAGGCTGAGGAGGGTGCCCCTTGTAATGTCTGAGAAACAGTTGGGTAAAGAGTCTCCTTGTTTTGCAGGTTTCCTGTGTCACTGCTTGCAATGAGCACTTAAAACATTAAAGAGAACATAATCTACAAAGTAAACTCTGCTTTGTTAGTTCCTCTGCAGGTCTGAACTGGCCTCTGTTTCCTTTATTTCCCCTTAGGAGGGAAACAAGCTGTGGCCAACCACCAAAAATTTCCCAGCTACTTCTACAAGCATACTTCAAATATGTAACGACAAAGTGCTCTATAATTTAGTTTTTGTGTTTTGAAGAATGTCATTTCCCATATGTATTAAAATGAATATTTGCAACTATAGCAATGACACAGGTTACTATTTAGCTCCTGAATACACATATGTAGTGTCCTGCTTTGCCCAATACTTTAGTCAGGAGGTGAATGCAATGAAAGCCCAACTTCATGTGAGTGAATATTCTTGGGTTTGCACAACTGAGATGCTCGTATCATTAGTAGTGTTAAGAGCACTTGCAGTATTTCTTTTCTTCCAAAAGCATAATGGGAAGTTTCCTGGGAGAGACTTCAGTTGTAAAAATGGTGAATAATAGAGAATTTTATTTAGCAGATGTTCTGAACAGATAGTAATTATAGGATCACAGAATGATTTGGTTTGGAAAGGACATTGAAGATCATCTAGTTCCAGCCTCCTGCCTGGGAAGGGACACCTTCCACTAGACCAGGTTGCTCAGAGCCCCATCCAACCTTTCCTTTCCTGGAAGAGGGCAGCCACAACTTTCCTGGGCAACCTGTTCCAGTGTCTCACCACCTTAACTGTAAAGGATTTCTTCCTTACATGTAGACTAAATCTACCCTCTTCAGGTTTAAAGCCACTACTCCTAATCCTATCACAACATGCCCTTCTAAAAAAATCCCTCTGCAGCTTTCTTGTAAACCCCATTCAGGTACTGGAAGGCATCTATAAGGTCTCCTGGGGAGCCTTCTTTTCTGCAGTTGGAACAACCCCATCTCTCAGCCTGTTTTCATAGGAGAGGATCTCCAGCCCTCTGATCATTTTTGTGGCCCTCCTCTGGACTTGCTTCAACAGCTCTGTGTCCCCCTTTTGTATTGGGCACTCCAGAACTGGTCACTGGACTCCGTGTGGTATCTCACAAGAGGTAGTACGAGCACACAGGGATGTTCCTGGTCTCAGTGTGACTGTCATCTGCATGGCTCCTGTCTGAGTCCCACCATGTCTGCTGAGCACTAGTTGTCTGATTTGCCTGTGGGTGCAGCTGCTCTGGTGCTGTTCTGACATAGTCAGAAGTGACAAAAACTCTGAATCTTGCAATGGGCTGGTGTAGTTCATGTAATGGGCAAAGCTACTCACAGTGATGTTTCCAGGTGGTTATAAGCAGGAAGAGCTTTTCAAATGCAGGGAGAACTATCCAAGTAAGAGTCATTCCAACAAATGAACTGTGGAATCATGGTGAGATGGAGAGGAGCAGCTTCTTCCATTTGAAATCAGCCTGTGACACCCCAGTTTCCACTCATGGGGAGTGAAAAAGAAGCCAGTAAGTCAGGCTACTGCTTGACTTTGGGCTCTGGTAATGGAGTCAGGGAAGGAAGCAGTTGCTTTTAGTATTTTGCCTAAATGTTGGTATTTCCTTGTAGTGCCTAAAACATGCAAGGACTTTGGAAAACTGCTCCCTTTCCCTGGCATGGATCCCAGTGAAGGTGAACACTGAAATCAGCCCAGTGCCACAGGGATGCTGAGGGCAGAGGATGAGGACAAAGCAGACAGGACACACAGAGAGGGGTTTGAGGACATCCAGCATTCCTCTTGCTGTTCTTGGCAACACCCAGGGCCAATCCCATTTCCACTCAGCTCTGACAAAGGGGGAAGCAGAGCCTTAGTCCAGGGGCAGTCCATTGCAATCCGATGGGAGGGTTCAGGTACAGCAGGCAGAGGGAGGATATGGCAGGACACAGTGTCCTGTGGGTGTGACAGCCACATTGCCTCAAGCCTCTCCTTAATTTGCAGGCTGAATTATTTCTAATACCTCACCTAGAAGCAGGATAGAGATTGCTTTTACATGGATGGTGCTCTGCTAAAAAACTGCATGGCAAAGGCAAGTGCTGGTAATAACCCCAGTATCCCTGTCCCTCCTACATCATGTGCAGCTCCCAGTAGCTCTGCAATGAAAACCCTACAGGCACTGGGAATAGATTACAGTGTTTTTAACAACCCTGTATAATGTGAGGAATATGCCCAAGAGGTCACAAGGAGAAGAACACACAAACATATCTATGCAGAATTTACTTTATGTGTACATTGCTTGAGAAGGTTTAATTATGCCATAATACCCAGCCCTGCAAGCAGTGAGGTGTTACTTCAATAACCAAGCAAATAACCTGGTGTCCTTATTCAGGGTTTCCTTGAAATATCTTTTGCTACCAGCTCTGTCAGCAAGATCAGCACATCCATGGAGGCATGAGCTCTGCTGTCACCTCTGGTTGAGATGCAGAGAGTCATACTGGCTGACCAGCAGCAGAGCTGCCCTTCTGTGAAAGGCAAATTCCCAAGGAGGCCCTGGGACCAAGTGAAGCTCTCTGAAAGGCTCAGCCACTGCTCACACGTGTGCTCTGGGATGGTCACTCTCTCATTAGGGGTTAAGCCAGCCAGCTGCCCTTCACACGGATGGCATCACCACAACTTAAATCCTGCCCCATCAGACATTCCTGTATCTTTTTTAGGCTACAGGGCTCAAATATTAGAATTTACTTTCCAGATGTTTTAAAGATTCAGTGAGATTTATACAAACAAAAAGTTATGTGGAGCTGCACACCCCAAAGAAGCCTTGCACATACCTTTTTACAAAGAAACCAGTGTTGTATCCATCCATGGCCAGCATTCATTGCATGTCAGTGTGCTGTATGTTAAATATCAACTGCCCATAGTGCATGGTAGTGTTCACGTGCTTGATGTTGAACAAGAGATGAGAGCAGACACTACCTTAAATATTCACGAAGAAATGCCAGCACAGAAGAAGCACTAGACAGGGAGGAATGGAGATGGGTTTGGTGTAAATAATTTATGGCCATAAGGCAGGAGTTCTGTTCACATCATTCTCGGCAATACCAGTTGAATAATGTGATGCCAATCTTCTTTTTAATGCTATTCTGTAAATAAAATTCTTACTGGAAACACACTGGCATGAGAAATCTACCTGGAAGCTTGGAATTTTTAGAATTGTTATGGGACTTGGATTAATTAACCCTGTGGGGAGAGTTCTCCCCATTGCAAGCCCTGACACAGCTTTTTTTCAGAAAGTAACCATGTTCACTGCTACTGAGAGCAAGAGCCCAGATGCCTGGGCACCTCATAAGTTCAGAAACACCTGAAATATCTTACTGCCCAGAAGCACTGAGCAGCCTTGAATAGGTGATATTTATCCAGCCAGAGGTGAATTTTTTATTCCTTTCATGTACAGTGCAGCTGTACTGATGACAGTATTCAAGGACTTTGACATGTAAAACAACAAATCTCTTAAAAGATGGTTTCTGGGGCCTTTGGTTTCTCTTTAAATTCATGTCTGCCTTTGCTTCCTGCAGCCACCTTTAATTCTGAACTGCTCGTTCAGCTTTGCTTTACAAGAGGCCTTGGGATAGAGCAGATGTGATACAGCTGTATTACAGACTGCTGATTTTTCCTGGGTAAGTTCCCCAAACTCCCTGTAGGGAACCTCTTGCAGATTCTCCTCCCTCTGCTGCTTTCCAGAGGCTGCGTGGGGCTGTTTTTTGCATCTGAAGGTAGTTTAATGTACATAATTTATTTCTGCTGTTTTGCTGGATTAATGTCAAATATTTGCAATCTCCTTGTCTCAATCACTGCTCACTTCATGCAGTGTATATTTTTTCTTGCCTTTTTTTTTTTTTTGCTGCAGGTTTTGATATGATTTCTCTTGCTGCTATCAGTGCACATGGCTCCACATTTGAGACTGTTCCCATTACCAGATTATTTGCCAATATACTAGCAAGGCTTTCTTTCCAGTTTATTTATCTTCTCTTCTATATTCTTTCAGGTGTTGTATTAGATTTGTGAGGTGCTAACAGGATTGTAGTTTCAAGCTTTCCTTATACTTCTTGAAAAAATGAAAACTCTGCTTGTTTCTCTTAGACTTCGCATTGGTACACAAACTTTCCCCTCACATGTAACATGGTAGACCTGGTCTGGCTTCTCATGTTGCTCTTCGCTTGCCATTTACATGAAATTTCTTTGAAAACCAAGGATGGAGAAGACAAAAAGCTGTCTGGTCTTAGCCAAGTGTAGAGCTGTGTGTATCCAGCATTAGCTGGAGACACCATTCCCTGTCTCCTCTGCAGAGGCTGGAGGTTATCCTTGGCTGGATAACCAACCAGGGACATATCAGAATTGGGGTATTGTTGATACTTAGACTGGCAGTTGTACATCCTGAGTAGCAGAGAAGACTATAATTAACTGTGGAAAGCAATGCTGAAAGAGCAAAGCAGTCACATTAGTGTTATACATGATGTTAGAGGAAGCAAGCTGGCTTGTGGGGCAAAACACACTGGAACTGGGACCAAAAATTGAATCTGGGGACATGAGAGTGAAAAGTTACTTTTTCTACTAAAAGCTGTCATTAAAAAAACCAGCTCTGTCTGTGACATTTGCTGACATGGAAGAGTTAAGCTGCCAGATGTCACCTTAAAATTCCTATTCCAGTTATCATTGAAGAAAAAAAAAAACCAACTTGAGCACATTAGGCTTACGTCTCAGCTACTGAGACATTTGAGAAAGGTGCACATAGTTAAGAACAATGTTTTGAATTTTTGTAATACCTGGGATAATTTTATTAGAGAGGGATTTGTGTGGTGATGCATTACATTAGCCTAGTGCTGTGCAAGACATATGGAAATTAGTGATGGATTAGATTTCAGAAAGCTTATGAAAAGAGTCTTGGCAAGACCTTTAACCTTAAAAATTGTTCATAGCTGAGCAATCCATTAAAGTAAGTGTTGAAGTATTCCTTGACTGGTACAGTAGTAAGAAATATGCTGGTGATGAATGCATTTTGGTTACTTTTTTAAAAGTTTAATAGGTAGCTATGTAGAAAATATCTCTGATAATGGCAGTCACATGAGCTCACTCTGTTGTAGGAAAAGTTGGGTGTACAGCTGTGAAAGTTGCACCGTGTTTTTTGCTAGAAGCACATAAACTTTGCTAAGGGCTGGACACACTTCCAAGGCCCTTTGCAGCCTCTCTGGTGTCTGCACCACAGCCCAACACAGGCACAATTGCTACCAGCAGCCTAAGATACCTTTGAGAGACCACATCACTGGGTTTTGGGGGCTTTGCTTCATAGAGTTGCAGGCATTTAGGCTTTTCTTGGAGATACATGGTGCTGGCCAGGTCCCCAGGCAGTGGTGTCTCATGCATGGCACATCCAGGGGTCCCCAGGTCTTGTGGTGGCAGTGCTGATATTTCACACTCGTGCATGTCACTGGCTGGGTCAGGGCTTGGATTTACCCATCCAATGGTTACCTCAGTGTCAAAGCAGATTATTCTGCCAAGGCAGTGATCTGACAGTCTTGCCTACACTGTTTTATGGAGCCTGGCTGCCTAATGTCACCCAGCATAACTTTCAGGGCTGGAAATAGAAGCTTAATGGTGGAAGTGCAAATCAGATTTTCTTGCTGGACGTTCATAGTGCTGGCAGAGCATGGGGCTTGCTGACTCTGCAGGGAACAAGATCTCTGTGGAAAGATTCATTACCAGTAATGACTACTGGAATATATACATCTGCACAGAAAAACATTGCCACATTGCCAGCAGTCTACATTTTGAGCTGCTGGTGAGAGGCTTAATGTTGCAGAAAAGAAATTTTTCTATAATGGAAGAAAAACTCACTTCCTCTGTGAACTTACCTTGTTCTTAGAGGCTCCTCTTGCAGTATTAAATGCCAGGTACAAAGAGGGGCAGGCTGACAGTGCCATTTTTTATCAGCAGTGTTGGATGCATACTGGGGAACTGCAGGCTGACAAGGGTCATGGTCAGGGCCACTGTGAGCATCCTTGGCATCACTGGGCAGCCCTTGATGCCACCCCCTCCCCAAAGGACTGCTGCAGATCAGCAGTGGAAGCTGATCTGGCAGTGTCACTGCCTTCCCTTAAAGGGAGAACAAGGATGAAGTGGTGACTGTTCCCATCCAGGTCACATCATCCAGCTGAGCTGTACCCACATCAGAGAGTTCAGGTACCTCTGTCCCCCCCTTTGCACCTGCAGGTGTGGGCTGCACCAGTCTGTGTTTCCAAAGCTCCTGCACAGCAGAAGCAACATCCCTGGAACAGAACCACCCTGCCACAGACCGTGATCATCCAAGGGCTAGAGGGCTAAAATTTGCCCTTTACTAGGTGGGCTAGAAATTCATCCCTTTGCAGTTTTGCTTGTACAGTAATCTTCCATTTAACAAGCTATAACAATAATTTATGTTTTGATGTGGGCCTTCAATTTGATGTACTTTGATGTACACATGTACACTTGACACATGCTTTTTGTTCTTCTAAAAATAATTCTCCAACTCATTTACCCCCTTCTAACATATTACCTTAGATTAAATAGGTACACGCTGCTAATTCCAGTTGCTGCCTATTCAGCACAAAGCATCGTTTGATGATATTTTCCATCACTATCCTCAAGAGCTATTTGTTTTGTAACTGCAAGAATTGCATTAGCTCTGCTGACCAGCTAAGGCCATTACCCTTGGTTGCAGCAGCTGCTGGAACAAATGAGCAGACTGTCAGTGTGCAGCACACAACCACTTTGAGAGCTTGCTCTGCCTCTCACCTTTCTCTTCCAGATGTCAGGTGTTAGTGAAATGTGCCAGGATTTCAGAGTAGTAATCACATCAATTTGAGCAGAGAACAAGCTGCCATAATTCACTGTGCTAATGAAAATTATGATGACACCACAACAGAAATCTTTGCCAACCTAATCATCTCATACCATCATAGCAGAAAGTTATTTAAAGACTAATGTTCTTTGTAGCATGTACAAGCTTAGGAACAATTCCTGAAGGTGATTAAATACCAAAGTGAAGTGGTGTTGTATGTTTAGCTGTTTTGTGAGTATGCATTTCTCTAGGCACCGGCATTGTTCCTGCTGTAGGAGAGTTCAACAAAGAATGATAGAAGAAAAAGTGGGGAAAACAATTTCCAGTCAGAGAAGTGCTGGGGATTCAGTGTTTCTGCTATGTGTTATTTCACTAGAAAAGATGTAAATGCATATGCACGCTCAGTTTGCTACTGCTGAATTGCCTCACTTTCTGTAAAAATGAAATTAAGTTGATTGAGGAAAATAAGTTTAGTGTCCCCTCCATCCCTGGCATACAGTCATCACCATGTATATAATACATACATGTATTTACTCTATCATCACTGGGGGAAGTGTGTGGAGGAAATAGTCTGCAAAGGGGAAAAAAGAGCATGAACTCAAATTAGCTTAAGGGAATTGTAAAAACAAGTTTGTGGGATTTGATCTGCTTCAAACTCTATCTGCAGCTGTGACTCATGAAACAGAATGTCAAACTACAGTGAATTCAAGGGATAGATATAGTATTAAAAGGCAGAAGGGAAGCCAAAATGAATGTGAAAGTGGGCAGTGAAAAAGAAAAAGAACAAACAGGGAGGCTAGTGGGATGATGGAGGGGAACAAAGGGAATCTGAGGCAAGAATGTGAACTGGGAGTGTGACAATGTGATGGATTCCACAGGAATCTTCTCATATTTCACTATATATTATCTACTACCTTTTCTGGAGGTATTGTTTCACCAAAGAAATTTGAAAAAGTGTTTTGATGGAGGAATGGGAGCTTCAGGGGAGCAAAGAGAGAAATCTGTTCAGATCAGCTCCTTTCTGGTTTGTCAACAAGGCCAGAAAAATGTAACTCTTGCTTGCCACTCAGTACCCAATTCCTATGTTTCTGTGATGTACAGAAATAAATTATCTCACAAAATACTTTGATGGTGCACTTTTTCCAGAGCAGAGGTTGACCATGGTCTTGCAGCCCAGTGTCAGCAGCCCTGCAAGCACCTTGCTGGGTAAGTTGACATTCTTGGCTTGGTGCTTTCCTGGGATGAATTTGTATTGTCTGGGAAAGGGAACCTCAAAGGAGGAGGTGACGACTGAAGACTGAAAACAAAAATTATGGAAATACACAAAATTCAGGCTGGGTTACTGATGAATTCATATCTTAGCAGCTCTCAGCATCCTGCTCTTGGTTGGACTTTGGAGACCACTATTCTCATCTCACATATACTCAGCGCAGCTCACAGTCAGCATAAATGTGTTGGGAAGATTTGTAGTCTCATTTCTGGAGGAAATCAGTCATTGGCTATCAGCATAGTTTTTTCTCCCCACATCTGTCCCAGGCCATCCTCTAACAAAGTGTGGCAGTATCAGACAAATTTCACTGAACTGTATGACTACTTGTCTATATAGCAAAGAAAACCTGCAAGCCCCAAAGGCTAGCTGTGCAGGTAGCTCAGCTCTCTGAGTTCTGCAAACATTTCTGCAATTTTCCACACAAAGATGTTCCAACCACCACTTTACAGCCACCTATCCCGACAACTTGATTGCCATCAGCAGTGTAAGAGGGATTTCTGTGCAACCCAGGGTAATGGGAATGACTGCTACTGGTTTTAAACATAAGCCAGAGCCATGCAGAGCCAGTGAAGGCTTCTCTGCTCTGCATCCCTCAGTACACGCAGGTCCAGGGCAATGGCCATGGCTCCTCTCAGTCCTTCTCAGTCCAAAATATCTCACCAAGTAAAAGGGACACATACAATGGCAGCTTCAGGGGCTTCAGACCTTCTCAGCCATGTGCCCTTTGAGCTGCTTGTTGATACTGGAGGGCTAACTGCATGGTCATGATTAAGTGCCTGTATTTACAAGGCATGAGGGCTCTTTTTATTGCACAACATACACAGTTTTTACTGTGTATTTCTCTCTGTTGAACTAGAACTACTTTATTTCCTTTCTTGGGATTTTAAGTTTCTCATTCAGTTGAAGCAAAAAGAATATATATTTCCTGTCCAAAAACATTAAATTGCCAGTAAAGTTACATTGCTTCACCAGGGTCTCCAAGAATGCCTGTGAGTGTCTGGAACCAGCACTCACAAGGCTGGTAAAGAAGCAGTGGCATCATGTAGCTGTGCTGCACTTTCTGTGGGTCAGGGTGGGACCCAGCTTCTCACCTGAAGTGCCACCTCTCTGATCTGAGACCTATTAGGCATAGGGGAAAATCTACCTTTCTGTACAGAAATTTTTAGACGACCTGGCCAAATGTCAGTCCAAGACACTCTGACTGAATTGCTGAACTCTTACATGCTGAGAATCTCCCCTCCAGAAAAATCCTAGGATTTAACCAAGAAAGAGGTGAAGGATGTGCTTTGATTTTAAAGACAAGAGGGAAATGCAAAATTGGGTATATGATAATGTTCTTCAAGCCCTGTCTTGCATCTTAATTGTAGCTTGCAAGGTTAACCAAATCGACATCCAGCCACACTGGGAGTGCTGTATCATTACATTTTACACAGTCTTCTGCACTATGAAACCTGGATGGCTCCCAAGAGTGAGAAATGTGGAGATAAAAACGTGTCTGATCAATAAAGTGAAACGACTTGAAGATATCTGAGTTTAGTGTCTGGAAGTCCTAATTGGCTATGCAAGTATCAGAGGTGACCTTGCCTTGCCCAGATTAGGTATTATAGAGGTGTGCAGGGTTACTGTGAGATAACAAAAGTGCAGTGGTGAGCCTGGTGCTATGGACAGCCCAAAAGACATTGACCATAGGAGAAATCAGCAGTGATGAGCTGAGGTTTTTGTGGGTTAGGAGTCTGTAACACTGACACTCCACATCAGACATTGGACAATATCTTTTTGTAGCCTTACGTATCAGCTACTTATTTTTTGCTCAAAGACAGAAGTTACAGATACACAAGTCACTAACGTGGGTGAGCTGATAAAAAGGCAAGCATTGAAACATCATGAGCTATTTAAAGAGGGAAGTTAAATAAAATACATCCCAGCTGGCTTTCAACTTGCATCACCATGATTTAAAAATCAATTGATTTTACTTACAGAATGCTAAAACCTCCAGAGGAAACCCTTCATTCTTCTCAGCACTGTGTGTGAACAGCATAAACTTCAGACATTTCACAACAGGTAAGCAACAGAGACTGCCCAGCAGAGCTCAGGTGTCATCTTCCACAAGCTCTCTAGACCCCTCTAGGATGCTGCCCTGCCCTTTCAGCAGTACCATAATAAAAAAAGGGGAAATTGCAGATCAAATGTATTGTAAGCCCTCACAGAGGGATCTGGAAATGCAGTAGGCTTTAACACACTGCTTGGCTTCAAAAAAAGTCAGGTTTGAATGGGATTTCTAGCAATGCCCAGAACTATGCCCAAGGATATGTTTTGAATTGTTCTACCACAAGATCAGCAGAAGCTCCCAGAAGATTTCTCTTCCTTTGCCAAGTGTATTTGACCCGAGGAGAGAGGCTTCCCTCCCTGAGAGCATGCAGGCTCACCAGGCTTTTGTTACCATTGGCAAAAGTCTGCATATTTCATTACCTGCGCTTTGTAACCTGGCACAGAAAACTCATTTTGAGCTAAAAGATGACATTTCTCCTCTCTTCTCTTGTAAGGAGAAAATCAAACCCTTGTCCACTTAAAAATTCCAGTAGTACAAATCCAAAATGCATATTTAAATGCTTTTATCTAAAACACTTGATGAGGGTGAGGAGTGACCAGTGAAAATTCAGCAGAGGAGCAGGAGAACCATTCTGCTGTTCCATGCTCTCCACTGCTGGAGGAAAAGCAGTCAGGATGCCAAGTGCCAACAGCCTGTCCAGGGGCCACAAGTAGCCCCTTATCCTGGGGGACACCAGTATTTTTTTTTCATATGTATGACCTTTGTGTTTGATCTGCTGCTCTGAGTAGCTGCAGCAAGCATTGTTTTGAAGTGAGGGTTGGTGTGATGGATTATCTGCCATCATCCTTCCCAACAGAGCCACTGAACCATGCCATGCACTGATTCTGGGGTTTCTAGAGATGACAGTGCAAACCAAGGGCTGGATAGCCCCATAAAAGTGTTGCATCTAGCACTACCTAGCAGGATTTCCTAAAAAGCATGTAAAGATGGAGATTTCATTATCACAGGCAGGCCTCTCTGGAGTCACTGCAACGCTTGATGTACTTGATGACATTTGATGGCAGAGATTTTCCAACACAGCCTTGACCCTTCTGCTTCTGCACAAGCCAATGCTGATGTGTTTCATCAGATCTGGTGTCTGTGGGATTACCTTTTGCAGTAACTGGACTCTAAAGCAATGCTCCTTTAGTGTAGGAAGGCTTCAGCCTGTGGCCTCCTCTGTCAGGAGGAATGTAGATTTCAGTGCCAGGAAGGTCATTGGAGAGAAAGCAGCAACCTCAGTGCCTGCGTATCCTTCAGGTTGATTTGGCTCCATGGTTTAATCTCCAGGAAAATGCCTTGAGGAATGAAATCCCCCAAAACACAGATGAGCTGGAGGCAGTTCTCATTCCACTTACTGCTTATCATCCTACTGCTCCAATCCATATGCATGCATTTTATATCATTCTAGCCAGGATAATTAGAGTTCATTCTGGATAGGTTTTTTTTCAAGACAGAGCTTAATGGTGGCACCGTAGCCAGCACACAAGAGGGACATGCAGAACAAGTCTCCTGCTCCACCTTAGCCCTAGCTCTTGGAAATAATTTACATTAGAGAGGGATGAGCAACACCGTCTCTCTGACAGAGCCTCATGCTCTGCTACCATGCAGATGCACTCTAGCAAGAGGAAAATCAGCAACATCACTGATAAGAAGTCCAAATAAACAAATCCAGGCTCTACCTTCACAGCCATCCCCACTCCACAGGACGTGTCCCAGCATCAGCACTATCCAGTGCTGCTGCAGTGGGATCAGATTGGCTGAGGAAGGAGTTAGGCAAGGGAAAGGAAACCTTTAATCAAAGATCTTATGAATCTGTTGATGAAATGACAACTGGTTCAACGGTTCCTGCATTTAAATCAGTAGCTCCTTTCCCCATCAAGAAGCTGGACTTTGGCTGTGTAAGGTAGACAGCACCTTTACTCTCTAGGCAAGACATTCCTGTTCACAGTTTTTGTAAGTAGATTATAAAAATTTCTTTTGCAGTTAAACACTCCCCATCAAAGCAGAAGCAGCCTTAATAGATTAGTTAGAAACCCCCTTAATTACCAGTGGTTAATTTATTAATAAGATGGGTAACTTAAAGACTACCTTTGGAGATAATGAAATTGCATTGACTCTGAGAATGACAAAAGGGACAGGAGCACCATGGAAACTGTCACTGACAAAAGCCATAATACTGCAGCCAGCTAGTTTGCCATCCTGTTGAAAACATCCAGCACATTTTTTCTAAATATGGAAAGAGGAAAAATATTAGTCAGGCTGCATGTGATGCTGACAGAGAACAAAAGACCAGTTTGTGGGTTGCAGTGATGCTTTCCCCCAGTTGCCCCACCAGCTGTCCACCCCTCTGTGGCTCTGTGATCCCAGAGAGCCCTGAGGGGAGAGGCAGAATGTATTTGCTGGAAACTCCAGGTCATGTTTAATATAGCTGCTCTCTCCAGGCACTTGCCAGAAGTTTTTCCCTTCTCCAAAAGCCTATTAGAAAAACAGTGAAAAAAAGAAAAGAAAAAAAAATGGTTGTATCTGCCTTTCCTCCCCGTACAAGGCTGTTCATTACACATTGAGGTGCTGGGCCCTTCCTGTGTAGCCTCAGGAACAGCAAGCACCCTGTCTCTGTTCCCCATAAAAAATGTTTCTTTTTCAACAAGTGCTAAACCTTAGGGGCTGCCTAAGAGGGATGGGGCCAGCCTGCAGGAAATCCTTCTGTTCAGCAGCCCTGGGGACTCAGATGAGCCTTTGAAAATTGACAGCTGCCATCAGTAGTGACCTTTCCCTGGCAGAAAAATTCTCTGCTAGTGGAGTAACCAGAGGGATGAAGAAGGTGTATTTAGCTTTAGTGGCTCAGCAGTGAGATGTCAGGATGCTGCAAGGCAGACAGAAGTTTCAGAGGATGCTGGAGCACCTCAACACTGGCACAAGGGCAACCCCTCCTTGCAGGGCACAGGGGGACATGCACCCCTGCAACACACCCCAACACTTGGGCAAGGCAACACGAGAGGTGAGGTAAGTGTTATTTTTTGCTGACAGAAATATTTCTGCCTTTTAAAGTAGAGGAGTAGAAATGATGTAGGAGTTCCTGATACAGAACACCAAACAGCAGATATGTGCAAACCAGAGTTCACACTGTTAGAGACTTTAATGAAGAGGTCAATGTATTTGGCATTGAGGGATTTGGGATCTGTACATTAACTGGAGTGGCATGTGTTAAAAGGACATGTGACTTGACATTACTCATAACCCATCTTATCACACACAGCTTGATGTCTCAGACAGCCACTAATTATCTTAACAAATTTATATTGCTGGATATAAACTGCTTTGGTTCGTCTGTAATCTGTTGGAAGAAGGCTGCTGTTGTTTTTTGTTTTGTTTTGTTGCTTGTTTGTTTTTACAGTAAAAAGCTCTTTTCAAAGAAGGGCTCCATGACTGCATGATGTAACTCCCCTGAGTTCAAGTCCCAGATACAAAAATATTAATGCTGAGTCTGATAAATGAACAATGAACAATCTCCTGCTTTGCCTTACTGTTGATCTCTAATATTAGATTACTATGATTTTTTTTTCAGCTCCTTGTGTGCATATTACCAAAGTGTATGTTTCTATAGAAATGTAAAATTCAACATATTGTCTTTTAGATTTTAAAAGAAAGGTGCCCATCCTTTTATTTCTATACTATTCTTTGACATAAAAGTGAGAAATCATTGTATGAAAAATATTAAAGCCTCAGATATGATTCCAGATTTTTTCCCTTAAGAGGCTGTAGCTGACTCTTCTGACCCTTTCAGCTGCAAGAGAAAACTGAGAGCGAAAACAAGTAAAAAGGCACCTTTTTTGGTTTGGTTCGGTTTTGTTGTTTGGGTTATTTTGTTTGTTTGGTTGGTTGGTTGGTTTTGGGTTTTTTTGTTGTTGTTTTTCTACATCTATAAATTTACAAGGGTTTTAAGGACTAGAACATTTTCCTAGACAGACATCCAACAGCAAAATCCATTCTTTCTTCTTGAGAAATTCTTTTCCAAGAGAAATCATAATTTGCAAGGTTCACTGCCCAGGGGCAATGCATCTGACCTGTCTTCAGTTTCCATCTACCATACTTGCACACAGTGCCTTTCTAGGCAAAGAATAGCAAGTTTCTGTGCATCTGCTGTGGGCTAATTAATTCTCACCTACAAACCAGGGAGGTGATTTTTACTCATCATGTATGGTACAAACTGGGACTGGCCACACTTAGGGAACCCAGAAAAAACATCACTTCCCCAAATCTCCTCCTACCAGCCCCCCAGGAGTTGTGGATGTAACCAAGTATGTAATGACAACACAGCCTTTGCTGCCTCTGCAGAAACTGCAGAAGAGTTATTTGNAGACACTCTGACTGAATTGCTGAACTCTTACATGCTGAGAATCTCCCCTCCAGAAAAATCCTAGGATTTAACCAAGAAAGAGGTGAAGGATGTGCTTTGATTTTAAAGACAAGAGGGAAATGCAAAATTGGGTATATGATAATGTTCTTCAAGCCCTGTCTTGCATCTTAATTGTAGCTTGCAAGGTTAACCAAATCGACATCCAGCCACACTGGGAGTGCTGTATCATTACATTTTACACAGTCTTCTGCACTATGAAACCTGGATGGCTCCCAAGAGTGAGAAATGTGGAGATAAAAACGTGTCTGATCAATAAAGTGAAACGACTTGAAGATATCTGAGTTTAGTGTCTGGAAGTCCTAATTGGCTATGCAAGTATCAGAGGTGACCTTGCCTTGCCCAGATTAGGTATTATAGAGGTGTGCAGGGTTACTGTGAGATAACAACAGTGCAGTGGTGAGCCTGGTGCTATGGACAGCCCAAAAGACATTGACCATAGGAGAAATCAGCAGTGAGAAGGCTGGAAAGAATGGCAAAATGTCCTAGTGGCACCCGATGAGCTGAGGTTTTTGTGGGTTAGGAGTCTGTAACACTGACACTCCACATCAGACATTGGACAATATCTTTTTGTAGCCTTACGTATCAGCTACTTATTTTTTGCTCAAAGACAGAAGTTACAGATACACAAGTCACTAACGTGGGTGAGCTGATAAAAAGGCAAGCATTGAAACATCATGAGCTATTTAAAGAGGGAAGTTAAATAAAATACATCCCAGCTGGCTTTCAACTTGCATCACCATGATTTAAAAATCAATTGATTTTACTTACAGAATGCTAAAACCTCCAGAGGAAACCCTTCATTCTTCTCAGCACTGTGTGTGAACAGCATAAACTTCAGACATTTCACAACAAGTAAGCAACAGAGACTGCCCAGCAGAGCTCAGGTGTCATCTTCCACAAGCTCTCTAGACCCCTTTCAGCAGTACCATAATAAAAAAAGGGGAAATTGCAGATCAAATGTATTGTGAGCCCTCACAGAGGGATCTGGAAATGCAGTAGGCTTTAACACACTGCTTGGCTTCAAAAAAAGTCAGGTTTGAATGGGATTAGATGTG
>JAAWXA010000017.1:8731191-8751963 GCA_038090715.1 Florisuga fusca
AACTTAAAGACTACCTTTGGAGATAATGAAATTGCATTGACTCTGAGAATGACAAAAGGGACAGGAGCACCATGGAAACTGTCACTGACAAAAGCCATAATACTGCAGCCAGCTAGTTTGCCATCCTGTTGAAAACATCCAGCACATTTTTTCTAAATATGGAAAGAGGAAAAATATTAGTCAGGCTGCATGTGATGCTGACAGAGAACAAAAGACCAGTTTGTGGGTTGCAATGATGCTTTCCCCCAGTTGCCCCACCAGCTGTCCACCCCTCTGTGGCTCTGTGATCCCAGAGAGCCCTGAGGGGAGAGGCAGAATGTATTTGCTGGAAACTCCAGGTCATGTTTAATATAGCTGCTCTCTCCAGGCACTTGCCAGAAGTTTTTCCCTTCTCCAAAAGCCTATTAGAAAAACAGTGAAAAAAAGAAAAGAAAAAAAAATGGTTGTATCTGCCTTTCCTCCCCGTACAAGGCTGTTCATTACACATTGAGGTGCTGGGCCCTTTCTGTGTAGCCTCAGGAACAGCAAGCACCCCGTCTCTGTTCCCCATAAAAAATGTTTCTTTTTCAACAAGTGCTAAACCTTAGGGGCTGCCTAAGAGGGGTGGGGCCAGCCTGCAGGAAATCCTTCTGTTCAGCAGCCCTGGGGACTCAGATGAGCCTTTGAAAATTGACAGCTGCCATCAGTAGTGACCTTTCCCTGGCAGAAAAATTCTCTGCTAGTGGAGTAACCAGAGGGATGAAGAACGTGTATTTAGCTTTAGTGGCTCAGCAGTGAGATGTCAGGATGCTGCAAGGCAGACAGAAGTTTCAGAGGATGCTGGAGCACCTCAACACTGGCACAAGGGCAACCCCTCCTTGCAGGGCACAGGGGGACATGCACCCCTGCAACACACCCCAACACTTGGGCAAGGCAACACGAGAGGTGAGGTAAGTGTTATTTTTTGCTGACAGAAATATTTCTGCCTTTTAAAGTAGAGGAGTAGAAATGATGTAGGAGTTCCTGATACAGAACACCAAACAGCAGATATGTGCAAACCAGAGTTCACACTGTTAGAGACTTTAATGAAGAGGTCAATGTATTTGGCATTGAGGGATTTGGGATCTGTACATTAACTGGAGTGGCATGTGTTAAAAGGACACGTGACTTGACATTACTCATAACCCATCTCATCACACACAGCTTGATGTCTCAGACAGCCACTAATTATCTTAACAAATTTATATTGCTGGATATAAACTGCTTTGGTTCGTCTGTAATCTGTTGGAAGAAGGCTGCTGTTGTTTTTTGTTTTGTTTTGTTGCTTGTTTGTTTTTACAGTAAAAAGCTCTTTTCAAAGAAGGGCTCCATGACTGCATGATGTAACTCCCCTGAGTTCAAGTCCCAGATACAAAAATATTCATGCTGAGTCTGATAAATGAACAATGAACAATCTCCTGCTTTGCCTTACTGTTGATCTCTAATATTAGATTGCTATGATTTTTTTTTTCAGCTCCTTTTGTGTATATTACCAAAGTGTATGTTTCTATAGAAATGTAAAATTCAACATATTGTCTTTTAGATTTTAAAAGAAAGGTGCCCATCCTTTTATTTCTATACTATCTATTCTTTGACATAAAAGTAAGAAATCATTGTGTGAAAACTATTAAAGCCTCAGATATGATTTCAGACTTTTCCCTTAAGAGGCTGTAGCTGACTCTTCTGACCCTTTCAGCTGCAAGAGAAAACTGAGGCCTTTTCCTGCTTAGAGCAAAAACAAGTAAAAAGGCACCTTTTTTGGTTTGGTTCGGTTTTGTTGTTTGGGTTATTTTGTTTGTTTGGTTGGTTGGTTGGTTTTGGGTTTTTTTGTTGTTGTTTTTCTACATCTATAAATTTACAAGGGTTTTAAGGACTTAGAAGCATTAGGAAGAGTTATAAGGAAATCAGAACATTTTCCTAGACAGACATCCAACAGCAAAATCCATTCTTTCTTCTTGAGAAATTCTTTTCCAAGAGAAATCATAATTTGCAAGATTCACTGCCCAGGGGCAATGCATCTGACCTGTCTTCAGTTTCCATCTACCATACTTGCACACAGTGCCTTTCTAGGCAAAGAATAGCAAGTTTCTGTGCATCTGCTGTGGGCTAATTAATTCTCACCTACAAACCAGGGAGGTGATTTTTACTCATCATGTATGGTACAAACTGGGACTGGCCACACTTAGGGAACCTAGAAAAAACATCACGTCCCCAAATCTCCTCCTACCAGCCCCCCAGGAGTTGGTCTTTATCTCTTCTCTTGCTATGAGACTACCAGGATGGAGCATGGAGGATTATGTCTTCAGACTAAAATGTCATGAGCAGAGAGGACCTCACTTCTAGAGAACTTTGTTCCCAGAAAGCTGTTCCAGACATCTTCCCTGTAACAATCCATTGCTGTAAACTAATCTGTGATATTAATTTAATGTGGCAGGATGGGAATAGATTGTATTTCACCCTTGTTAAAAAAACACAAGTGTTTACAGGTGACTGTTTGCATGGAGGGAAGCCTTTTAGATGCATTTCTACCCCTCCTCCTCCCCACCCAGACTTACAGGACAGTTTTCTTGCAGGTGACTCAGTGTGCAGTCATGACTGTCCCCAGGAGTGTGTGGATGTAACCAAGTATGTAATGACAACACAGCCTTTGCTGCCTCTGCAGAAACTGCAGAAGAGTTATTTGTGCTTTTTGCAGGCCCCTGCGAGGCACAGTTTGACCTCTTTCACAGGGTGGCTTATCTACCCTGACTGGAGCAAGTCAGAGTTCTGCTCTTATTACATGGTGGGGAAGCTGCCTCTCCCTCCTGCCATGCTGGGAGCTCAGCTGGGCTGACTAACCTGTGTGCCTGGTTGCACAGTAATATATTGTTAGCTTCATATCTTTCTACCAGAAATAGCACCATGTGTCCATCATCACCCCTTATAACTCCTCTAAGGATCAAATCATCATGGCTTGGCTTCTTGAATGAAGATTTCAGAAGGGCTCTCCCCACGCTTGCTGCAAGCACGCTGATGGCTCAAAAGGCCAATGTGGGACAGGCAGTGCGGCTGCAAAAGGCCCAGCAGAAAGTGTCCTGTGAGGGGACAGCCAAGGCATGGTGCTTTCTGTGCTGTCTTCTCCTCGAGACTGATTCTCCCTGTGTTCTCAAAGGAGGCAGCAATGTTATGGATGGTGTCTCCATGTCTCCCGATTGGAGGCCAGAGTGGAACACTGATGGCAGTCAATATGGCCAAAGTTGAGGGATTGTTCCTAGGAGTCCATGGATCTCCTCCTTGGGGCTCCTCTGTTGCAGCAGCCAGTGGCAAGTTCACCACAGAGCACAATCTTAGGGAGGTGGTGATCCTCCATCCTGGAGATGTGCCCTGCCCAGTGCAGCTCTGTCCTCAGTAGCATGGCCTCAATACTGGTGACCCCTGCCTGTTGAAGGACAGGAACATTGGTCACGTAGTCAGTCCAGTGGATGTTTAGGATTGTACAGAGGCAGCAGTGATTGAAACGTTCAAGGAGTTGCAGGTGGTGGAAGTAGAAATTATCAGAAGATGTCCATTGACTGCAGCTAGCCAGCCAGGTGGGGGGTGGAGACAATCTTTTCTAAGCCCCTCTCTGTGTGGAGCATGCAGTGCTCTCCTTGAAAAAGGCTGCTTGGTCACTCAGGATGCTGCCCAACTAGACTGTCATCTCCTGGGTCAGTCTTGAGCGACCAAAATCCTGAGCTGCCTGCATGCAGGATTGGGTCTGCAGCTTCCAGTGCACCTTTCCCCTGCTGTTCCATCCCTCTCCTGTCCCTGCAAGGGCTTTACAGGTGTGGGTACACCCTTCCTTTGAGCCTGCACTGTGGCTCTTTTAGGTGAGGCACCAGCCTTTACTCCTAAGGTTCATCTTCCAGGGCCCAGCAAGTTTGGATGGTGACAGCAAAGTTCTCAGGACATAGGTTTAGTTACAGTATCCTCTTAGATGGATGGCCTTTCAGGGCTAAACAAGCTCCATCTGCCCAGGTTTGGAGCTGTCCTTCTCTTAGGATGGTTGCCTGAAGGCTGCTGAGCCCATCCTGCCTATGGACACACTTTGTCTGACCCTTCGGTTGTGACCTGTCTGGCATGGGAGACCCTACAGGAGGCATCTGCCACCTCCAGCATGGCTCACAACCTCACAAGGACACACAAACTCCTCGCCCATGACAAGCAGGTGCCAGCAGAGGGGCCTCTAAGGATGCAAAGAAGATAAAGCACAAAAGCCATTAGAAATTGCCCTCTGCAAAGAGCTACATCAATATTTTAGAAGTATTGCACCTCTTGAATGAACTGAGCCATAACTTCTTCCACCCAAATGTTTATCCATGCCTGGTACCATTTGAAATTCCGTTCTTTTTTCCATCTTTATCATAGCCCACTCTCCAGCTTGGTGGCTTTCTCTTCTTGGGTTTTCTCTGTGCAGCAGTATCCTGCTAAAAACACATCAATCAGGTCTGCCTGTGTACTTATAAGCCCTCCAAAAGACAGACTTCTTATGCTTTTAGAAGCATGAATTACCAGAAGGGCCAGTAACTGGCATGCTGCCATCTTCAAGAGAGCAGTGGGAAACTCAAGGAGAGCAGTGATGTTATATGACATAAAGGGTAGGGTTGTTAACAATAATTCAAGAACAAGCAAGTATGTAACGGTGCACTTAACAGTCTGAATTTGGTGTAGTAGCCAAGTAAGACAAAGTTAATACTGAAGGCAAAAATTCTCCCTTTATTTGAAGTCAGATAAAGATGCCCTTGGCAATGTAGTCCAGCCAGAATTAGTTGTACTCAAACAAATCACTCATTGTCTGTTCTCAGAAACATGTATTTCCACTTTGCCCATCAGGAGAAAGTCAAATACAGATTCCTTCTGCACCAAATACAACACTTTCTGAGTTAGGAGATTGGCATCTGTAATTATGAAATACTACAAGGACATTTTAGCACTGACAGCCTGAGATCTCCATGTGTCAGTCAGATTGAAGTCCCTCGTGATCACTCCCCTTGTCTCCTCAAAGATTACAGGTGGTGCACGAGGAGCCCATCACCTTGCTCTTCCATGGGACTCATTGGCCTGCAGCTCAGCAGCCATAGGTACTTCTCCACAGCATGGGCAGCAGATGTGAGTGGGTTTTTGCTGTCCTACACCTGCTACTGCCCCAGGCATGTTTGGCAAAATCATTAAAAAAATATCAGGTGAAATAACTGTGCCTGACTAATGCTACATATAAAGGAAAGCAAATAAGCAGTGCTTGGGCACTCCTTTCTTCTGACTTAAATGGTGATTTTCTAGTTCATGGCTGAGGTTGCAGTGAAGGGTTGAACAGCTAATTTCTTCTTTCTACTTCCTACTCTTCCTCTGCATTATAAGACTATTTAAAGGGTGCTCTGGAAAAGAATTCACAGCCTAACTGAAAATGTAACACAAAAAGAAAAAGTTTGCTAGTCTGTAAAGGAAAGTGATGAAGCAAGTATTGCTGCAGAAAACATGGCCTTTTCTGACCCTGAGATTTGCCCCTGGGCTTCTGTACTTGGTGGTTTTTATAGTTTCACAGATAGTTTCACAACAGTTTCACTGCTTCTCTCTGTAGCAGAGGCAGGAGCAGTGCTGTAGGCAAAGTGGGGGTGCTGCCACCCTCCCATCCTTGTGCAGGAGGAGGCAGCCCACCCTCAGTGCCCCTGCACCTCCTCACTGCCCCAGCACCCAGGGCTGAGTCCCCCCATCCCCACCCCCCAGCAGCCTGTGCCTTTCTCTCAGCATCTGCCTCAGAGCATTGCCCTGGCAGGAGGGAAATGTTTGATTTCTTACTCCTGAAGAATTTATCAATCCCAGTAGATCATAAAAGACCACAAGATACTGCAGGACAGCTGAGGAAAAGAAAATACAAACCCGCACTGATACGTCCCACGCATGCACCAAAAAAAGGGGCAACATGGAAGGCCTCAAGATAGGCACAACTTTGGTTTGGTTATAAATGAGACCTAATTATCGTTGCAACTTTAGAAATAAAAAGGTAAATGGAAGATTGAAGCTGAATTGGTAGGTGGGAGCTGGCAACATTTATGTGTGTGTGTATGTCATGTCCTCAAGAGGGACCAGAGCTAGCATCCAACACCTTAACTAGTGTCATGATGGCTTTAATAATTAAGACTGCAAAAAGTGAAGATTAAAAATTTATTCTGAATGAAATGAAGTTATTAACAGAACAGTTTTCCCCCCATTATTCATTTATGATATAGAATTCACTAGTACAGGTGCCTTCTTTTGAGAACCCTAAAACCAGTGAGCCTCTGTGAGTGCTTCAGGGCTGTGCTGCCTCACAGCTTTGCTGCTTGCTGCCTGTATATTTATTTTAGCACTGGTAGAATAATGAAAACATTTCATTTTGCTAATGCTTTAAAGTATAATAACTCCACATTTCAAAAGGAAAATTAATTTTGACTACCTAACTTGGAACTTTGTGAGAAAATGTTGGAAGTGGATCTTTCAGGGATTTAAATTCTTTTTTCTGTCCTGTTTTTTTCATAGAATTTCCAAAGCATAAGATTCCTTGAAAATATCTGTTCAATAGTATTTCATTATAAATTACAGAATATTTAGCATAACTTGGGGTGATGCAAAAAAAAAAATAAAAATCATGCAGTAAAAAACCTGCCAGAAAGAACTGGGGATCTTCATAGCTGAGGAGACAATCCTGAATTATAGTAACAAGTAAAACCAGAAGAAAATAGAATATTCATGTTCTAATAAATTCAGATGCCCTGTTATGTGCTCAGTCAGTGTTAACAGGACTCTGCTGCTCAGCAAGGGCTGTAACTGAGCTGAGGAGCTCCAATCCTCCTGCAGACTCCTGGGATTTTTTCACCCCCCAGGAGAGCCTGATGTTTCTTTTATCAGGGTGTTTCTTCCTCTTTGTACACCAGATCACAGCTTACTGGGTGGCTTCTGGTCAACATGCCAAGTCACAGTGACCACAGTGAGATCAGTCCCACATTTAAGGTCCTTGCTAGATTCACTGAGTAACAACTGACACCAAAAGGAGTCCCCAGGCTTTAAATACAGCAGGGGACTGAATTTCTATCTGCACATGTGGGCTGTGAATGTTCTGTCCCTATTCAGCTCTCAATATTTTGCATGGGATGCTGTGACCATCTTCACCTGGTACATTTTCATATTCCTCCCATTTCTGACAAGTTCTAATAACTGGCTCGGATTAACACTGTGGATAGTTCTACTGAGATGAACATGGCTTTAAGTTTTAAAATGTTAAAAAAAGAGAACAATTTTTATTCTTTCCCTAGTTTAAGGTGCTTGCCAGTACATGTAAATTCAGGACAGAGTCTACTACCATATAAAAGTTTGATGGTGCTCTCAGCTGGAAGGCTGAAAAGACATTGAATTCCAAATTCAGGAAATGTTTGTGACTCTATAATGTGTTTATAATTAAATTTATTTCCCTTGAATGCAACCGAGCAGCTCCCTAGCTCATTGTGTGAGGCAGCTGCATGTTAAGAATTATGCCTGTGAATCAAATAGATCGATGATATGATTTAGGACCTATCTGGAAAGATTAATTGAGTTAAATATAACTCACACAATTTGCCTTAATCCTCTGAGGAGACCCTGATTGACTTCACACCTTTGCTTTACTCTAGAAACCTTATCAAAAGAGAGAGAGAGAAGGAGTGATTGTTTTATATATTTAACAAGGAGCTTTAAATGTTCGATAAATTACTACTCTTTGGAGGGAAACTCTGAAATATTTATTGTCTGATTTCTTTTTTGTTTTGTTTTGTTTAGTTCACTATCTTTTTTGTGCTTCTTTATAAATCAGCAGGTTGGCTGCAGACCTCACAATGGGATTTCCAGGTCCTTCACAACTTAAATGACCACTCCTCTGCAGATCCTTAAATGCAGATCCTCACTGCAATGCCCATAACACACACAGGCAAAAATGCAAAATTAATTAGCTTTGCACTTCTGGGAGTTTTGCTCAGCATAGCAAATCCTGTAGATTTGCCTTGACAATGAGAGATGAGACATGAGCCCAGCCTTGAAATTAAGGAGTGCAAAGGAAGGTAGAGCATCACTCCCAGTAGGTTTCCTCATCTGGTGCAGTACCAGGTCCATGGATGGAGCTGGAGTGGTTCTGAGGTGCTGATACAACACTCACACACATGACACTGCCATTTTCCACATTACCATTTTGTCTTCAAGCTTAAAATTTCAGATACAATTACTAAATGCAATTTAAAGTAGGATAACATTTTTCTCTCAATAACATTCAAGGGCATCCCCCTGCAATGTCCATCACCCATCAGTTCATACTTAGTTTTTCCAAAGGATCTTGGTATTTTGTAGGATAATATGGAGGCCTAGAGCTGGCCCCTAGCTATACTCCACCTTTACACAACAGGTTCACCTTGGCTCCCACTGACCATGAAAGTGAAATAATGCCCTGGTAGAGTTACAACACCCTCAGGCCACAAGTCTACACTTAGTAGAGTTTCCTGGAAATAACTCTGAAGGACTGGCAAAATGTCACAAACTATATTGCTAAGGTACTCTGTCACATCACCTGCCTGTGAAGCAGAGAAAGCAAAAGCAATACTACATAATATTTTCAGGATAAACCATCAAGAGGTATGTTCAGCTGTAGCAGCAGGGGCACATTGGTATGCAGAAAATTGCTCTTCAGATTGGATTGGAGCCAGGAAAGAATTTCTAACACCCCTACTGGGCTGGGAAATGGGAGTTTAAATTCCAGAACATTCAGCCAAGTAATTAGATAGACAATAAAATTCACACTCCCTCACATGATAGGCAACCAAGGGGTTTTCAGTGGTAGATACCTGATTATTTTCTTGTAATATCTTTAATGAAAGCAGAATTGAAATTCAATATTTCATCACTTACAGGCTGAACACGTCTTTAAACTGCATAATGCTTTATTAGTTATATATTTAATTATTGTGGCTTTGTAGACATATTATGGTAATATTTACAACTGGAAAAATGGCAATTTTGCCCTACAAAAACAATAGATGCAAAGACTTACAAGTGCAGCCTCTTTTAAAATAACAGCATGCTACACAGTTGTTCTACTACAAATGCCTGAAAGTTTAGTGCCACTCTTTCTCTGCTATATAGTACATTTATCACTTAGATGTTTGTTAGTAGAAAGAATGATGTTCTGCAAGAACATAGTATGTACAGCATTTACATATAATTTGGCATAAAAATAAACAGCACTCTTTTTCTTTTGTTTAAAATCCATAAAGCCACTAAATTTGCTCCAGATTTGTACTGCAAACAGAATTTTGTCCATTGCTTATGTAAGTCAGCTAGGTTTCCAGTACTGTATTTTTGTTCCCTATCAACTAATCTGGATACAACAGACTGAATTTAAAGGTCAAAAAGTCAAGAAAATTGACTGGATGAAGAAGCTAAAATACTTTTTCATAACTAATTTAAGAAAATCGAAACAGCTCATAGAAGTTATGGCACACTTTTGAAATCTGGATTTCATACAAGGTAAAAATGAATCTAGGTGCCTGCAACAGCCTCTCACTGTTCTTAGCATGCTTGCCTCAGTTCAGTGATTGCATGAAAAGCTGTTTTCCTTCTGGCAATACTGGTGACCAAGAAAAAAAATTACTATCTGCACCTTAAGGTTCACAAAAACGGACACCAGAAAAAGAGTAAAGAACCAAACAGCATTCCTCACCCAAATAATGGATCTCATTTCTTGGAAATTATCTGGAGCCAGATTTCAGTCTCCACACAGATTTTTTCTCCAGAATGACAGAGATGGATCGAAGTCCTAGGTACAAGCAGTCTGGAAAGGGCAGTTTTCTTTTATTATAGCCCAACCACTTCTCAAAAACTGAACACAACTTCTCTTTCCGCCACAGTGAGGAAAGTGAACATTTGTATTGCTATTGCAACAGAAGTTATGAAGACAAGCAAAAACCTTTATAACCTGGGGGTGATACCAGGGGAATTACTAACTCCACGTTGTAGGCAGCAGCAGTAGAGTTTGAAGCAAATCTCCAAGTTGATGGGGCTGCCAAAGCATGCCAAATGCATCAACCAGGACTACCAGCAACAGGAAGAGGATACAGGCCTTGGATTCAGACTAAAGATGCTGCTAATGAACCATGCTAATTAATGCTTATTGATATTTTGTGGCATATAAAGTCATATACTTAGTTGGGAGTAAGTCAGCTATCCCATTCACAAGGTGGCAAACCACTCTGAGGGTAAAAGCTTAGTCCCAAGAAGAGTTGTTCATTCTGGTGACCAAGCTCCTGCAGTTCATTCTAAAAACAAGCTGATGCATTTCATCAGCCCAGAAGTGCACTTTGCTCTCTTCTTTCTCTTTACAGGTCCTCTCTGGGTGTAGGATCAGAAAGATGCTGTCCCACACGCTGGGCTCAAGCCCTGCCCTTTAGGTGACGTGGAGACTGCCAGGCCCTGTGCAGCTCAGTGCTGATGGGGACCTGGGGAGGGTCCACTGGTTCTGATAAAGCTAGGGGACCAAGAAAAAGAAGTAGAATTTCTGATAGATAAAGGAGCTACATATTTAATTTTTCAAGCACTAACACCAATGGGAAATTATTTTGTCAGGGTCAAGGGAGGCACTAGCCAAAGTGAAAAGGCATACTTCTAAAAATGCCTGGAATTCCAATTGATCAAATTGTTGGACATACAGAGATTTTTGTCTTTGCCAGATGCACCCAAACTGTTACTAGGGTGAGACATGCCGGAGCAGTTGAGAGCAGAAATAAAATTTGATAAAGGGAAAATAGAGTTTAAAGTTGGTAGTACAGAACTAATAGAAATCTTGAGTCTGGCTCTTATAGTCACCTGTTAAAACTGGGATCCCAGGTGAAATCAAAGATCAGGTCTATCCCGGAGCATGGGCTTCTGAGACAGCAGGAAGGTCAAAAAATACTTCACTGATTGTAATCAAACTTAAACCAGGAACTTAATCTGTTAAGATTAGGCAATACCCACTAAAACTGCGAGATAGAATGGGTATGAAACCAACAATTGATCAGTTTATCCAATATGGATTACTAACTGAATGTGAGTCAGAATATAACACCCCTGTTGTCCCAGTCAAAAAATCCAGATGGAAGTCATAGAATAGTACAGAACCTCAGAGTTATTAATATAATTAATAAAATTACTGAGGATCTGTATGCAGTAGTATCCAGATGCTGGTGCATCATTCCTCCATTTCATGACTACATGAACATCCATGCTGGGCAGACTTGCCAGCCCAGAATAATGCCAGGGACTCTGCTGGCCATCTGCTAACCTGTTCCATAGTCCCACAGCTAATCTGTTTCCTGTGAACTTCACATATTCCAAAGTATTGCAGCCAAAGGTTTTTCAGCAGTTTGATAGTAAACACACATCTGCTCCTGTTCAAACACACATGCACATGGGTAGACTAAAGGTACTTTTACCTCTAACAGCAACCCCTGCCCCCCCCCGTCTTCTGTCTATTGTGGCAAATCAATAAATATTATTCAGAAGAATATGACCTAGGTTTTTCAGGGTGGCACATAGCTATTCTGTGCAATTTTCTTACCAAGAAAGCAAATACGTGTGGGGTTTGTTGTTTCCTCTACATTACATACTGGGGACAAACAAAAACCTGTTATATATGAATGAAGGTAGTTGTAAATGTATTTAAACACCCAAATACTGAGATTCTTTGCTTGAAGGAAACATTTTGCAAGTTTTGTCTGTAAGAAGAGGGAAAATTTTGGTAAATCAAGGAGCTCAAACACAGCCACTTACGGCTGCTGGACACCAACTTGTGTTGCTGAGACACCACTGAATGGAAGAAGATTGTTTATCAAAAAGCCCCATAATAAGTGCTGAGTATTTTTAGTGCACTTAAAGCTGTGTTCAGTCAAAAGTAGTGCCTCCAATGATGGACCCTGGAGTATCTTGCAAGCCTTGGGTGCTGATGCCAGCCCCACACACACCTCCACAAGTGAGTCCATGTACGCACCAGTCTTTTTAGTGCCACAGAAGAAAACAGGTCTCATTGCTTCTCTAATTTTTAATGACCCTCTCCCACAGTGTCCTTTGCTCCTGCACTGATTTACACTTTTTCAAATGCAATGTCTCATCCAGCAGCCAACCCTGTGACCTGAAGCCATGATCTATCCCCAAGGCCTGTAGTCATGTACTTTGGTGGTCGTGTGGTTTTGGTGCAGAAGCACAGTTTGTAGCCATTGGCACCTCCACCCCTGCACAAGTGATACTTGGCCTTGGATGCAGACAGCCCCACCAGAAGGCTTCGGAAAGTCTTGGAAGCTCCCAGGTCCTGAGAGAGATTAATCCAGACACACAGCTGTATGACAGCCATGCTGCACCAAAACCCCATCCTGGCAGCACACAGCATAGCAGCCACCAGGAAGCTCCAGCCCTCCCGGGTTTACCAGATCCTGAATGGCACTTGGATCTCAATTCAAGGTAGGAATTTCCATCTCATGCCCATAATTAGCATCCTACAAGAGCTACTTTCATCTTTGTCCTTGGGGGGGGAGTGAACTTGCATCCCACATAGGAAGAATTTCTCAATCCAGCTTCCAGAACACGTTATCACTCTTGATGAGGGTTTTCCACGTCACCAGTCATTTGAAAGGAAGGTGAGCTGACCCATGAATACCACATGCTGCAGCTCCAAATACTTCTTGCTAGAAAAGCCATTGGAGGGGCACAAGGGGCTGGAAGGCTGTTGAAGCTGTTCTAGAGCTGTCCTACCAGCAGCAGTCTTACTTTTGGGGGTTAGAATAACTGCCAGATGGCACTGAGGATATTAAAAATAAAAAAAATACAAGCTTATAGACTGACTTTCCACTAAGGGTGATTTCTAATTATACATCCACTTTGTTTTCCCTTGCAACACATTGGAAGCAATTATTTTAAATAGCTAAAGGGTGTCAGTGAGGTTCAATTTTCTTCTCTATCAGCTGCGCAATATAGACATGCACAGAGTAAAGTCTTATTCAGCCATTGGTGTGGATATGTCCTTAGTAGCATTCTGACATTTGTAAGTCTCATTAAATATGCTTCCTTTATTGATTTGTTTGTTTTTGTAGTTGCAGCATATGAACATTTTTAATTTTTCATTTCCACTGTTGGCATTTAATATGAGGTGATCCTGAGTTTAGTGCCAAGACACATATAAGGAATGACCTTCAAGCTTGAGAGAAAATAATTCCATTTTAGAACCTGTCAATATGCAGTAGGCAGAAGCTTTTTACTTTTAATAGCATTTATCAAACATTTTCCCATAAGAACTTGCTGACCTTCTTGGCAGAGGCCACTCATCAGCTCACCACTTCTACTCACTGCCCTTATCAAAGAGATGGGATTGCTGCTCAGTCAGATTGCTGCACTCAGAAATTAGGTCAGCCATCAACAGCAACAGATCACAGAACTCAAATTATCTGTTCTTTCTGCTCTATGAAAGGAAAGTATAACAGTGGCCTTTCAGTTCCCTTATAATCAGGGCACCCTCACCTCAGCTCTGCTCCTGTATTACATGACTCTCTCCTAAAAGGAACACAGTGATTTAAGGAAGAGGCTATTTTAACAACCTTTAAATCAACCCAATTGTTACTACATTCTGTTTTTTCTGACAGGAGACTGCATAGCAGAAGATCAGATAATTTGTAGTGAATATTCAGAGGATTTCCTCATGCTTTACAGCTGTGAAACTAGGATCAGATCTGGAACAGAATTGGCACCAGTGAATTCCACAAGCACATTTAACTGAAAACTCAATTTCTAACATGCACATCACAAGAGGGAAGAGGGAACTTTTGGGTGAGAGTCTCTTCAATAATTGGTTTTTGATTGCACAGTAGAAAAACAACAACTTAAGATTTTTGGAAAGCAGGTGATAAATTAAGAAAAGTAAGTGTTTTCAGATGATCTGAAGCTCTAGACACACATCCCAGTCATGAATTAGATTTAGCAGAATGAAATTATCATGCTTTCAGAATGAATTCAGTAACAATAAGCTTAGCAGAAGGTAAACAGTTTCAAGTATGTTCCTGTATATCATTTCATAGCACACACTCATTTTGTGCTAGAATCCCTTTTGCATTTGTACCAGGAATTGGCTTTGAAATGTTTCAGCTAGTTGCAGATGCTAAAGATGCACAGCTCTCAGATATCCTTGTCACAGAGAGGTAACTTGCAGATGTCCACAAGCTCTGAGCAGATGGTGTGCCAGAGAATTTCTGTATAATAAAAGGCCATGCAGAGATAAAAGGATTTTTTTTAGGAGCCCACCAAGAAGTAGCTGCAACCACAGTTCATTTCTAATTATCAGACATTCAGCATAAGTAGGACAAGACCTCCGTGTTGTGCTTCAGCACATTGGGGTAAAGAAAAAGCTTTGAACCAAAGTGTCAACAATACCAGAGCAGAATCAAACTGGTGCAGTTTTTCTGAGCCCAAACTCTTGCTCCTGTCCAGCCCAGATCCCTGCTGAAAAAGGGCAGATCTCCCCCTGGGAATCTCTCGTGTGAGGTATGGTGATATTTCCTTTCTGGTTTGCAAATCTACAAGAGGAATGAAAGAAGATAGTGTTTTACACAAAGCTACTCACAGAAAAGACATTTATTAATACACATGTAATATTTTCCTTACTGAAACTTACTTTTGCATATTTATTAGATATAAGAATGGTGAAAGGCAGTAAGTAGATATCATTATTTTCTTCTGCAAATTACTACTTGATGTATGATAGAGATTTATTGTATTGAACATAACATACTATCATACTGATATAGAGTACTAAACAAAAACCAATCTACTTTTAATTTAAAAATTACAAGAAATATAAATATCACTTTCAGATCCCTATCCTGGTCCTTATATTTAGCAAATAAACAGAGTATTCACAACTAATAACAATGACAATGCTAGATATTATTTTCCCTCAGTGTGAAAATAGGTATTTTCAAATGTTCATTGGCAATGATGTTTTGATGAAAACAGGAGGACATTTTGGAAAAAATCTTCATTAAAAGCCTCATGACTTTTCCCACCAGCTATATCCTGGGAGATTTGTTTTCATAATTCTAACTGCTAAATAAGACTGAAAAATCAGTATTTTTTTGTAAAAAAGGTAGGTTGTACATTTTAGCCCTTTGCTAAAGAGATAATGGCCTCCTGCACATCCCCAATTGCTGCCAGTCACTGCCACCCCAGGTCAGCACTCCTATGTCTGCCTCAGCCCTCCTCCATCTGTGCTTGTCAAAAGCATACACCTAATCTGAAGCTCTCATTTAAAGAAAAGGTCCTGATCCTGGGAAAAAAGCCCTTTTCCCTCTGCATTTCTCTATGAACCATTGCACTGGGTGTGCATTAGAAGAGCTACAGCAAAGCTTGCTGCAAAATAGCTGCAAGTGGAGAACAAACTCCCTTTTGGTGTCAGTGTAATAGCTATGAAACCAGCATACCTTCCTGGTTTGGCTCTTTGTTAAATTATTTATTGTGCTAGTGAAAAAAGCAGCTTTTGTTATTAAAATATAAATCGTATTTATAAATAATAGAGCAAAACCCAAACATTGTCTTTCTCTCTAGTCAGATCAGAGTCCTATATATCAAGTGCAGATATTCCATACAGAACTTTCAAATTTTTACTTATTATGTGTTAATCAAGAGCATGACTGCATTTTGATTGCATTCAGTTATCTCTCATCTCTTTCTTCGGAAAACAATACAAAAAAAGATCCAGAACAAAAGGTTCATGTCTCTTGCAGCTGCTCTTTATGCACATCTAATTAATCTGGGGACTATTAAAATTTAATACAATGAGAAAATGGTCAATACAATAACTAGATAAATGAGGTCCCACAGCAGTGAAACAATTAAATCAAACAAGCTTAATCTAGTATTCCTCATAAGTGACAGAACAGATATATTTCAATGCCTTTTTAAAAAATGCCCTGATGATATTAAGATAGAACTGTCTAATCTTTCAGAGGACAGTGGTGTCTCCTACTGTGTGTGATTTATTTTCTATACACTTTGAAACTCAGAAAACTTATCTCTAATACCTTTCCAGATCAAACACGTTTTGAAATTCTAAAGCAACTAGCAGTGGCTATTCCCACTCCAAGAGAACTCAGCATCTGCAGATCAAAGGAGCTAAACAAACATTACCTGTATGCAAACCTAACAAAAAAATATTTCCAGTAGCAAAGCAATTCACTACATATTCACTACATGTTCCTTATCTCTCAACAGTTTTAGATTTTTATATTCAAAAATGAAATGGACATAATTTGAAACAGAACAGTATTCCTGTCTTAATAAGCATGTTATGTTCAGAGTCTGCCATGAGAGATTAGTGAAATCCTCCAGAAATGCATTCATGAGAGAGTAACTGGGTAGGTTATTTTTTTGTTAGTTACTTAAGACTATTTCTGAGCAGCTTCTCAGAGCATAAGTATCTGCTACTCAGCAGGAGAACTGTCTCCTACAGACCTTCAAGTATTTTCATTGCCTTTTTGAAGGCATGGAAAAAAAAAATCCATCCTCTTAAATAGCCAGGCTCTGGGTTCCTGCAGAATGATGGCTGATTAGTGGTGCTGTTATTCTTCCCACGATACACATCGGTGACACGGAGAAAAACTCAGTGATTAATGCCTTGTGAGCTCATGTGCTGAAATCATGTGAAATCCTCACAGGGCATTGGCTCTATTAATTTATTAGTAGTTGAGGAACATGAGTATGTCTTTATTGCTTCCTGTGCTTTACATCATCCACTCACCACCTTTGTCTTCTGCTGTCAGAGGTGGTTTTCTGATACTGCTTTACCAGCAAACTCTCCCAACAGAGACGTCATTAATACAGATCAAAAGCCAATAAATTCATACCTCTAAAATGCATCTCTAAAAATGTCCAGAAAGAAACAAGGTACTTACAAGCAAAATCACTTTTGAGTGATTGTGAGGCTGCTCCTTGAGTACTGTGTTCAGTTCTTGGCCCCTCACTACAAGAAGGGCATTGATTTGCTGGAGCAAGTCCAGAGAAGAGCAACCAAGCTGGTGAGGAAGATGAGGAACAAATCCTACAAGGAAAGGTTGAGGGAATTGGGAATGTTTAGTTTGGAAGAGGCTGAGGGAAGACATTATTGCTCTCTATAGCTACCTGAAAAGAGACTGTGGTGAGTTTGGCCTCTTCTCTCAAGTGTGTAATGATAGGATAAGAGGAAATAGCCTGAAGTTGTGCCAAGGGAGGTTTAGACTAGATATTAGGAAGAATTTTCCTACCAAAAAAATAGTCAGGCACTGGAGTGGGCTGCACAGGGAGGTGGTGGAGTCACCATCCCTGGAGGTATTAAAAAAACATGTAGACATGGCACTACAGGACATGCTTTAGTGGGCATGGTGTGGTTGTGGGGGTTTTGTTGGTTTTTTTTTCTCCTGGGTAGATGGTTGGACTTGGTGATCTTAGGGATCTTCTCCAGTCATGATGAATCTGTGATTCTCTGATATTTAGACTAGAATTCTTGCCAACATTGCATACATTGATTGGTTTCATGTGCCTAATCCACAAATCTCTGGCAGCAGAATTGTTGCACACAAGTTACAGATTACAGGCACTGAGCAGCATACTCCTCAGTGACCAATGGGCTACATGCCCAATGCCATTCTTAATCATATTATTACTATTTTTACAAGTCTCTCCAGCAGATGAGACGATGAAATTTAGATCCCACATTTATGCAAATAGCAATTTTTATGAGACCATTCATGAAAAACTGGGGGGAATTTTTCAGCATGACAGAAAAATATAAAAGTGTTCAAAATGAGTCCCCTTTCGAGTCTTTAATGATCCACATCAGGCATCAGAGAATTCTCAATGTAAATCTAAAGAGCATGTTTCAGTTCAAATTAAATCTTAGTATAAATTGGACTTCTTAACTTAAAGCTCAGTAGAGCCCAGGGCAGCACTTCAGGTGAAGGACTGGAGGTTTTTAAGTTTACATCATGCAAACACCTCTTCTGCTTCTGAGACTTTTTTCTGCTGTGTGGGCACAGTAGGAACAGGAGATGGTCTAGGCTGCTGCTTCATGGGTGGTTACACAGGGGTGGGGGAGTGGGGAGGGTGTAATAACTCCTTGTGCTATGCAACACAGAGCATAAGATTCTGGATAATTCCCAGGCTGAATCGATTTCAAAAACTTTGTGTCCTTTTCCCTCAATACTTGTCACTCAGAGATGAACTGGAATTGAGGAGATCCCAGTTTTATTGTCCTTTCTGGCACAATGTCCCTATGTGACTTTGTACAGTATCTGCTCACATTATATGCTATCATCTAGGGAAATACACCTTCTTTTTCAGCATGGATTTACCAGGGGGAAATCGTGCTTGACTTTTCTGGTAGCCTTCTGTGATGTGACTGAATGGGCAGATGCAGGGAGACCAATGGATGTGGTCTACCTTGACCTTAGCAAGACTTTTGACACAGCCTCCCATAACATCCTTGTGAACAAGCTCAGGAAATGTGGGACAGAAGAATGGACAGTGAGATGGATTAAGAACTGGCTGTGGAATAGATCCCAAAGAGTGGTGATCAGTGGTGCAGAGTTCAGCTGGAGACCTGTGACTAGTGGAGTCCCCCAGGGATCAGTGCTGGGTCCAGTCCTGTTCAACATCTTTATCAGTGATCTTGATGACAGGAACAGAGTGTCTGCTCAGCAAGTTTGCTGATGACACAAAGCTGGGAGGAGTGGCTGACACCCCAGAAGGCTGTGCTGCCATTCAGAGGGACCTGGACAGGCTGGAGAGTTGGGCAGGGAGAAATTTAATGTATTACAACAAGGGCAAGTGNGAGTCTTGCATTTGGGAAAGAACAAACCCAAGAACCATTGGAGACTGGGGACTGAGCTGTTGTAGAGAGTCATAGGGGAAGTGGACCTGGGAGTGCTGGTGGATGGAAGGATGACCATGAGCCAGCAATGTGCCCTTGTAGCCAAGAAGGCCAATGGCATCCTGGGGTGCATTAGAAGGGGGGTGGTTAGTAGGTTGAGAGAGGTTCTCCTCCCCCTCTACTCTGCCCTGGTGAGGCCACATCTGGAATATTGTGTCCAGTTCTGGGCCCCTCAGTTCCAGAAGGACAGGGAACTGCTTGAAAGAGTCCAGCACAGAGTGACCAAGATGATGGAGTGAAACATCTCCCTAATGAGGAAAGGCTGAGGGAGCTGGGGCTCTTCAGCTTGGAGAAGAGGAGAATGAGGGGTGACCTCATTAATGTTTATAAATGTGTAAAGGGTGAGTTCCAGAAGGACAGAGCCAGGTTCTTCTCAGTTATGTCCAATGACAGGACAAGGAGCAATTGGAGAAGGCTGCCCAGGGAGGTTTTAGAGTCTCCTTCCCTGAATGCATTCAAAACCCACCTGGATGCATTCCTACATGACCTGCTGTAGGT
Organism: Florisuga fusca; assembly: GCA_038090715.1. Lineage (NCBI taxonomy): Eukaryota > Metazoa > Chordata > Aves > Apodiformes > Trochilidae > Florisuga > Florisuga fusca. The sequence continues at coordinate 8,750,699 of JAAWXA010000017.1, forward strand.
CTGGCAGAGGCGATTGGACTCAATGGTCTTTTGAAGTTCCTTCCAGCCCCTAACTTTCTGTGATTTTTGTGGTAATAGTACAAGGTGAAAGGATAAGGAGAGCTGGCTGACAGAGCTGGGAAAAGTAGCAGCTATATCTCACAGTTGGTGACTGACAACATCCAAGGACTGTGAGTGACTATTAGTGAAGGAAGCTTTTTCCATTTCCGGTATTGTTAATTTTAACATATTCACATGGTTTCACAAGGGAAGTGGAAAAGAAAAACCCAAAAACCATGGCTTATACAGAAATTTTTAAAACCCGTGAAGTTCACTTGGACCTCTAAGTGCATTGGACCCCATCTGCCTCTGGAGTTCTGAGCTTCTCAGCAGCCTCACAGTGGCCATGCTCAAATCTTTGCTTAAAGAGGCCCATCTGTTCTCCTCAGGGGTCAGATGCCACATTACAATATTATGGCACTCACCACAAGATCAGAGGCCTTACTAAACTAGCACCAGAGAGGACATTGCTGGGATTTATGAGGCGTTAGTTCTTGTTTTTGCTATAACTGCACTTAAGTATGTTCGAAATGCTTAAGCGATTCATTAAAATTAAAACCAAGCGTCTTAATTAGTGCAGGTTATCTGCTGGAGGATGCCCAAGCCCCTCACAGAAGCACACAGCTGTCCCCAGCACCTGTACAACACAGGCCCACGTAGCACACAGCTCAGGCTCCTGCTCTGCAGGGCCAGCCCCTGTTTCACTCACTGCAGTCCCTGCCCTGAGCTTGTTGGCTCTGCTGACACTGGAGCCAATCCAGCTGCTCTTGCATCTCCAGGCTCTGCAGGAAACATACAAAATTATTCATCCCCTCATTCTTCTCTTGTGAGACAGGTAGATCAGCAGTGCTCCTCAACACGACCCTTGTTGTATAGCCTTGCCTGTTCCCATTTCTTTCATCCTTCCTTCCCTGCATCACCCTGTAAGCTCTGCCTTCCATCCAGCCTGGAGCACCCTTTGCAAGGAGTGGGTCCTTCAATCATACCTGTTTTGCCCCAGGCAAGATCTCTGGTACCAAATACACCTTGCTGCAGAAGCATCTCGTGATTCCTGTTGCTGGGGATCAGTCAGTATCAGGGGTGACTCATCTCCATGCTGCCTTGAGTGAGTCACTTGACTTGCTGAGCCAAGCAACCACCTGATTGCTGCAACCCCCCTCCAAACGGGACAATAAAAGATGTTTTGGAAAGTGGAGCTGTGGTGTGCATGCTCTGACAAGCAATGG
>JAAWXA010000017.1:8752001-8891397 GCA_038090715.1 Florisuga fusca
GGAAGAGAAGAAGTTTATCAGGAGTAGTCAACACGGATTTACCTGGGGGAAATCGTGCTTGACTAATCTGACAGCTTTCTGTGATGTAGAGAATGAATGGGCAGATGCAGGGAGACCAGTGGATGTGGTCTACCTTGACCTTAGCAAGGCTTTTGACACAGCCTCCCATAACATCCTCATGAGCAAGCTCAGGAAATGTGGGACAGAAGAATGGGCAGTGAGATGGATTAGAAACTGGCTATGGAATAGATCCCAAAGAGTGGTGATCAGTGGTGCAGAGTCCAGCTGGAGACCTGTGACTAGTGGAGTCCCCCAGGGATCAGTGCTGGGTCCAGTCCTTTTTCAGCATCTTTATCAGTGATCTTGATGACAGGAACAGAGTGTCTGCTCAGCAAGTTTGCTGGTGACACAAAGCTGGGAGGAGTGGCTGACACCCCAGAAGGCTGTGCTGCCATTCAGAGGGACCTGGACAGGCTGGACAGTTGGGCAGGGAGAAATCTAATGAATTACAACAAGGGCAAGTGCAGAGTCTTGCATTTGGGAAAGAACAAACCCAAGAACCATTGGAGACTGGGGACTGAGATGTTGTAGAGAGTCACAGGGGAAGTGGGCCTGGTGGTGCTGGTGGATGGAAGGATGACCATGAGCCAGCAATGTGCCCTTGTGGCCAAGAAGGCCAATGGCATCCTGGGGTGCATTAGAAGGGGGTGGTTAGTAGGTTGAGAGAGGTTCTCCTCCCCCTCTACTCTGCCCTGGTGAGGCCACATCTGGAATATTGTGTCCAGTTCTGGGCCCCTCAGTTCCAGAAGGACAGGGAACTGCTTGAAAGAGTCCAGCACAGAGTGACCAAGATGATGGAGTGAAACATCTCCCTAATGAGGAAAGGCTGAGGGAGCTGGGGCTCCAGCTTGGAGAAGAGGAGAATGAGGGGTGACCTCATTAATGTTTATAAATGTGTAAAGGGTGAGTTCCAGAAGGACAGAGCCAGGTTCTTCTCAGTTATGTCCAATGACAGGACAAGGGGCAATTGGAGCAGGCTGCCCAGGGAGGTTTTAGAGTCTCCTTCCCCAAAACCCACCTGGATGCATTCCTATGTGACCTGCTGTAGGTCTGGCAGAGGGGATTGGACTCAATGATCTTTTGAAGTTCCTTCCAGCCCCTAACTTTCTGTGATTTTTGTGGTAATAGTACCAGGTGAAAGGATAAGGAGAGCTGGCTGACAGAGCTGGGAAAAGTAGCAGCTATATCTCACAGTTGGTGACTGACAACATCCAAGGACTGTGAGTGACTATTAGTGAAGGAAGCTTTTTCCATTTCCGGTATTGTTAATTTTAACATATTCACATGGTTTCACAAGGGAAGTGGAAAAGAAAAACCCAAAAACCATGGCTTATACAGAAATTTTTAAAACCCGTGAAGTTCACTTGGACCTCTAAGTGCATTGGACCCCATCTGCCTCTGGAGTTCTGAGCTTCTCAGCAGCCTCACAGTGGCCATGCTCAAATCTTTGCTTAAAGAGGCCCATCTGTTCTCCTCAGGGGTCAGATGCCACATTACAATATTATGGCACTCACCACAAGATCAGAGGCCTTACTAAACTAGCACCAGAGAGGACATTGCTGGGATTTATGAGGCGTTAGTTCTTGTTTTTGCTATAACTGCACTTAAGTATGTTCGAAATGCTTAAGCGATTCATTAAAATTAAAACCAAGCGTCTTAATTAGTGCAGGTTATCTGCTGGAGGATGCCCAAGCCCCTCACAGAAGCACACAGCTGTCCCCAGCACCTGTACAACACAGGCCCACGTAGCACACAGCTCAGGCTCCTGCTCTGCAGGGCCAGCCCCTGTTTCACTCACTGCAGTCCCTGCCCTGAGCTTGTTGGCTCTGCTGACACTGGAGCCAATCCAGCTGCTCTTGCATCTCCAGGCTCTGCAGGAAACATACAAAATTATTCATCCCCTCATTCTTCTCTTGTGAGACAGGTAGATCAGCAGTGCTCCTCAACACGACCCTTGTTGTATAGCCTTGCCTGTTCCCATTTCTTTCATCCTTCCTTCCCTGCATCACCCTGTAAGCTCTGCCTTCCATCCAGCCTGGAGCACCCTTTGCAAGGAGTGGGTCCTTCAATCATACCTGTTTTGCCCCAGGCAAGATCTCTGGTACCAAATACACCTTGCTGCAGAAGCATCTCGTGATTCCTGTTGCTGGGGATCAGTCAGTATCAGGGGTGACTCATCTCCATGCTGCCTTGAGTGAGTCACTTGACTTGCTGAGCCAAGCAACCACCTGATTGCTGCAACCCCCCTCCAAACGGGACAATAAAAGATGTTTTGGAAAGTGGAGCTGTGGTGTGCATGCTCTGACAAGCAATGGACTGTGGCTGAGGCTGGAACTTCCCATGTCTAAATTTAGGCATATTAAGAAACAGCTCAGAGATACTAAGAACAGGATAAATAGCATCAGGAACCAGAGGAGCACTTCTTGTTAGGAAGAAAACTGCCCTCCAAGCACCTGTAAAACACTTACAACATTACTGATTGAATTGATGCCTCAATGAATGTGTTATTGCTTCCCAGTTGGAGACCATGGGAAAGTTTTGGAGCAGCAAAGACAGGATCAGGCCCTTTTTCACCTGCCACTTATTCTCCCTGTTTTACTGTGCCTGTGCCCTACACTCAGGCAAGGCATCTTTACAAGCCTGGTGTGGTGCCCCTGCAGACCTGGGAGAGGCACCAACACTTTCCCATCACATCATAGCTATTTGGTTCTGGCACCAATAAGATGCTGTGAAGGTAGGTGCCACTGGAAAGAGCTGACCATCCTTCACACTTTTGAACATTTTAAACTTTTGAAGGCAGTTGCAAGCAAAATTTCTCTATGCTAAAGATAAAAAGATAGAAAGTGATCCCATACATCTGGTTATAGTAACTACCTCCCAAATCCCAACTGCTATGTGCTGGGTGAGACCACAGTGCTTGGACTTGAAGACTGGTTATTCCTGATGTAAGGGGAGCTCTGACGTGGGGAACCAGGAAACCCATGAGTCACCACTGTCCTGATCTGCACTGACATTTGGTTGAGAAACAGACACAGAAGTCCACGGGGGCCTTACCTGTGGCTGGAGACAACTGAGCAAGTGAGCAGCCCCTTGAATTGCATCATTACCATCAAATCAAAAAACAGCAGAAATAGGTAGAACAAGCACACTTGCTCTGACTGTCCTGTGAATTTTGTATGTGAGGGGGTGATGAGAGAGTTCTCCTTCACTGAAATTGCACAGTGCTGGCTGTCTCCTTCCTGCTTTCTCCAAAGGATGGGGAAAAAAGTCCCTTACAGCTGCTAAATATATGGTTTTTCTTTCAGATTTATGAAAGATTAGGATTTAACATTCATGTGTTTTCATTGTGTAATCTGCTCAACCGGAAAAGGTCCCACTGGACAGATAATTTGAAACAGATGAGAAACATTTGTTTGAAGCATGAATGCCAGTTCCCAAGTGTTAAAAATGGGTCAGTTCTTGAGAAAATTAGGTTGGAAAAAGAATAGTTGGGATTTGCCCTAGCTTCATGATGCAGCCTGCAGTGCTGGAGCATCCGGGGAGGAGCAGCGCCCGCCTGTCCTGCCTCCTCCCACCACCCTCCTGCCCAAAATAGCTCCCTTTGCAAACTACAGATGTTTTTCTTTTTCTCTCCTTGTGCCATTGTGCCAGTACATGATGCTCGTGCTGTGTTCCTCCCCGTGTCAGTGTTGCTGCAATCCCCACACCAGACTTAGAGGAGGAGGTCTGCAAGGAGGAGAGCAAACTGGGATGACCAGTGCCCTGTTTCAGCAGTGCTGAGAAGAGGGACTGCCTGGGGGTCAGAGAGTGAGAGGATGCTCAGGGCACAATCCTGCAAAGGCCAAGTGCTCTGATTGTGTGCTTGTTCTGATCCTGCTGGCCACAGGGGTCAGCAATGTCCTAGCAAGCTGTGGGAAACATGGGACAAATCCCTGCTGGACCAGCCTCATAGTCTTGAGCTCAGAGCAAGGACAAGCAGAAGATTTGCATTTTACTGCAAATGGGGTTAAAGTTAAAAAAACCATCTACTTGAGGTAATAAGAAGCTCTTAGAAGAAATAAATAAAACTAAAAATAAACTCTCTCTGTGCCCACCTTGGAGACTTATGGTTCTGTCAGCAAGACACCTCTGGGCCCAGTTAAGGGAAAAGCTGCAGGGATTTTTTCCTGTTTGTTTGGCTGCCTTCCCCATTACAACTGGAAGAACCACTGACTTTTTAATTTTGCTCTCAACTGAGGGGTTTTTTTGGACTTGTCAGCTGGATGAAGTGACTCCTGGAGTCACTATGTGTACATAAGCATCTTGCAGGATTTTTCTCCTCCTCCAGGAGCCAGGTCCCAGAGCCTCACAGGTGCTTTGCAGGGAAAAGATTATTATCAGAGCTGAAGTCCAGGGAAGACAAACTTGTAAAGGTGCCTCTGGGTTCAATAAGTGATTTCAAAGAGCAGAGAAGCCCCTTGGCCAGGTCTTTGGCCTCTGACAAATATGCTGGGCAGGTGCATGCAGAAATTAAAAATCTGGTTTTGTTTGAGGAAATAAAAGAAGAGCAGCATTTTTGCTGAAACATCTCACTGCAAATGCCAAAGCAGTTGGCAAAGATCATTAGAGGAGCTAAGTCCAAAGAATGGGCCAAATCTTTTTTGTTAAAATATTTTTGATACATTCATCCCAGTTGTGCTAAATTGGTTCTGTCAAGCAATATGTTGCCATCCTATATTAAAATATTGGGATCTCATAGTTCAGAATGAAAGCTTTCAACTTTGAAATTCAGTTCTGTCTTTGGAAGTAGCATTCCATTTGGCAAAATGGAAACTAAAAGGCTCTAGCTATGAACAGACAGACCATTTGGTATCAAACAGGATGTTTCATTTGATCCAAAGGGATGGTTTTGAAATTGCCAATGCCATAAAAAATCAATGGCTTGTTAAAAGCCTGTTAACTGCCTCATGTTTCAGGGAAGTCAATCTCCTTTATACAAGTTGCCTTAAACAAGCTCTTTCCAAGGTGCCTGAAAATGCTCCGCAGTTCCAAACAGACCTGTGGCCTCCAGCAGAATGGTTTGAATTGGACAGAAATGGGGATGTCACCACAAGAACACATGCTAGGAAGGTGAGCATGGGGCACAGTGGCAATGGAACGAGTGTTTCAAGAAAAATCCTTTTGTTGCATTAATAATATAAAGACAGCTTTCATGGGACTTCAGGAAATGATAAAATGGACTTTCTAGCAATGACCAGTGTCAGTACTTACTCCTGTGGTAAGTTTTCCCTGTTTCTTTGTCAATGGCTACTCTTATGGTCTAATCTTGGCTTAGATGGCAAAGAAGGGACAGCAGCTGTTTGAATGTGCCTGTATCATGTAAGACAACAGGACAGCTGCCATGGAGCTGGCACCATTGAAATATTTGCTTTTTGTAATCCATGCTCTTCCAAGAAAGATCCATCAAGCTGAAAGCTAAATATCACATACTCCCTCCACCTCTCTGCTTTCTCCACTGCAGGTTCCCTGCTGTGTTCCCTTACTCATCCCCATCACCTGGGTTTCCTGTGATTTCAAATTAAATGGTGTCTGTGCCAAGAATGTCCCCTGGGACACCCTGACCAAATCATCCACAACCTGCTGGCTCCTGTCCCACATTGTACTGAGCTCTCCTCTTCTTCTCCTTGAGCAATTTTTTCCATAACCTGGCCCTGCTCTGACTCTCCCTCTCATTCATCTGTGTTTGGGCTGGGGATTTAGCAGAGCTCTAAGAAAAATTTCATTCTTACTGTGGCACTTAATAATAAGCAAATTGGTGACTGTGTTCTACCCTTCCACACTAGTGCACATAAAATTTTTGTAGAAAAAATATACAAGGCTGAGTTACTAGACAGCATTGACCAACATGTCATGAGTGGTGCCCCCAGGGCTCAGTGCTGGGGCCACTCCTAGTTAACACCTTTATTAATGATCTTGATGAGGAAATCCAATGCACCCTCAGTAAGTTCACAGATGACACCGAGTTGGGAGGGAGGGAGGGAAGGACTGTTGATCTGCTGGGTGGTAGAAAGGCTTTAGAGAGGGACCTGGACAGACCGGATCGTTGGGCTGAGAACAACTGTATGGAAGTCAGTGAGGCCAAGTGTTGGGTCCTGCATTTGGATCCCAACACTCCCAGGCAGTGCTACAGGCTTGGAGAGAGTGGCTGGAAAGCTGCTTGTCAGAAAAGGACCTTGGTGTATTGATTGACAGTTGGCTGAATATGAGCCAGCAATGTGCCCAGGTGGCCAGGAAGGCCAATGGCATTCTGGCTTGTATCAGAAACTGTGTGACCAGCAGGACTAGGGAAGTAATCCTGACCCTGTACTTGGCACTGGTGAGGCCCCACCTCAAGTTCTGTGTTCTGTTTGGGGCACCTCAATACAAAAAGGGCACTGAGGTGTTGGAGCAAGTCCAAAGAAGGGCAACAAAGCTGGTGAAGGGTTTGGGAAACATCCCCTGTGAGGAGTGACTGAGGGTGTTGGGGCTGTATAGTGTGGGGAAATGGAGGCTGAGAGAAGACCTTCTCACTCTTTATAAACACCTGAAAGGAGGTTGTAGTGAGAGTGGGGTTGGTCTCTTCTCACTGGTGAGAGATGACGGGACAAGGGGAAATGGCTTCAAATTGTGTCCGGGGAGATTTAGGTTGGATATGAGGAGAAACGTGTTTACAGAAGGGGTTGTTAAGCACTGGAACAGGCTGCCCAGGGAGGTGGTTGAGTCTCTTCAACACTTGAATGTGTTGAAAAATTGGCTGGATGTGGTGCCTGTGGACATGGTTTAGTGGTTGAGTGGTGGGTCGTTGGGAATAGGTTAATAGGGTTAGGACAAGGCTGGACTTGAAGATCTTGAAGGTCTTTTCCAGCCTGAGCAATTCTATGTTTCTATGAACATGTGTAGCTATGTCTGGGAACCAGCCTGTCCCAAAGAGAGTCTCCAGGGACCAGGGATGAGCAGGGATGGCTGCAGGGATGCTGGGGGCTGGCAGGCTGGAAGGGGATTAGGAGTGCAACCTGTCCAGAGCCCAAATTCTGCCACTATAGCACCAGGGTGTTACAGAAAGTACTGAAATGAACACTCAACACTGACAGAACAACAACTGATAATAAATGGGACACAAATACAACCAAACAGAAATGCAAATGAAGCTAAAAAATATCTCCAGAACAGAAAGACTCTGACATATCTCCCAGGAGAAGCTGGTGAGTGGGAAATAGGCCCACCCTACATATGCATGCACCCTACATATGCTGTTTAGCTGTCCTTGGAGGACCTGACTGGTCCCAGCACCATGAACACTGGGTACAGCTGGGTCCTGTAGCTACAGCAGGCTCTGCCAGGGGATGTGGGATTTACAGGGAAGGTCCTGGTCGTCAGGAAGGTGCCATTTTCCTTGTTCCTTTTGTTCCCCCATAATCTGCAAACTTGGACCTGTGCTGCTGGCCCTAAGCTGGGAAACCCAGAGCTGCTCCAGGACTACTTTCTACTTCTCAGGCAAGCACAGACAGAAATAACACACCATACCCATCACACTGAGCCATGAGCCTGCCTGGAGTAGAGAAACATCCAAAGATAAATTGCTCCCATCCACACTGTCTGGCTCCTGCCTGTCCTGCAGGTTGGGCAGGAGCCAACAGCAGCTTCCTGAGTACCAGGTTGTGACAAACAGGTTGCTCATTATGAATTACAAAAAAACCTCCATTGTCTTCCTCCCATCAAACACATCAGTTCCCATAGGTGGATATGAAGCTTTCTTAGGAAAGACTGAAGTCTTTCTGCCATGTGCCTTTGAACCCAGATGAAAAACTGAGTTTACCTGGAATTGCACAGGTTAAAGCCTGTGCTGATCTTTTTGCAATCCTGAAGCCAGCTCAAGCTGCAGTTACCTCAGGGAGCAGTGCAAGCTCCCAGGCTGGCTGCCAATGTGCTGTTTAAAGCCTGAGAGTGCAGAACTGTGCTAAGAGCTTGGTGCATTTCCATAAAAGCAACTTTATCATCAGTGAGCTGACAGAGCACCCAGCCTTTCAATAGATACTTCAGTGCTAAATGCTAGGGGTGAATAAATCTAACCCTGCCATCTCCACAGGGCTCTCTTGCTGGGATGGCTGAGCCATGCCAACCCAATCTCAGCCTTTTGCCTGTGACAACTGCCCAGGTCTCAGCCCCATCTTTCCCAGCCAGGATGCTGCTGGCAAGTGTTGCTCCAGCATCCCACACCCCCATCAGACACTTGCCTGATTTTTTTCCTAGTAGCATTTGCCCCCAAAAGTATATTTGTGTTCTGACTGGTTTTTAATCTTCCTAATTTAACATGCCAGGTTTCAGAGGACAGTGGTAATTACTTCCAGTATTATTTTCAGGTTGCTCCAGAATTAAATAGACAAATAAAAAAGAGGTCTAGAGAGTTGTTATGAAAGCAGAAGCATTTCACATTGTGTGCTGTCACAGTAGCTAGGAAAACAAGTCTGGCAGGGGCACAGCACACTGCTGGTCAGCCCCAAGAGCACAGGTGGGGAAGGAGATGCAATGGGGAAAGCAGAATGCCCAACATGCAGAAACCAGATGCTTCTGACAGCACCAGCACTGACAGCAAAAGGAGCCAGTGATCCAGCACAGCTTTAAGGTCATCTCATAATAAGAAAAACCTCATGGCTTTTGCCTCTTTGCATCATTTCTTAAAAGTGAATAACTAAATTTCCCTCCACAAGGCTATGAGCCCTTTAGGAGAGGTAAAATAATTTCCCTTTCCTTCTCCTTTAACACCATCCAATGTCTTGTCCAGGAGAGTTTAGAGATGCTGGCAGAGGTCCTTATGGCATGACCACTGCACAGCGTAACAAGTGTAAAGGACAGATACTCTGTACAGCTGAATGCCCGAACCTTGGGTGCCAGGGGATCTGGCAGTTCCTTCTCACTTCATTTTTGTCTTCCAGCTTTGTCTCTCAGAGGGATGCTGCACTGCCACTGCCCTGGCCAGGGCAGGATCTGCCAGGGGCAGCTATCACGTCCTCAGTCACTGTGGGGTCCCCAGCACACACACAGGGCAGGTACATCCCATGGGGAATCCAAGATGACCAAGCAGCTCTGGGAGGCTGGGCACCAGGAAAGGTCCTTCCTCCACAGCAATGCAGCTCTAAGTCTTTGATCTGCTTTGCAGTCAGAGCCTGATCCACTGCCACATCCAGCCACATCCAGAGGGATGGGCACATGGCCAGTGCCTGAGCAGGACAGCTGGCAAAGCAAGGTCCAGATCATTATCACAGATGGGTCCTTGAACCCTCAGGGATATAAAATAGCATTTGCCGGGGGGGAGGTCGTTTTCCTGGAGCGTGGGTGCCATTGGAGGTGACAGCAGTGCTGGCCTGCTCTCCCAGTGAGACCTACTTTCTACTTCCCATACTGTGGCCAGGGATCATCAATACAAGCAGCAGTCCAAGCCTTTACATCTCACATGTATCTTTATATCCCACTAGTTTTGAAAGGTGCTTTCTTAAATGTTTTATTAAAGGTACAAAGTTTGTCCTGATGGTGAACAAACTGAAGAAAATAGTGCTGGTTTTTTGAAAATGACACCCCAAAGATGCTGAATGGACTTGTCCTTTTCAGATGAATATAATTTGATACCTCCCCCAAAAGAGCAACCATTAACCCAGACTAAATATTTGAACAGGAATAGAGAGCCCCTCAATGATATCTGCTAGCAGCTCTTATCAGCAAGCCAAAGCTGATTTAGGACAAGCCTAAATACTGTTAATTATATCGAAAGCTATTTAAACCTTCCCATAAAATGAAAAATACAAGAAGATACTTAAGTTAGGAATGACCACAAGGAAAATTTCAGGACAGCCAGCATGTGGCTTGCAGTAGATGGGATTAATCAGTTCAAGCAACAATGGTGTAAACACACACACACACAAAAGTATAACAATGCCTTTCTGAAAATATGCAATTCAGACATCACCTTCAACTCAGCATATACAATCATTAGCTATTTCAAGAAGAAACTTCAATATCACTAAAAAAAAAAAAAAAAAAAAAAAAAAAAAAAAAAAAAAAAAGCGGCACTGGAAAACTCTTTCAAATTCATGTAGAAACACTGGTATGCATATATCAATATTCTGCATTATAGGTATATAGCTATGTTACAGTTCAAGAAAACACACAACAAATTAAAATTGTAATATAAAGCAGACAAATTCTCCCACCCCCATTTGGCTAAGTTCAGCAGAGAGGGAGTTGCTGAGATTTAAGGCTGATCATACACAGCTTACCATAAAGCATCAGGGTTTTCCTTTGAGCCAGGTAAAGCAGGGGATGAAAATGTTTACAAGTTCTAAAAACATAAAACTGGAACAGCAAAATGGAAGTAACGGTCCTACATCTGTTCTTTCTAGAGGATAAGTTTCAAGCAGCTGCATCTGAACAACCAGCCTGAAAGTTTTTTGTGTATAGGATGTACATGAAGAAACAGGGAAGGGACTACACCAACTGCTCACCTCCCACAGCAGGAGTCTGGCTCAATATCCCCTCCCAGACAGCAAAGTAAGCACATCACACACATGGGATAGAGTTAGCAGTCCCACACCATCACTGGAGGGATTTTCCTTCCACAGGATGCAATTTGACCTGATTAACATGAACTTAAGTGTTTTGTGGAAATACACTGCTTCCAGCTAATTTCTGACAGACTTCTGCTCGGCTGCTGGCCAGCTCACAACAAGGCTCCTGTCTGGGGACAGCATCCCAGGCCATCCCCTACAATTCAGGCAGTGGTTCTCGTCTCTACAGTCTGGGATAGGCACTCTGCAGTGAGCAGACATGAAATCCTTGAAAATCCTGGCTGGTCTCACGGTTCCTGCCACCTGCAAGGTGGTGACTGCTGCAACTCAGCACATCATGAACTGATGTTCAGCATCCCAGCTACAGGTGGACAGGTCCCCACATGCAGATGACAGCTGGACTGATTCATTTGTGGAGAAAAAAGAAAAACAAACCAAAAAAAAAACCAACAACAAAACCCCCACAAGTGTACTAAAGTAAAATGCTTCACTGTTTTATCCAATGGGAAAGTTTGGTCTTTATTTTCCCTGGGTTCTTTCAAACTGCATGAGACTAAAGCTAAAGAATAGCTCCACTCCATTGTTATTACCCATGAAAAAATGTTTTTACCAAGGTCCTGAGGAGATGATTGCTGCTTTACAGACAGAAATGTAGCAGACAGAAAAATCTTCCCCAAGCAGTTACAGGCAGAAGTGACACTGGTGGGATGGAGCTGATTCACTGAGGTTGGCCCTTTTGTCTTGAGAGAAGGTGCTGGCAGTTCAGCTCTAAATGACAATGCTGAAGGAGGAATTGCTGCCAGAACTACCCTTCAGAAAGGTGCAGGTACAGCTGGTTGGTTTTCCCCGGTGTTGACAAGGATCTCTTGTCAGTCTCAGGAAGAGGTTAAATTTCACTGGTATAATTCAACTTGTAAAATTTTCTACGTAACTTCATTCTGCAACAGCAGATTTTATGAGGAAAAAAGGGTAGACCAGGATAGACTTCTTTTGGCAGTGTTGAAATCCCTGTACGTGCCCAGGAGCATGCACAGATTAGGTAACAGTGGAAAGAAAAGCAGAGGAACAGCAATCCAGGGAGATGATTGAGCTGCTTTGCAACTTTCTCTCTGCAAAGCTTTACTGTTCAAGACACTTTCCTCTACAGAGGCTGCAGGACTGTGGTCTGTCAAGGAAGGTGGGGAAGGATACACAGAGCCTCTTGACCAGGGTGATCTGGCTGATCCAGCTCAGTTGCACGTGGAATGGCAGAGCCCTGCTTTGAAAACTGTTCCCTGCCACCTTACTCGTGGGAGAGACTGATGATGACCAGAGGTGTCCCTGGCATGTGGGGATCGTAAGTTTTTGCCAGATAATTGATCAACAATTTCTAACACTGGCAAAGGAGTGTGTCCGTGTGACCCCATGGAAGGTAACAGTGCTCAAAGGTCTACAAACACACTGAATCATAGAATGGTTTCAGTTGGAAGGGACCTTAAAGACCACCTAGTTCCAACCACCCTGCCATGAGCAAGGACACCTCCCACTAGACCATGTTGCTTCATGCACAGTGCATTTCCAAAGCCAGAGCCCTGGGTGGGCCATTCCCATGCAAGTTGCCTCATGATCCTTTCCTACAGGAGCTGTGTTGGGTTTGCCCTTTTGAGAAGCTCACAGTTCAGCATTTGCACCAACCACAGCCTTTTATGTTGGAGTGAAACAATCTGAGGACATACAATATCTTTGATATAAATGAGCAATGTTTGATTCACCATGGATACAGGAGTGCTAAACTGCCACAGCCAATGTGCAGTTAGCAGTCCAGAGAAAGGGCAGATCAAGGCACTACTGAAGAGCTACAAAGCAATGGTTTATTTGTTCAGTCCTTGCAGAGACTCTTGCAGCTGAAAGTGAAGTCTGTCCCAGTGTCCATAGTTTGCCTAAATAAAGACTCTACCCCTTACTGGCTGGATGCAGATTTGGGTCCTCAAGCACACAGCTGTCAGGTATCAGTGTCTGAACTCCCTGGTGTGTAATTTTAGGTTACAGGGATGCTGTCCATAAATGCTTTGTAAAGCCCAGAGAGCTCAGGGAGACCAGAGCATGGCACCTCACTCTGTCAGATTGTTCTTACACTGCCAGGTTGTGAAAAAACTTTACATTTTACCCTTTGTGAGGAATAATACAGCATGTGCTATGATAAATGTTATGGCCTACTTGCAAAATGAGGAAAACCAGGAAAGACCATGTTTCTTAATCCAAACAACACAGTTCTCCTGCTGCACTCCTCATGCTTGAGCACTGTCACCTCCCACAAGAAACCCAAACTGGGATAACATAATGGTAGATCAGTTACTGGTATTTGCTACAGTTTCACCTTGCAGGCAGGGCTCAACTTGTTTAGAGGCTGCCTGGGCCTGCTGCACACAAAAACATTGGTTAACACCTAACATCTTGTGTCTAATGCATGAGAAATACAGAATTCCTAAGGGTACGTGTGCTTGTGGGTGTGTTGGATTAAGTCTGAAAATCATCATGCAATTCCTTTCCTTAATCCCTTTCCTGCCTTTCAGTGGTGCTATGCTCTCTAGTTGAGACTTTCCTACAAAGAGGTTTTTTCACAAAGAGTTGACAAGGTACATCTGAGTAATACTAAAGAGATACACAACAAGGAAAAATATTTCAACAGGCTTAAAGAAATACACTAATAAACCCTTCATCAACATGTTAATCGATATTCACTTAGAAGTTGAGTTTCAGCTGGTGGAGGAAGATTTCTCTTAATGGAGTGAAGAAAAATACTGATTTTAATGAAAGGAACTCAATGGTTTGCCTGCTTTTGTCAAAGACATTCCTGAAACCTGTTAGTGCAACAAGATACACTCTTATAAAAATGAGTTACACTCCTAAATCTCTCACAACTTGACTGAGCAGTGAGTTTACAAAACACTTTTAATCAAACTATAACTCTGAATCTTGAAGAGCTGACTTCTTCTGAAACATCTCCAAGTCTTGCACCAACTTTCTTTGCAGAAAGCCCCTGGGAGCAGTCAGTGGGGACAGAGGCACTCTGATGCTTTCTCAGTGAAGGCACACTTCCCACTGAGTCCCTCAAGACAAGTCCCTTGCTCCATGCCAAACCATTATATGATATGGCTCATTATAAGCCAAACAATATGTAAACAAACAGGGTTTGAAGAAACACCATGTACTGTCAGGGACAGGGTAAGTAGGAAAGATCTTCACGGTCAGTGACTGAAATGGTCATTCCCTCCCTGCTCCAGGACATTGCCTCTCATTACAGGGGCTGGGGTTGCAGGCAGCAATGGGCAGAGGTTATCAATGTCTCTGCTGGGCCAAGAGTTGCTACTTCAACCTGGTGCCCACCCTGCCTGCCTTGCCTTGGGTGGAGAGGCAGCTGTGGAAATGGGGAGAGGACTGGAGATACTGGAATGATTACGTGTGTGCTGGAAGAGAGAAAGGGGTGGAGGGATGGGACAGAAGGCAGCCCAGCACCACAGGGAGGTTGCTCCAGGGGAAGGACGTATGCCACAGCTCACAAGGGAAACTGCCTTGGCTTGTCTTATCTTCCACAGCCCATGACATGTGTCCTTCATTGGTTTCTTATTTTAAAGTCTGAGAATATCAAGCATAAAACAAATATTCCCATACTTGTATGTTTTCTGTGAATATCTGGAACAGAAAACATCCATCAGAGGTCACAAATTCTTCCCCACTGGGGAAGATTGCTCAACAGAACACAAGTTAGCCACTGTTATCTTCCTTTTTTAGGGAAGAGGGAAAAAATAAGGCAAGTAAATACACTTCCCACCCTTAATCATTTTGGCAGACCAATTTCAAATGCCTTATATTATATCTTTGGTTTGAAATTTGTCTCCATCACTGTTTAAAAAATTCTGGCCTATAGCAGTGGGTGATTTTCATGGCATCACAACACATGAACTGTACCTTCAAAGTGTGAGTTTAACTAAACAGTATGATGTGGGGCAGGGCAGAAAAGTCTCTGGGTTCCTTCGGTCTATCAGCATCACAGCATGCCTAACAAAATAACCAGCAATAGAGATGATACATTTTTGTATCAATCCAGCTGTTCATTTTGGAAATGTTAGAACATACTTGCTTGTGAAGAGATATTCCACTCTCTGTTCTGCCATCTGACAGGAGCATGTATCTGTTCTCTATACATTTACATATATATGAAATATATAGGAACATGTGTGGTGAGTGGTGTTCCTTAAAGGTTGGTACTCAGGCCAGTGCTATTCTACATATTTTTTGGTTACACGGACAGTGGAACCGAATGCATCAGGTTTGCAGCAGGTTTGCTGACACCACCAAACTGTGTGGTGAAATCAACACACTGAGGGAAGGGCCATCCAGAGGGACAGTGACAGGCTCAGCAAGTGGGCTTGTGCAAACTGCATGAAGTTCAAGAAGGCCAAGTACAAGGTTCTGCATCTGGGTCGAGAGAATCCCATGCACAAATACATGTTGGATTGAGGGCAGCTCTGAGAAGGACTTGGGGGTGATGGTAGACCAGAAGCTTAACATGAGCTGTCAATGTGTGCTGGCAGCTCAGAAAGCCAGCGTTGTCCTAGGCTGCATCAAAAGCAGCACAGACAGTCAGTGAAGGGAGGTGATTCTCACCCTTTACTCTGCTCTTGTGAGACCCCAGCTGGAGAACTCTGTCCAGTTCTGGAGTCCCCAACATAAGAAGGAGATGGAGATCCTTGAACATGCCCAGTGAAGAGCCACTAAAATGATCAGAGGGCTGGAGCATCTTCCCTATGGAGAAAGGCTGAGGAAGCTGGGGTTCAGCTTGGAGGAGGCTCCAAGGTGACACTAGAGTGACTTTCCAATATCTAAAGGGGGCCTACAAGAAAGCTGGGGAAGGACTTTTTGCATGGGTGTGTAGTGAGAGAACAAGAGGAGATGGCTTAAAACTTGAAGAGGGGAGATTTAGGTTAGACATTGGGAAAAAACTCTTTCCTGTAAGGGTGTCCTGGAACAGGTTGCCCAAGGAAGTTGTGGCTGCCTCCTGCCCTGGAAGTGTTCAAGGCCAGGTTGGACGGGGCCTTGAGCAACCTGATCTAATGGAAGGTGTCCTTGCCCATGCAGGGGGGTTAGAACTAGATGATCTTTAAGGTCCCATCCAACCCTAGCTATTCTATAGTTCTATGATATTTCTCCAAAAAAAACCCCACTGGACTTGACGCAACCCTCTCTCCACAGCTGTGCCTGAGGCTCTGTTCAAGGTTCCCAATGAATCAGCAAGCAGGTCAGCACACTGCAGAACTTGCAGATCAGAGGATGCTCACAGCTGCAGTGCAAACAGATCCATGCCAGCCTGAGCAGGGCAGAGCCAAGGCTGGATGAGACCTCTGGAGACTGTGTAGCCCAGCCTCCTGGGCAGAGATTGCTCAAAGACACTGATTTGGGCAACTGGTTTAAAATTTAAGCAAGATGTGGTTTAATTCTCTACCAAGCCCTTGACTTTATTGAGGCAAGGGTTATAGAGGAGGCAGGTACAGAGCTCACCTTGTTTGGGGAACAGGTAAAGGGATGTCAAGACTCTAGAGACACTAATGGCACTGCTGAAATCTGATGGAGAACTGAAAACTCTTTAGTTGGTCCTGGCCCTATCTCAGATTTGTATTTTTAACTGCCTGTCTGTTCTACTTCAATTTGTTTTTCATGTTTTACAAGCTACTGTGGCATCAAGTAAATGTGTTTTCTATGAAAAAGTGACCAACAGCAGAGCCTCTGTAGTCCTGGGGATCAGAGTGCAGAAGCAGTCACCAACCATCGAAACACCGGGGTTCCAGTGTCTGTAGGCAGAGCATGACCTGCACTCAAAAGCGCTGAAACAAGAATTCAAGTTGCAATACTGCCAAACAGATGTGGTATATCAGAAAGTTAAAAATACCTCCATGTTTTTACAGCTTTTGATGCTAAGAGTAATCTGTCAATTTGGACATTAATTTGTCAGGACTCTTAAAAAGCCAACAACAAATATAGGTTTAAAAAATTCCTATTTAGGGAAATGAAACTAAACCTTCTGTGCATAAAGAATTCTTGGTTTATGTAAATGTCAAACTGAGAAAAAAACAGATGGGGGAGAGGTTTCTTTCTCCATCTGTACCTGTGGGAACACAACTGATGAGATCTGCTGTTTTATAGATGTCTTCTAAGCACATTATGGCAAGTCTAAGTCTGTTTTTAATTAATACAGAATTTCATGCTGTTCATTGATATCTGAAAGGCCAAATAATCTAACCAAATGAAATTAAATCCCAATTTTGGTGCATATAAAGCATGAAAGAATCATATACTTTTTCCTAAATACGTTTGTCATTTCAATTTATGCATGAAACAGAACTCTTATATTGGTAATGGAAGAACTTAGAACAAAACATCAGTGCAAGTTACTGAAAAGAGCACATGTAAAACAGAGCCAGCATGCTAAGCCACTAGAAAAAGTTTAAAAATGGCAAAGGGTGATTTGGGGATCCCAAACACCCAGATAAGGCTCAGTGATGCCATATATTGGTAATACTACAATAATTGATAATCAGACAAGCATGTGCCTGCTCACAGAGGGGCAGGAACATTGAGTAACAAATGATGCTTGATGCACTGGGGTGTTAAAAAAATACTAATTCTATCTACTACCTCTTTTCTTCTGCAGTCCTGGGTTTGCAAGGACGAGGGAAAGGAAACTGACAGTTTCCCTGCCATTTCACCAGAAACTGTGCAATCATAATTTAGATAAAATTCCTGGGAAACAAAAGTTTATGTTTCTTGAGCCAAAAAATGGTGAAATTATCACTGTTGGCAGAAATACCTGAATTTCATCATTGTATAAATGCCCTGCTGGGAAAAGAACAGAACAAACTTCCCATTTCAGTACAGAGTGAAACGTGCAAGTCAGATACATTACCCACTGATTAATGGAGAAGAGCTTTAACACAAACATTATTTGTGACCAAATTAAATACTGCCTACACTTTTCTAAATAATATGACTGAAAGTAATCAGAGATAATCCTCCCTTCTTTTGATCAACTTCCTGTGGTGCTGGGGAGTAAGTTGAGTATGGGATGGTTTGTTTTACCAAATGTTTTTCAGAAGTTCAAGCACTTACTGTGTTTGCTGTTGCTTTACTTTTTTCCTTCTTCTGATTACAGGAAAACAGGAGATTCTAGAGATTTTAAAAAGTGGATGAAATAGAATAACATCTCATCAGCTCATGAATTCATACCTATCTGGTATATCATACTTTTATTAACGTAAATTTACATTTACACTTAAGTTGTATTTCTCACCCAACCTGCATAAGGATTTCAAACTCCACTAACCATGGAGCAGAAAAATATCTGTGAATACATTGGGAGAAAAAGCTATTAACTTCTTTGAGATGCTGAAGAGCAGAAAACGTAATGTAGATCTAACAGTTTTATGAAAGATAAAATTAGTAGCATGCCATTTAGTGAGACAACTTCCACTGGGGTGGCACTGGGGCCATCTCCTTTGAAAGGGTGTGAGCACTGGAGAGGATGGGCCTCTGAATTGTTTACACATTAAACTCATCAGAGCAGTGAGCCCCAAGACCTCTGACAAGGACCTTCAATGGACTTTCTTATACAGAGAGGAATGCAACGTCACGTGCAAGTGGAATAGGAAGGTCTGGATATCCCAAATGTTGGGGTGTCCTGCAGTCCCATGGAGCAATGAGCTTTGACAGTTGTGTGCTGGGGTGGTGACCAAATATTGTCCCACAGATGAATGCTAGACATGGACTTAGCTTTTCTTACTCCTATGGATATATTAACAGAAGTCTTTATCATGGACAGAACCAGGTATGTAATCAGAGACCCTACAGGATCAGCAAACACATGTTGTTCTCTGTTTGTTTGCTGCTTTTCCCATCTCATTTATCATTTTTCCTATGTATAACTATTGATCTAGAAATCTTACAGACACACTGTATTTATCTGTATATATGAAAAAATGCATTAATTCTGTTAATGAAATAATCATAATAAAGCCACAATGACAATACTTCAAAGATGTTTATTATAGAGTTGCTGAAAAATACAAGTATTTCAGTAAATTTGTAACATTGAAATGTCAGCTATAAAAACCCCCAAACCTAGAGGTTCCACATATAGTCTAGTTGTTCCATGTTCCCATTATAATGAAAATTCAGATACAAAGTCAAACCTTTAACAAACACGTGAATTTCAGACAAGTTAACATGTTCTAATTCTTCTTATATTGCCCTTACTAGTAGCTATGATCTATTGTGCTGAGTAATGCATCAGTCAGTTCTGAAGGCAATATACTATAGCTGTGAAAACTACAGAATTGTATTAGAATCTAGTCTTTGGCTATACAATCAGGATATTATTAGTACGAATTATAAGAATCAATTTACATTATTAATAAGGCTTAACTAATTAAAACCACAAATAGGTTTAATCTGCTGACATCATTGTAACATTAAACTTCAATTTTTTGAAAACTAGTTTTGGAAGGGTTCTAACAGCCACCTGAGTGTAATTTGTAGCCACTCAGAGTAACTGATTAATGTGTTTGAACACAGAACCAGAAACAGGAGAATTCTGTGGAACCATGTATGATGAGTTGATTTTTTTTCTCTCTCTTTTTTTTCCACAAACTAAGAGCATCAGAACAATGATGCTAGCCTGGGACACTGTAGTTACATCCATCACTGGTGTAGATATATCTTGATCAGAGGGGTAAGGTAAAAGGCTACTGTCATAACAATGCATCTTAACTAATGGAAACCAGAAGCTGAAGACAGCAAGATGTTAAGACTGGGCTGTAAGCAGGACCCTGAAGAGACTGTAAAAGCAGACACAGAATGTGAACATACATTGCAGGTTTCTGATAGACTATGGAGACAGATACAGATTTCAAGCTTGAACAGAAAAAAAAAAAATGTTCTTTTAGTAGTAGTTCTCCCCTGATTCAGGAAATAGAAGCTGAACAAACTCGGTGTGACATGTGAAAAAGTTGCTCCAGTGAGTAAGACCTATACAGACCCAAGAACTACTCCAGAAGACCCACTGGATGAAGGAAGCACTGAAATAAAGATCCATAAAATGTAGGCAGTGCCATTAGTTCTCAGATCCTGCTGGAATCAATTATAGTATCAGACACCTTTACCCAGACAGGTGTTGTAAACTACCTACATTTTGTTTATAGCTAGAACCTGCCATTTACAAAACACCTCATGACTCAGTGAAAAAAGATAATATGGCTCATGTCCACAGCTAATAACCTAAATAGAAGAGACTTGTTAGTGGCAGCCTGGCAACCTCAAGTGAAAAAAAAAAAAAAAAGACACTCCAAAGTTTCATGAATTTTGTATTTCTCTCAATACACCTCATGTGGAAATCGTTGGTTTTTTTCCTCAAAATATTTCTGTAATTCAACAGTGACCTTCCACATTAAGATGACCCCAGAAGGAGTCTTGTAATTCATGGAGTCCAGACTGGAACAGAGCCTCCCCCAGTAGACCCTAAGAGCCTTTTATAGCTGGAAACTCACCAACAGACTTAGAGACCATTTCAACCACAAATTCCTCATCAATAACTGCAAAAAGAGCCCATCTGCTTAGATGCCTTTGTCAAGGGATGGTGTTCACCTTCTCTGTGATGTTTTTCCTCAATTTCTGCTTCAGACTGCCAAATTGTGCTTCATCAGGAGACAAAGAACAGCTGGGTTTGTGCAGGTGCAGAATAGAAAACCTCATAGGTAAAAACATCTTTTGAAAGTGAGTATTTACTTTTACGATTCAGGTCTAATAATAAAATTTTCCATCTCTTTCAATAATAGAAAGAAATTAAGGTAAAATCAATTTTGTCTTTTACAGTTCATTTTAACCTATATTTGTATAACTCAACTTAAATACAGCTCCAAAACCTGGCAGTTCTGTTTCCCCAAAGCTGGACCCAGCAATTAATGACTGCAAAAGGTGATCTGTGCTATTGGCAGATCCAACCCAGGGAATAGAAGGGAAGCAGATTATCTCTGTCAGTAAGGTATCTCCTTACTGGATTAAGTCCATTATTAGCAAGATTCAAAAATCCATGTATTTTGTTGTCAAATATTTATGCTGTAAGACACTAGGTGTTTTTCACATTGTGTAAGACAGGAGAAGTGTGTAAATGGAAAAAGTCCCTGCTATGAGTTAAGGCATCTTCACATATTCTTACCACTCATGTCCCTCTTGGTCAAAACTGAGGTCCTAACATACTTCATATATAAATGTGTCTTATATTTCCCTGTACTAACAGCTAACATTTCTTTTGTATGTCACTATAAAAGAGTATTTCCTGACATGTAATGAGGCAGGTCACTTCTCTATAAAAATGACAACACCAACAATTTGAAAGAACATTCAACAAATTCTCATTATTTACTACGAATATATAAAACCTAAAGTGAAATCAAATTGAATAACTTCACTACTTAAAAGTTATGAAACAGTTTGTATTTTACACACAGAGTATGTACAGTTTTGGAAATGTAGGTTTTATCCATGAAAATTTAATACAAAAAGCTATTTACAAAAAAATAACAGTAGGAACATTTTTTTTTTCAGAGGAAACATGTATGTATGTTCCATCAACAATGGAAGTCCTGAAAAAAAGACTTAATACAGTATTGTACAAGTCAACAATCTTCAGAAGTGTGGAAGATGCACTTTACAAGAACATGGAAAGCAAAATTAATTAAAATGCACTACCAAAGATGTTGCAAGTATATACACAATTTAAGCATCTATTGTTAAAGGATCACTCTCCAGCTGTGCCTCAGAACTACTTCTGCCATGTCCTGCACACATTTACATCTTGATCATTTGGTTACATTGCAATTTCTGAGTATTACCACGAGTTACAAAAATAAAGTAACCAAAACCAAACAGAATTGTAATTGTAAAGCAATCACGTTTTCCTTGTTCTACACACTACAAACAGTAACAAGTATTCACATTATTCCCAATGTCATCCACCAAGCAACCCTTCTGCACTGCCTGTGTCTGCCCCACAGCCTTGCATTCCCTGCTGGGGCAGAGTTACAGACAGGAGTTCCCACAGATGAAGCAATGCTTAATGTAACACATTGATTCTGTAAACACAGCTCTAAGAAAGTGCATGTGAAGAGCAGAGTCTTGCACATGCTCCAGTTCAGCACTGATACTGAACAATGGGAGCTCCCATGCCAGGAACAGCACAACTAATTCCTAAACAAATACTGAAGTTCTGGAAAGATTTCACTAGAGGACTCAGATTTGAAATCGAAACCAACAACAACAAAAAAAAGCATCCCTGTGGTTTTTTTCTAAATATTATCTATTTCACAATCTGCCTTCATAAAACTATTGTGGAAAAAAAATGTTACATTTTCCTTACTTCACACAGCTTTAAAACAAGTCAGGAAATCCTCAGTTCCAAGAGTGAATTTTAAATTACTTCATATTGTAGCTCAGTTACAAAATTATGGAGGGAAAATTCTGATTTCACTTAAGTTGTAGAATCACACAATTATTTACATTGGAAAAGACCTTTAAGATCAAGTCTAACACTAACAAAATGGAAAAGTTTCCCAAAACAATTAAATTTGCTGTCTGCCTGAGCTGTTCTTCTTTAATATCTGCTAAGATACTGAAGTAGTACTGGAAAGACCTTTTGGGGCTTTTTTGTTTTATTATTAGGATTCTAAAATGTGTGTGGAAAAGCCACATTAAAAATTCATCTTTAGTTGGCTATATAACATTTGAACTAGAAATGACTGCTTATGTAATTTCTATTCCTTCCATAGAATTTAATCAGGTAGCTTATAAAAATTTTGCCTCCCATCTTAAAAAGAAAAAAAAAACAAACAAAAATGGTCAAAACCAATGAGGGAACAAATACTGCATATAACCACAATATGCTGTCAGAACTGTACTATGTGAAATACTTAAAGACATATAAAACAAAGTAGCATTTTACTATGTGAAAAACACAGCTGCCAGAACTGCTCCTGTGCAACTAAAACTCAGTTTATCAAATATCTTTTCTATTTTAGTCAAGGTCACCAGAAAATTTCTTCACAGGAAAAGAGTAATTTTTACCTTTATATTTATTTTACCAAAAAGCTCTATGTCATAAAACATGTGATTTTAAAAGACAGTTTGCCTTTCCCTCCATTTGTAAACAAATTAGGTATATTCCATGGTGGGCTGTGTATGGAACAAGAAACAGCATTACTGGTTTAACTGACTCACTGAGAGGACCACACACTGACCTGGAAAGGGGATGGCACAATTCTCAGTGAAGCTTTACAGTTCCTAGGGCAATCTTCCTGTCTCACTACAGCATTCTTTGCTGGTAGAAATTAAATCCTGATAAGCATCTACTTACCTGTTAAGTCTCAAGTTATCACTTATTAAAGTTATCACTTTCCTTAGTGGTTTTATTCAGATTGCAAACATCTATTTAAAAGAATTCTGCAGCCTGTGCAGCACGAAACAAGGAGCTGGTTCCTTCAGAAGCCTCCAGTACCACAGAGGCCACACAGCCTTGTCACAAAGCCAGGGGGTACAAACCCAGGGCTTGATAAGGGCAATGTTCCAGGATCAACACTTGCAGCACTGGGACAGACCTATCCCAACTATGGTCTTTGGGAAAACAATGTCAGATTTTTTGTAACCTCAAAGAAAGCTACATATACTTAAGGATCCACCTCCTTCAGCATGAAGTAGGTGCAATACTTCCACTTCTTTCTCTGCTAAATCTAAAGGCTTTTAATTGTGAAGTGATTCAACATGAAATCATCTCAGAGCACCCTCTCCACCTCTCCTTGGAGAACTATACTTTGGCCTTCCATTTATTTATTTTTTAATTCAGAAGAGTCACCTGCAAACAGGCAATATTTCACCAGTTTAGTGAGGGTTGAGGGGGTGTTTTGTTTGTTTGATTTCGTTTTTCAAGTAGAGGTTATCACTGTTTAATATGATGTACCTCAGGAAAGAAACAAATACATTAGCCTTACATAGTGAGGAAGAAGAGAAAACTGATTTGCCAATATAATATCACCTATCTGCACAAAGTGCTAAAAACTTCACAAGTTGATCTCAGTCAAAATCAGCTGAATTATTAACATGCTTCATCTCTGCAACAGAACAACTCTGTGAGAAACAGGCAGACTGCAGCTCTATTAGATACATCTATCCTTCATAAAGCAATTAAATTAGGAGAAGGGAGAAGTGCCAGATCTTTAAGAAGTCACATGGAAATTTGCTTTTAATGAAAACAGATGCCTTTTCACTCTTATTTGAATTTGGCTACAGATTTATCTTAAAATATGAAAAGACTTCCACTAAATGGTATTTGAAATAAAGTTTCAGTGCTGTAAATAACTGATCGTAGTCCTCACCTCTGATTTTATTGGGGTGAAATACATTCCCATAGTATGAAAGCTGTTGTTTCAAAGTAACTTTTTCTGCCATCTTAATACTGTAATTGGCATATCAGAAAATTTCTATTAAAAAAAATGAATCAGTGTAGAATTTTACCACTTCCTTTGACTTATCAGAGATCACGGTTTCTAGTCAAGAACCTGACAGTAAAGCTTTGCTAGTCTTGAACAAGTTTAAGCCATGTTTGCTACAGTCTCCACCTCATGTGTTTCACAAATCAAAAAGGTGATATCTTTACTGAAGTCAAGAGCAGAACTTGCATTGACTTCAGTAAAGCTATAATTTTACCCAGAAATTCTTATGTTTCGTGTCAGTTGTTTATTGTTTCAAAGGTATTTCTCTGTATCTTATGATATTGTAGGTCTTGGTTATATTTTGGAAGGCCTCCAGATTCATGAGTACTGATGGTTTTCTGCATCCCCAGCTGTGCCCCAGCCAGCACACTGGGTTAGCAGTATGACATAACAGGTTTGAAGCATTTCTGAGAAACTGTGTGGGGAAGTCACCACACTTGAAAATTATTTTAATGTAAACTGCTTTAAGATCTCGTGGTATCTGGAGCATTATTGCCTAAGTCAAAGATCATGCATGTATGACATACTGCATCCACTCTGTAATTTACAGCTCATATTACATTATTTTAAAAACTTTGTATATAATTCACAATAGCAAAAGCACCCTAGTTAGCTCTTAAATTTATTAGGAAGTCTTAATGCAGTTTCCTAAAGCTTTTAATGTTGACTTTTCTTCAAGTCCAAAGTAAAAACTGAGCTACTACAATAGGAATTGGGCAAGGCCTTTGTTTTTTAACCATCCTATTAGATGTACAATTAAGTAATGGCATGGCATAGTATACAAAATAGGAAAAGGATATCTCAAACATACTAAATGTTGGGAGCAGAGATTCTGGAATCACAGTATTTCACCAGTGCCACTGGAGCAATTTCATAAAAAAAAGTGAAGACAAAGGAGGAAAATGTCATGCAGTAATGAACAATGTGAAGTCTACTACATCTGGAGACAAAAATAACTAAGATGATGCTGGGAATCAAACAGAAAGGGAGAAAGGGGAAAGGGCAAATTCCTAGCAGAAACCACAGCAACAATTTCCACAGCCTGCTTTAAAATTAAAAAGCAAACCATTTTTGGCACCTTTTCTGCAGTTGCTTCTAAAAAAAAGATCATGGTGGGAAAGGCCAGTTTTAGCAAATGTTTAGATTATCATTATTTATAAAAGCAGCAAAGAAAGATGAGAAAAGATTTGTCCAGAAAAAGAGGACTTTTCCTCAGATTGGTCCTATGGATACATGAAGGCCTTAATCTTTGCAACACCAAAAAAGAAGCCCTGGAAGAGTCATGATTATCCTTCCTATAATGATTTCCAATGAAGAGCACAGTAAGACTGTTTCTAGCAAATTTTGGAGGAAGAACTCCAGAGAACTAAAAAAAAAAAAATTAAAATGTTGTTTTAGTAGTTTTCAACTTCTGAGATGCTGTTTAAAATTAATACAATTATTTCATATCTGATTTTCAAGTTATTTAAGAAATAAGCTAACCTCAAAAAAAAAAAAAAGGATGTATAATGCTATATCAAAGTAATTTTTCATGTTTACAGAGTGATACAACTTTATAAATTTAGTTCCAGTAGGAAAAAAAGTTGCTTTAGGATCAGAAAAGATATTTAAATATGACAATGCAATAGTACCATAGATCATTTTTGAAAAGTGATGATTTAGAGTTAGCAATTCCATGTCTGACATACGGAAATAAAACTTTGTTGTTGTCAAATACCAGACCAAGGAACTGAAAGACAATGGCTTAAGTCTTTTTGAATGCTTGTGCTCTTCAAATGTAGCAAACAAGGATTTTGCTTAATGAATACTCTTTTTTTCACTTTAGTCTTAGCATGACTTTTCAGATACTGCCTTTAATGAAATGAGTATGTGATGAGCTAAAACGCATATACTGCGAATGATCTAAAAAAAAAAATTAGAGATTTTAAATACCGTAAGTCAAAGCAATGCAGTTTCTGTAAACAAGTATTTATGTAACCTAACATTTGTACCTGGGACTTTGCAAATTAAGTTTTACATCAGCCTCCCCATGAGCTGTATTAAAAAAAAAATCAGTATACAAATAATAGTGGTTTTTTAACTATTACACATCTATCAGCTGTTTTAATGGATTTAAAACCACATGGATTTTTAAAAATGGATTTTAAAAAAACAACTGTTATCAAAAAAAAAAGGGTATTTTTCTTCACAGCTATTAAGGACTATAGTAAATTAAGCATGGAGTACATTACCCCCCTTTTCCATTCTTTGACAAATTACATTACATGCGGTCTTGATCAAAATGGAAAGAATAAAATCAAATCTTTTTATGTACTTGGAAAACATATCCTTCAATCAAAATTAACTTAACCTGAAACAGAAGATCTGTGACAGTTAGAATTACTATTTTTTAATTGAGCTACCTACTAATGAAGAACAAACTAATGCAAACAGATTTATTACTGAAATTATTGCAACTTGTTTGGAGAATTCAACCAGGTATGATTTCAGAATTTTCTCAAAACACTGAGAATTTGTGCAGAATCAAATAAATACACAAACTTGGAAATTTCAATAAACCACCACAGTGCAAATTTTTCTTTGTCACATTTATCCAGCAAAGTCTTATGTCTCAGCACAGTGATGTTTGAACAAACTGATTTGTGTGCTATGCCACACTTGCGTTAATTACACAACAAATCCCATAAACACTAAAATTATAAACATTTATATTTCTCAACTAAATTATGGCTATACCTGTTGTGAAAATGTAATGTGAGATCAGGAGCAATATTACACAAAATCCTGAAAGTCACAGCATAAACCTGAGATTTTGGTAGTTTTATCAAAATGTCCCAAATTACTCTGTATGCATCACTAGTCCTCATGTCTTACTCACCATGTATATTTTTCCCAAACAAAGAAGACACCTTTTTGTCCAACAATACATTAACCCAAAAGTGATTAGGTATTATCAAATTAAATATCATAAATAAGACATATTTACAGTATTTTCTAGTTATTAGACAACAAAATAACCAATTTTAAATTGTGCAACAAACTTAAAACATCCAACATCAAAAATGTGAAGTATTACTTGAATCTTCACATAGTGATTTTACAAAAAACTATTAAAATATTTTAAAATTTTATCTATTTTAAACAAAGACATTTCAAAAATGTTTAAGACTATTAAGAGTTATCAATTACACAGGCACTTCACATGTAAACAATCTACAGTACAACTGAAAAAAATATTTGGCACCAACCTAGAAGACTCGAAAAAACTCAATAAAATGTGTCCTTTTCCCATGGTATACTGTCTTGTGTAATTACCATACAGTCAGACTAAATACTGGCAGTGTTAGAAATGTGTAAGTTACAACCAGGAGTGCAAAACCCAATGTAAATATTAAGCTTTCTGAGAGAGTAAAAGTGGATTACAAGTGACCAGTCGATTGCATTTGCCATCACACCATCGCTACATTTTTGTCTACCTTTTGTCTATCAAATTAATGACTTGAAAGGTTAAAGTAAGGGAGAATGTGCTTTGTACTTCAAAAATAATTCAAACATTTTCAATGTAGGAAAAGAAATCCAGCATTTAACTAACACTGTGAGATGTTAAATGGCAGCTTTTAACTTAACTGGAAAGAGAAGAGAACCTGATGCTATCACGATGTCTTTGTGCATCCAACTACAAAAGAAAAAAAGGAAAATTTATGCTCTTTTAACTGTCAGCTGACTCCAAGGTTTTCATGTACAACTCCAAAGTAAGGCTCTCTACAGCATTTGGACAGATACTAGTTCTTGATGGCTTGGATGTTCCCATGTAGGAAGCTGAACTGCCTCAAAGCAATCCAGATCAACAGATTGAATGGCAAGTTGTCTAGCTTCCAAGAAGCCATGTCATATGGAGGAAAGCTGAGATACTTTCAACGCTGGCAATTCAAGCAGAGCTTGAACTGTGAGGCCAACCTTCACCAGACCCCTTTCCTCCAGAATATGATGAGGCAAACAAAGTCTCTCCTGTAAAAAAAAGAGGTACATGTATCAAGCTTCATGCATTTTCTCCTCAGGGTGAGTAACAAACAAATTGTCTCTGAAGTCAAACATACATCACTGCAAGACACGTGCATATAAACTGTCTTTGACCTTAAATTTCACATGTGGTTCTCTACAGTAACATGGTCAGAAACTAACTCTAATATCTAATATCTGTTTGAAGCACAGAACTAAGACAAAGCCAGAAGATACATTAATGACTGCAAATTTTATAATGCCAAAGACTCTGTCACTGTTTTCTCAGAGGCCTACTTTCCTTTATTTTTCCTACTTTTTTTTGTAGACTTATTAACAATTTTTCCCTTGAGAAGACTTCAAAGTGCTGACAGACTAGGTCCTTAGTAATGAGCCATTCCCCTAAACAGTCATCTTTCAGTTTCAAAATTCAGCACAAGCTGGACAATTTTCCCAGCTGCTAGCTGGTGTTACATGTAATTCAGGAGGTAAATCTTAGCGTCTCTACCTTCTGAATGTGCTGCAGCTCAACAATAGATAGAATCTAAGGAAGACTAATAACCCAGGATTCTAATTATGTAATTGCACTATGAAGGCTCAAAGGAGTTCCTTGTCTCTCTTAATTTGGTGGAAATTATTTGATCTTTAGTACTGTCATCCCCCCTCAACACACACGCACACAGGGAAGTAAGGGCAACAGAAGCATGAATGACTGCAACTATGGCCATGCTAAAAAAGACAGATAATCAGTCAGGTCTCATATTTCTGTAACTAAAGAATTTTTCCTAGGCAGACAACGAAATTCATGCCAAAGTGAGTTGCTAAACTCAAGACTTTCAAATATTACAACATCATCTTCTTGTATCTGTTCTTTTGTTTAGATGATAATTTACCTTAGAAGGTCAGTCTTAGAATCACAGAATCATTTTGGTTGTAGAAGACCTTTAAGATCATCAAGTCCAACTGTTAACCTGGCATTGCCAAGTCCACCACTAAACCATGTCCCTAAGCACCACATCTATTACTTTCACTATAAGGAACTGACTAGAAACCACTAAAGTAGCTTCCTCAAATTCATGCTGCAGGCCAGAAATGGGAATTCTCATATCTTCATGTTCTCTAGTCAATGTTATTATTGCTACTGCTCCCTGAATTAAGCCCTAAAAAAACACAAATGCTTTGCTGGCATTTTCTGTTATTATTAATATTCTGTTATTATTAATAAGAAGTCACAGAAGCAATGAATATACCTGTGGAACGCCCAATTTTTTACAAGCATCGAGAAAGTTTTCGACATTTCTTCGGCACTTTGCCATGCTGAGTTTAGGCTGCAACGAGAGGATGTTAGATCTTCATCAGGCATTCATGACAAATCATGCATTTGTGATGCAAATTCACTAACAGCTGCTAAAACACAAATTCTATGAAAACTCGGTATATATAGCTCTTTAACTAAATATCTGAGCCTTGTTTAATACTTCTCAAAAAAAAAAATCAAATTGAGTAATGTAACAAATTAATACAGTAAACATGATTCATGATGTTTTAGTGTTGAAGCCCAAAAGCTTTTTTTCATATAATATACAAGAGAAGTAAGATAAATGACTTACCACTGCTGGCGATGGTACATGAATGCTGGCAACTGAACGTGGCCTTATGTGATTGGCTAAATGGCAAAGAACTACTCCATCCATCAATGCTGCTCCAATGTCATCTGGCAAAATTACTTTTAACCTTGATTCAAGATTCTAGTAAAAAGTGCGTAAGTAAGTTACTTTCAACTTTATTTTTCATTTTAAAGCCAGGGTATTTAAAGTACTCACTTTAAAGGGGACATTTTAATACTGAAGTGTAGTAAATGGAGCCAACTCACACCTGACTGAGTACAAATATCATTTTCTCTTTATCATTAACCTTACATTCTCTTTGCTTGTCATTTGGGTTGGTTTGTTTTTTGTTTGTTTCTTAATGACACAACTACATACAATGAGAAAGACTTTCAGCCAACAAACACCATGATACATAACTCAAAGCTACACGATAAGCTCAATACTCATAATGGGGAAGCACAGAGCTTAAGGACAGAAATGTGAGGTTGAATACTTCAATAGCTGCTGTTTCTGCGTTCAAATCATAAACAATTTTACTGGAGAGGAGGAAAAAGAGAGGAATACAACTGCTTTGGGCATGGATATTTCACTCCTCCAGAGGACAGTTAAATAGCTGACAAAAGGCAGGGAATGTTTTTTCTCACACCAGCAACAAGCCTGCACTGTTCAGGAAGTGAACCAGACAAGATGGAAAAAACCTTTGTAAAAGTCACAACCCAAACTAATATAGCCCTGGAAAACAGAGCTGCTATGATTTACAGTTATCTGTAACTGTTAATCTCTTGAGAACAGAACTACATGGAAAACAACTTGCTGGAAATCTTAAGTTTAGATCCCATTTAGTATTGTAGCAAGTTTCTACAACAAAAAAGCACCTGGCTATTGGGACACTGTGACCACCTTTCTTCAAATCTCAGGTCAAATAGCACCAAACACAAGCAGATTTATTGTCTCCCTAAGAAAACCTAAAGCATCAGAAATCTAAATAAAAATTTCATTTTTCATGTAACTTAATTTTTCAGCTAAGAAAACATTTAGGTTGCTGGTTGGTATTTTGGCTGGACCAAAAATAGCACTAGTGTAGCCTCTTACATGAAATTCCTAAGGAAGGAGTATCACAACAGAGATGCTCTTGTACCACAGTAATGCTGTGTAGACCTTAATTTTAAAGGCTTCAGTTGTGGAACAGAGTAAACTAAATGCATTGCACCCATATGATACATAATGTTACATACATTGCGAAGTTGTCTTATTTGTTCCCTTTCTTCTCTTAAATGCTCCATTTTCCTCCTCATTGTAAATCCAGGATCCACTGCATCATAATCCTGGCGAGATGCACGGCTGAAAGCTATTAAACATTAGTGAAGCTGGTTTCCAGAATTCAGATTTTAAAAATGCAATCACTATAAATCTACCACCAGGGATAAAAATGGGGGGGAAAAAAAAGCTACAGAACTTTTCAGAACAAATATATTTAAGTATCCTTATGTGAAAGATGCTCTCTATGAAACTACACATCTTAAGTGCAAATGAAGAACTAGAAAATATGGAGACAGAACTGACTTCAACATTCAAATATCTGTTTGAGATATATGCTCCATGTACATTTTTCTAAGCGTATCTTGCAGTCGAGCTTGGAAGATATAAAGTCTTTATGTCATCTTGGAAGTATTAAGTCTTTATGATGGCCAAAAAAAAAAACAACCAACCAGGGACAGAACTCCCTGATATAAATTAGAATGAAAGACTTAAATATATATATACACTTATATGCATGTGTTAGGTGTTCACTTGCAGAGATTCAGTGATTAAAAGAACTAATTGAAGAATACAAAATTCCTCATTTAAATATTCAGAGTTCTTTAAAAAGGAGGTCTGTTAAATAATCACATTCAATCGACTAGAAACCCCTCAAATGACAATTCTATTATTTTCTAGACCACTGGCAAATAAAGTTTCTGTAAGTAAAGTTTCTGTAAGTTTCTGTAATCCTTAAGTATTTACCCCACACTTTTGAAAAAAAATATTAATTCTTACACCTTTATAACTTTCAATATTGTCTAATAGCCCAGATTTTATCAAGAGACCTATCAAAAATATCAGATATTATATATCATACAACAAATATTATGAGAGCATGTAGTTTGTATCCAGGAAAATACAATTGTATGTTACCAACAGTACCCATGGGAGCATCTAAAGCCACAAAGATTTTGGCTTGTGGGAGAATCAAAATGTCATTAGCTTTCCTAGAACTGAGTGAAAGGAGTGCCCCTGTTTTACAGGTGTGAGCTGTCACTGGCTTCTTGGAAGCCTTCTACTGCACTGAGAAAAGATGGGCTGGGCTGAAAAGTCCTAGCAAGCCTGCTTCTTCAGCAACTTCCTGCAGCAAAAGGCTCACAGAATCATTCTGGCTGGAAAGATCAAGTCCAACCATCAACCTAACTCTGCTGAGTCCACCGCTAAACCGTGTCCCTGAGCACTACATCTACACCACCAAGAATGGTGATTTAACTACCTCCCAAGCTCCCTGGGCAGCTTGTTGCAGTGTTTGATAACACTTTTAGTGTTTCTTAAGTTTCTTCTGATATCAAATCAAAACCTCCCGTTAAGGCCATTTCCTCTTTTCCCATCACTTGTTGTTAGGGAGAAGAGACTGTCCCCCACATCCCCATAACCTCCCTTCAGGTACTTACAAAGCACAGGAAGGTCTCCCCTCAGCCTCCTTTCCACCAGACTAAACAATCCCAGTTCCCTCAGACACTCATAAGACTTGTTCTCCAGAACCCTTCACCAGCTTCAGTGACCTGTAGACTTGCTCACTGGATGTAGATAACACAGAAGCCTCCAATGATAACAGCCAGGTATGTCCTGTACACCCAGCCAGGTGTGTATATGTAACTAACCCAACCGGCACTGAACTCTCATCCAAGTGATCACAAAACTCAAATGACTTCAGGGCCCTGAAGAAGCCACTTGTCATGGTCTCAGCCAGACATACTCCACTACTGAGGACTCAAAGGCTAGTATTAAGGAGGTCAATGTGTGCTGCCATAAACACTGAATAAAATTAAGCTGAAAAATTGTGATAATTCTTTCTTAGTGAATTTGCTCAAAGGTTATGGCACAGTCTTGGAAGACTGAGCATGCAACAAAGCACTGAGCTATGAAACTCCTGGCAAAGCTCTGCTCAAAGTATCCTTTCATAGGACAAGTTGCAAAACAACTTCTGAAACCCTTCTGCCTCAGCTATCAATTCTCAAGAATAATTCCATGCTGTTTCCCTGTTCTTTGACAGTGACTAAGTATGCACAAAATAAATCAGTGCAGGAAAAAGTTGAAAAAGTTAATGTGAAAAAAAAACAATTACTGTGCAACCTGGGGAACTATCAATTATTTTTTTGCCAAAGCAACTGTGTATGCCTTTCCCAGTACTATGCTTGTGATATGTGCATTGAGTGGCTTGCTGTACAGTGGCAACTGTTTATATTCATTCCAATCCATGCATCTGCTACCCTTACCATCTATTCCAGTCTGGGAAATAAACACCTGTTCTGTCATACTATATTAGAGAACAGCAGCTTACCTGACCTTGGTTTGAGACCAAATGGACCATGAGTGTTACTATCTGTCCTTTCATAATCCTGTTAAAAGAGATAAAGTGAGTTTTCTTCCATTCACTGAAAGAATTAACTTTTGTTCCCATCAAGATAGTGTTTAAATTATTCTTCACTGAGAAAAGTGAGCCTTGCTTAACTGTAAAACCCTCTTGACAGTATCAAATAAATGGAATGAAAGTAACCTCACTACATGCAGATATAATTATCTCACTGAGGAAGAAAAGCAACACCGTATTATCTAAAATCTACTCTAAACCATTTCAAATTACTGCAAACCATTCTGTGAACAGAATTCTAAGACAACTGTAAGCAAATGCAAATACACTCCCAATCCTTATCACCAAAATTTTTCTTAAGAAATGTTTACTTTCAATTATGAAGATCAGGTTTTTTTCTCATTTCACCATCTAAAAAGAGATGCAGTCCAAAATTTGGCATGAGATATACTTATTCCAACTCATTTCACTGTATCTGGGAGATGTTTTCATTCTGCTCCCTCAGGTTCCTTATTGACATAAGGTAGAAATGTTAATAATTTTGGTATGCTTTATCCAGAGCTCAGCAGTTTAGTGCAGCCACAGTGAGACTACATGGACATTTCTTAAAAGAAAGCTACCATTGAAGGAAACTTCAAGGCTGCACCACAAAGGTGACTGACAGAACTATAAAGGATGAAGCTCTCTTTATGTGATATATAAAATATAATGCCACAAGTTTCACTTAAAATCCTCTGGATGTCAAGTGCACAGGGGACATATACAAAATATGGCAGATTCATTTTTTGTGTATTTAGCTATCCTCATTAGGAAACATCATAAAGGCAAAGCAATACATCTTTCTGCACACCAGTCAAAAAGAAGAAACCTAGGAGAGATCAAATAGTTGCAAAAGTAAAACAAGGTGTAATATATGTCTCTAGTTTTTATCTCTGTTTGAATTTTTATTATGCTGAAATATTTTGAATTGCAGTTTCAGAGGAAACTAACAGCTCTGTGTGGAAACCTGGTGACAAGTAATGCAGACAAAGAAATGTTTGTTGATTGAAAAAGAAAACCACAAACTTGTACCTCAGATGACACAGGAGACTGTGGGGACACATTAGTATTATCACTGTCTTGCTAAAAAGAAACCAAAGATACGAAATTATAAAAATGAAAATTATGATTTAACAAGAAACATGAAACTATGAAATACACAATACATGAGATGCAACACTTGTCAGGTATGCAACAAGCTGGCAGGAACCAAATTTAAAAACATCAAAGTTTGTTCACTGCTTACGATGAGTGTTACTTTCATGTTACCTGCGTGTCATAAGTGAATTAACTTTCCTATCACTGAGGCAAGCAGATGTCCTACTTTCCCAACTACACAATCTTGATGGCTTTTTTTAAAAATTAAGACATAACTATTAAAGTCCTGCTATGGCTTTGGAATGTAAAGATTGCACAGACTCTCCAACGTTCTCCTGTTCTTAAATGTTCATAGAGGACCAATTAATAAAACATTTTCTTAATTATTTTACACAATTACTGTTTCTCACCTCATCATTTTCATTTCCACTTGAACTCTTCCTGGAAGACTTATACTGCAAAATACACACAATTATTACTTTAAAATAGAAATATGGCTTTCATTTGAGCCAAATGGCCAGATATCAGTCAGATGTCACTTATTACTGGTGAAGCTGCTAAGAAAAAAATGTTATAGAATCAAAGGAGCACAAAAGAAAACAGAAAAGGAACATCTAGTTCCTAGGGTAGTCAAGATCTTAATTATATTGATTGAGAAGATAAGAGCATTTTAAAACTAAATACTTCTATAATGTGAACTCTGACTGCATAGGATTGTTGATCGAACTGAAAGTATCTTAACAACTGCTATTCTGAACAACTGTTAGAAAAATTTATGCACCTTGTAAAAGTTACTTTTACAGTATCTTTTGTCATGTAACACTAAGATTCCTTACACTTTGAGAGACTGAAACTCCACATTGTGAAAAAAAAATTATATATAAAAAAATAAAATCAGTATTTCAACTTCAAAGCATAATCATATCCTTTTATCTAAGACCAGAAATTTTCCATAGGTCTATCTGATTTGTTTTGCACTTAATTCATCATTGTCCCACTTCCCAATTATCCTGAAAGTGTAGGAAATGAAGGAGGGATTGAAGGAATAAATTTATAGAAGTGGTTTTTAAGAAAGAAAGTGTATTTCATTATCTCCACAGCAAGTATAGACAAGAATAATAATAAAAAAATACAGTTAAAAATAAAAAGATCCACCACTGGAAAACTCAGATAAGTGTGCTGGGAGTATGTGACCAACCTACCCACCTTTCTGGAAAAAAGCATTTTAGTTGAGAAAATTATCTCATGAATGGTAAAATTATTTCTAAATATTTGTTGCAACAAAAATTTCAGGCTCTAACAAGACTTCAGTGCAGTGCCACAAGAAAAGAAGTTCCAATTCTCAGGGACATTCTCCTACTCTCTACCTGCACAGTGTAATTGTACAATAAAAATATATACTATGCATACTAAAGATGCTCTAGAAATACTTTTGGATGCTGATCCAAGTAAAATTTCCTATTCTAATGATGTCCACTGCAGTAATTTGGCTTGTCTTCTTAAGATATTAATATTTGGCAGCACAGTTATGATTATTCAATGAGAATTTTTGCCAAGAAAACATGGACACAATATGAACTGTATTTTCACAAGTTTCTCAGAACAGCAGTGCAACTTTTTTTTTTCCTCAGACAGGCTTAATTTCACTTGTTTATTGCCTTGCTTTTGCAAATGAAGCTACCAGTGACGCAATATTTTTTTGCTACTGATACACCCTGCTTAATTCACTTTTGAGGCTTGTCCATAGCCAATGGAGTAGCATGAGCTCAGAACTGAAATCTGTATTAGCATTTAAGGTAACCCTTTAAAATTATGAGGAATCACTAAGGCAGGTCTTTTGTATTGATAGCACAGCTGTTAAATGTGACAAAAATATGAATTCTGGTTTATTTAGAAGTTTTTCCCCTTTATCTCAAAGATCACAGGGCAACATTAGTTTTTGGATGAAAACCCTGGAAAAAAGTCAACAGAATCCAAGTTCGGATACAACTCAGCATGTCCCTTAGGAAAAAAAATATAATAGTTTCTATAATCAGAAGAATGCATCTGAACTTATGGCATGCTCTGTTTATCCGAGAATTCAATTTCTTTAAAGTTCACCAGCATTTCATAAAGAAGGCTGATGGCAAAAGATCCAAGAAACTAACTTCTTTAGTGACAAATTTAATTTTAACTCAACCTAGTACTGGTTATAATTCTCTTTCTTGACCTTACAGCCCCCAAAATTTTATCTATTGCTGCTCTAACTTTGTAGCTGTTTTGCACTAAGCATACACTGACATCTGGTGACCATTACAAACTAATGCAGTGAGACCTAAAACTCATAAATCATTCTTATTACCATGCTGCATAAAAAGGTAATACACGTTTTCCTTGCACAAAAAAAAAATTCCCTTAAAATGGAACCAGTGGTTGAAGATTAGGTTCTTGCTTAACCAGAAGACTACTTGCAATCACTTTGTTTTATTTAAAGTATAAGCAATGTCTCTGAATTTTTTTTTCCTCCTGATTTTTCTGCACACTCCATTACCCTAAATACTCAAAACAGCCAAGCAAAAACTACAAGTTACATGCAAAATTAAAAGATAACACCATTTAAGGTTTTCTTACATTTGCTAGTTACATAGTTTTTCCTACTCTCATTTCAAAAAGTGTCACCCACCCACAACCCCACTATTACCTTGAAATATTCTTTTCTAATTTGTTTACTTCTCCTTCTTTCTTCATTCTGCCAAATCACTGGCTGTATTTCTGGCCAGTACTGCTCATCCACAGAATCCTTGTGGTTTTCCAGGGGCTATAAGGTTCAGAAATATTTTTAAGTCAAAGGTAAGTATTCCTCATCTGCATTAACACAAATTACTATGAACTACAGTCACAAATTGTTTGCCTCTCTTAATCTAGCTTTATGACATGAAAGTGTTACCAGTCCTAATGGTGATTCAGGTCCAAATAACTTATTTCCTTTCAAATCTTAAAACATATTTCATAGAAGAAAAAGAATTTATGAAATAACTCTTAAGAAAACAACACCCTTTTCTTCATTGAGCAGTTATGTTAGGAAGCCACCTGAGGCTGCCATAAATAATTTCAAAATACAGTTAGAAGTGTGGTATGCCAATAGCATATCTAATTCCTCAACTCATTGCACAGGAAAAGAATACCTACAACATGACAATTTAAGTATTTGTCTGTTTTTACCTAAATGATTGCACACATCCTGTAAAATAAATATCTCTTTTGAAGTATTGTATTTTGCAATGTATTCTGAAGAGACTAATCAGACTATTTAGTCTTAAAACAACAATGAATTTGTATGAATACATCTATTTTGGAAAACTGAACGAAGACAATATGTCGTATCATAATAAGGTTACAACTCCATTTCCAACTATTTCTTCACACTAGAATACAAAGTAATTTAAAGCAATTGTAAATGCCTGACAGATTAAAATATAAAATAATAAAAAAGTACTCTCTGCAGTTTCACTGCAATTTTATTACATCATGCAAGCTTCTCAGTAAGGTATGGGGAATACATGGCCCACATAATTCAAATCACTAGGTAAAAAAAAATAAATTACAGTGAGCCAATAAAATTTATATGTAAAAAAATAATAAAACTGTGTAAGTAAAACTTATGTCCCAATACTTTCTTTTAAAGATCTTAAAGCTAATGCCATATGCTCTTAAAAGAAAAGGCCTCCATTATATACAACTCAAATTATCTTGAAGAACAATTTCTTTAAAGGTTTTAGATTTTCCATCATAATTACATAGATACATGTATGGGTGTAAGTAACCATATGAATGTACATAAGCTTTCTGCCAGAAATACAAAACCAAAAAAACCCCAAAATCTTCAAGTTATTAAAATATAAACCCACCACATTTACATTTTGATATTCACCTGCCAGCTGTACGGGGACACTGGGGAATTCACTTCATCTGTT
The DNA here is from genome assembly GCA_038090715.1 of Florisuga fusca. Taxonomy (NCBI): domain Eukaryota; kingdom Metazoa; phylum Chordata; class Aves; order Apodiformes; family Trochilidae; genus Florisuga; species Florisuga fusca. Next base: position 8,790,522 of record JAAWXA010000017.1, read on the forward strand.
AAGACACTAAAAATTAAGATGAAAGGCATTATAAAATTTAATGCTTTTTGTGTAATTTAAAACTAATTTACTTTGAAATATCAAAGTACTTTTACTTTGATATTTCTATTTACTTTGAAATATCAAAGAACTGAACACTGTTAAAAATCTGCTTATCTACAGCACTTCAGTATTTTGGGCTACTTGCATAAGGATGTCACGATGTGGCTAAAACGTATGGCAGTTTGTCTAGAATCTCAGATCAGACTTCATTATCCTTTACCATTTGCTCACAGATCTTCCACACTACACTACTTTGTTCAGAAAGTTTTTTCTTAAACATGTTTAAGTTTAGAGATTACTAATGCACCACCATTTTTTTGTTTCTCAAAGCAACCAACAAAACATTTTTCTCAAAGCTGACAAAACAGCTGATTTTAAACTTTTGGAAGACTCACATCCTTCCCTTCACTGTTAACTCCACACAGTAAAGTAGAAGCTTTTACTAACAGCAAAGGTAAAACATTTTAAGATGCGACATTGAAACTACAAAATCTCAAAAATACACTCTGGAACATGGGCTGCCAGAAATTATTAGAAGAAAAAATAAAAATGCTTATATTTAGTGTGACTTTGAAGTTTTCCTTCTAAATCTGTCTGTGAAACTTACTTCTATCATTATACCAGCAACCATTTAGTTCATATTCTGACAGCCAGCTTAGAAGCCATGCAGTATACTGAAAGGCTAGCAGATGGGAATTGAATGCAAGAAGGAATTAACACCTTGAGCAACTATAATAAAACCTAAAGTGAAAACAACTAGACACTGGGGTCCTGATACTGTACATTTCGTTCCCTTCCTTTTTTTTCTCTTCTCCACAAACAAATAATGCTACTTTTCAAAGCTGTTAGGCATAAAATTTGAGAAAATCATGTCCAATAGTATGATAAGCACTTCAGCTGAGAATTGCCATTACTGCTGCAATACAAAACTGAAGATGGCAGTAGCGACACAAAATAAATAGAAAAATTAAATTTATAAAATACTGAAAAAGCTGAGATACATTCAAGTATATCAATACCATTTTTCAGATTCCATGGGTTGTTTTGGCCTGTTCCTTGTGCTTACAGAAACTGAATGGTTAAGAAGCCTAGAAAGAAAAAACATACATATATGTTCAGCAGCTTTATAGTTAAACCTTCTTCAAAGAATCTAGATTAGTTTCACTGTGTAACTCTTCCTGTAAATCAAAACATTAAGGTGACATTTTCAATAAAATGGAATATGCATGTACACTTATGAAATACAAGCCCAATCCTGCTTCCATTTATATCAACAACGTTGTTTCCACTCTTGAAATATTTCATGGTCTGAATTTTAAGTAAAACCTAATAATTCAAACCAAAATTAAGGTGCTTCTTATTTTTCTCCCTAAATACATACTAATTCCACTGATCTCACACTGTGAAGTTATGCTGTCCTCAACAAAAAAGGTCCACTAAATGTACTGTCCACTTAATAAGAAGAAATACAGTAAACCTAAAGCAGACAAGAAATGAAACACAGATTGAGCACGAGTCAGTCAGTACAAGCAGGTCAGACAGCTAAGTAAGAAACACTGCAAGTGCAAAGGAAATGTAAGGAAAAGGAGATGTGGCAAATGGAGAAACAGGCTAATAACTCAAAGTCTAACACAGAAATGAAACAGTAGAAATTTCATTTTTATAAAGAGTAAATACTCAAAAAATCCTAAACTTGCACAGAGATTCAGAAATGGGTTTTTTGCATCTGGAACAAGCACAGAACATATGCACACCCAACTGGAATAAGATCTGAGTTACTAAGGATGTTTAAAGTGTTAAAAATAACAAAGCAATCACTAATACTTAAAATTAAATCCCTTCAAGTGCCATGTTGAACAATAACTCGAATGACTGTTTGAGGTAATAATATTACACTTCAACACTGACTTCATGTGCAGAAAAGTGATTAAAGTATATTTACACTGAAATAGAGAGCTATAATGTATTAAGAATCAGAAAAAAATAAGAATAACAACCATTCTATGGAAGAAGGCAAAACAACAGACACTTTTTAATGTTCCTTAATAATTACATAGGGCAGTATAACCATTAACTTTAAATGCTTCATGCTTTTCAATCAGACTTCTCTGATTATTGTGATAACTTTGAACTCAGTAATCTCATTTAGTTATAATCTGTCACTGTGTGAACCTGTTTGATGGGATTATGAGAAGTTAAGCCTGTAAACCAACAGTGTGCAGCATTCACAAACTGCAGCATTGACTCCCTGTCTTTTGTCTTCAGAACTTTATTTTTGAGTGTGCACTGCAGAATTAAATTATACTACAGCCTGAAAAAGTGTTAAAAAAATTAATATTCATAGCATGGGTTGTCAAACCATAATATAAATGTGTTATTTTGAAGTAATTTATTTTCAGAGAGAATTCCAGTTAAAATTAGCTGTTTGTGTTCAACTGAAAATAATGACAAATTCAGAGACTTTGTAGCAAGATGTGACCATTACAGTAGAATGAGCTTAAGAAAACAGAAATTTGAGTCACCTAAGCAGTTAGATGCAGCACTTGCATTAAAACCAGTGCAACTGGTATAAATTAAATGATGGCATGTAACACAGGCCACTTTTTAATACTCATTGTATGGTAAGGAGTGTAAATGTAAGGAAAAACTATTCAAGATAATTCAAACATATATACATACCCACTTTTCAGCTACATTAATTCTATGAAACGCATATAATTAATTGATGTTTGAGTTTATTATAAACTTAGTATAAAACAAGAATATTTTCATACTTTGTAAATCAAAAACTAACACAAATGACCATTTTTTAAACTTCCTGTTTAGCAATTTAAGAATACTGATTGGGAAGTAACAGCAAGTTCAGCATCTGTCAGGCTGGCAGTTATAGTCTAGTCAGAGAACCCTGAATTTCCTGTGAAATAAGGAACTTAAAATTTTTAATTAAAGAAAATGGTGAAGAAAATTAATTCAAATTTACTAAATTGCAGACTACGGAATTCATGGCAAAATTATACGTTCAGTGGGAAGAGAAAACAAGTATCACTGTAGTAGTGTTAAGAACTGTCTTCCAGGAAATACAGTGCAAAATTGAGTATGCAAAATGAAAGTCCTAATAGCTCAGCAACTGTTTCCATTTATACAGCTCCTTAAATCAAAAGCTTTTTTTCTTATTAGATAGACCAGTTATCAGGTCAGTGACTTACTGATGGTCATACTGAATCACTAAATAAGAACTTCCATAGGACAGTTGTGCTAGCACTGGAATGAATCTCCTACTAATGGTTCCTAGTAACCACACAAATTCTCTACTACTTCAAAAAGCTTTTAAAACTCATAAAAATTTTGAAATGTAAATTAGTCAATGCATATACACAATGATGTGTTTATATATATTAAGTTAAAAAAAATAAAATTGTGACTAATTTTTCTAGTTTTGTATGATGAAAGTATTACATCTGCTCCAAAATGCTACCTAGCTGGAGAAGAAAGTGATGGCAAAACCAACTACAATACTGGAAAATATTTTCTGAAGTTCGAGAATTTAAAGTGTGGAATCTCTTCTGAGCCACTTTGATATTTTCAGCAAACAACATTGCAGCTGAAGGACACAAATTAGGTGAATGGTGGTAATGCTATTGTAAGGTTGGCACTACCTAGATTCTGTAAGTGTATAAAGACACCAGAAATCTTTTACAGTGAAATAAATAAAATGAAAGATTCTAAACTCAATCAGGAGCCGCCTTCGCATATGGATCTGCTTTGTTATTGTAAGCTATGTTTTTAGGGATTTACAGAGTTTCAGGAAATCACTGTTGTCAGGTAAGGAATCCTGCTTTGATGCAAACTGAAACAGGTTCATTTGGTACTAATGAAGATTTAATCACCCAAGACATCCTACTTTCTTTTGAAACAGACCAGCGGTATCCAGAGTAAGTCACACAGTAACAAAGTCTGGAACACTACACATCCAATTCCAGATTTCTTGTTAACTGTGAGGTTTCTGTATGCACAAATGCTTACCTCATGACTGTGAAATGCAAAACAAATTATCACTGCTCATGCTGATTTGAAAATTATCACTTTAAAACATAGATAATCTTAAAAAAAAACCCAACTAAACAAAAAAACCTTTTGCCTGAGGTTCTGTACTTCAGGTACAATATAGTAAAAAATAAAATACTGAAGAAAAAGCATACCAAAGGAAATTATGCTTCTAGGTGTGGGCTCATTTAAATGTTCTTTAAAGAGATGCCTAGATACTTATTTTCCTTAAATAAATTCCTCATCTTAAAGAACAATAAATGCATTTCAATCTGTTTTTTTATCTAACAAAATAACTTAGGCTGAGCCATTCCCTTTATTCTGTATTTGTTCAAGAAATGGCCAAAACTGTTTCTTTTGTCCACATTTTAACTTCGAAATCTGAAGTTCTACAAACACTTTATACCTTGATGCACGTCCTGCCGCCCTTGTCCTCTGGAAGAGTTTTTCACTGAATGAAGTTCTATAGTTTAATGGCCTTCGTCTGTATTCATATTTCATGTACACCAAAGCCAAAGATGGAAGAAGAAAGCAGAACAGATTGATGGGAGAGTACAGGGAAGTTATTAGCATAGCAAGCAAAAGGAAAAAGAAACGACATAATATTTACAAAAAACACATTGCACAAACAGAAATACAATTAGTAAGAAATTATTTTGTGATGCTCCCTTTTTTGAGGATTCTTTTTACTCATACTAAACATATTTTCCACCAATAAACACAGAGAGTTCTTCACCAAACTTACATGTATTATTCTTATTGCTGCTTATGGCAAGAAATTGTAAATTCATAAAACTACAAACTGGGCTAAATGTTGTATCATACGTGATTTTGCCCCATGTACATAAAAAGTCTAAGATATAAATGCTAAACTAAGAAGGAAAAGTTAACTACTAATAAGATTGTGTATGCTTAGATCTTAAAAATTCAAGATCTAAGCAGAACCATTAGGCAAGATCACTGCCTCAATATACAACAACAAATGATTATTAAAATTCAAGATGCAGTACTTCAGAAGAGGACTGGCTTGGCATTTCCATTGATTTGATAATCAGGTAGTATTAAAACTAACCAAAGAAGACCCACGTGCAATATAAATAATTCTAAAATCTAGGAACACCATACTCTCCCTTTATAAATAAATCAATAAAATCTAGCATTCTTAGTCTTTTTTGCAATGCAAAAAATGTATTAGGATTAGGTATCATTCTTATTTTTCCCCTCCCAATGTGAATAACCAATTCTTAAATACATTGCATGGAATTGTATGTAAAACCTAGTCTACCTTTTCCCCTGCACACACACACATATTACTGCTACTGTATTTCAAAATGTTGGTGAGTTTTTAAAGCTTTGCAGTTCATAGTATGAGCACATCAGTGTATGAGCACAGGGCTTCATGTGTGTTTCAACTGTCTTAAAAGAAATACAGAACAGAATCCCATTACTACACAGACATTGAGAAGTAACAAAAATAGTATTGAAGTTGCTATGAAGTTAAATCCATTATTTTTTAATAATGAACAACTGTAATAAATTGTTTGTTCATTAACTATTATTAATTACAACTTTTACCTTTCAGGAAAGAGATCAGTCTTGCCAAAGTACCTCACTGGCTATCTGCCTGCTTGGTAAAGAAACCAGAGATGATGGTTCCTACCCGAGCCTGTCCACATCCTATGCCATTCCAGGTATTCCTTCCTGCTCTTCTCTTTACTCAGTTGTTAATTTGTTCTAATACATTCCTTTAATCTGCTTCTTTTTCTACAGCTCCTACTCAGGAATCGTTCTGTTGTGATGCCCAACATGAAGTGGAGAAAGTCAGGCAGTAAATCAGGATGAACCTACACTGCTTAAATTATTTATAATATAGATATGATCAATCATTTGACAGAATAATATTTTAGTTAACTTTCGATTTTGTCTACAGGACATCCAACATCAAACTGAATGGAGAAAATACCAGCTAAATCACCTCATATTTTAATTTTAAAAATGAGTCACAAAAACTGTATGCAATTACGTAACTCATACAAACTAAGACAAAGTCATTTTAACATGTTAAAAATAATCCACTTGGATCAGCATTTACCATTCCTAGTTAAGTATATTGCTTTGAAATAAAAAGCATAAAAATGTTAACATGCATCAAAGCAGGCAATCCACATTCATCTCTTCCTCCCCATAGGAGGGCAATCACTACTCTGTACAACAATTTTATGTAAAGAAGCACAGACAGGTACCTTGGAAGATGCTGTCACTTTAACTGTTTAACAGATGGACAAAACTGCTTTCAAAATTATAATGTGTCAACAGCTTTTGGGTATATGGCAGTTTAAAGAATAAATTAACTGTAACACAAGTTATATTATACTATTATATTATTTTATAATATTCTTTTGTTTTAAATAATATTTTAAAATATTATTTTAGTATGTTATTAATATCTTATATATTATATTATATTATATTATATTATATTATATTATTATTGTAATACCTGTGTTTTTGTTCTTGCTGCAGCAACTGAGCTGCTATTTTTCTCAAGTCAGTCACTTCTTTGAGCTCCTCCTCATCTTCAGCCAGCAGCTGTTCTTCCTGAAGTCTAAACAAAAGCACATTAGCGACTTGCCTGACTTCAGTAAAGGAAGATACAGAAATGGCTACATTATTATCAGCCAGTAACTAAGCAGCACTTCCTATAAGCTTAGTTCTTTTCCAAGAAAGAGTACTCTATGTGTTCCATATGGGATTTCTTTCCTTCATATACAAGGTGCATAAAACCACCCTCACGTGCCACTGTCCATAAACTCTCCCAGAAAAGATCAGTATTTACCTTTTTTGATCTCCCCAGTCCTCATTCTGTTCTATTTTCTGAGATTTCTCAGGATGTTTTCCTCGTTCCTTATACAGAAAGAAAAATAAACTTAAGCTTGAATTTAAACAAATCAACAATACTGCTGAACAGCTTTTCTTGTGCCAAGCCATGCTACCTTGATATAAGACAGCAGTGGTCCAGTCTGTGTATCTCCTTGCTCAGGAACAGCTCCCTCTTCTGTGTTTGGATCAATGTAGTCATATACCTCCTGGTCTAGTGAGGATTGATGAAGAATTGGTGAAGATTCTAATAAACAGTTATCTCAACCATATGTTATTCCTGAGAGAATACTTACGAAAAACATCAGATAAAGATAATAAAATGAAATCATGTCTCCTTTAGATGGAAATAATAGTTTTTCTTTCTTTCTGGCCTTGTTTATTTGTGATTATTACCTTGTTTTCTGAAATGATGACAGTACAATGCCAACAGATGATCATACAATTTTGTGAATTTTCTATTAGGTTACCTAGGCAAAAGTAATCCTGTTACCTAAAATGACAGATATACACAGGTATTACCTTTCTGTGGGTCAAGTTTACTTCCCATTACATGATTGTCATTCCTTAATGTCTGTTCCTTTGTTGATTCTGATACCTGGGAGTGAAGGCTGATTGTATCATCATCAGATGGCTGCAAAGACAATCCCATTTAGTACAGAATTTATATATATATTACATTACTACATGATTTGCTAACAAATCACAAATCATGGTACAGCTAACTAACCCTACCATGAGGGATGGCTACCAGAGCAGAGAAAAAAATACCAAGACACGTGGGAATTTTGTTGGTGAGTTTTAATTTGGTGGGGTGAGAAGGTAGTTTAAGCGAATCATAGTTTAGGGAGTGGCAGACAACTGATCATCATATAATACTGTATTATGTTCAGAGTCCAGCTACAGTCAGTGAACTAAGGAAGCTGCACTTTAGGTAGCCTCCAACTACTTCTCCCCTTTCTAGACCACTGTAAAAAAATTACAACTTTACTTCTAACCATTTGGAATTTTCTTTCAAAAATCTCAACTACCAATACCTTTTGTTCTACAGGTTTCCTTTGAATTTCTACAGGTTTCACTTTGAATTTGTACTAACTAGCCTTTCAAGTTTCAAAATTTTTTGTTCTACACTATTCAGCTTCAGCATCACTGTTACAAATTACAGCTCCTTAATACAGATTCCTACAAATATACAGCTAACTTGTGGGAATTTTTATTCATTGCTTTAAACCTAGAGTAAAATAGTTACAGACTATGACACCTAGCAAATCACCTAGAAGTTTATTAGAATTTAAACAATAAGGATTACTAACATATTCAGCACTCACATTTAGTTCAAATAAATTTTCATTTTTAAAGTACATTATTTTCATTAATATCGGAATAAAGTTTCAAATAAATTTTGTCCTTTGTGTAGAAAATTACCATAGACTTCATACATAAAAAGGTAAAAAAAATTCTTCAGGTCAGAATTCAGTTTTATAATGTATGAAATTTGGACTGGAATGAATCTTAGCCAGAAAAGATTCAAATCAATATGTAAGTTATTTGTGTCTGAAATTCTAAAAAGCAGAAATTACACCAATTCAGGAGTGAAGAATACTCACTTCTGTTGTGGATAACCTTTTATCTCCATTATCACTTCCAATGCCAGAATCTGGCCCATGATTTTTACTGGGATAAAAGTCTTCAATGCTACATTAAGAAAAACAACACACAAAAAGTCACACAGGAAACAGTAGTTTCACTTTTCTAAAAGAATCACAGAAAGCCAGGGGTTGGAAGGGACCTCCAAAGATCATTCAGTCCAACTTCCCTGACAGAGCAGGATCAAAACTTGGGCAGGTCACTCAGAAATGCATTCAGATGGGTCTTTCCAGAGAAGACTCCACAACCTCTTTGGGGAGCCTGTTTCAGGGCTCTGTAACCCTTACAGTAAAGAAATTCTTCCTCATGTTGAGGTGGAACTTCCTGTGCTTTATCTTGAATCTATTGCCTGTTGTCCTATTACAGAGCACAAATGAGAAATTGATTTTTTTCCTTCTTGACACCCAGCCCTTATATATTTATACACATTAATTACATTGCCTTTCAGTCTTCTCCCCAGACTAAATAAAAAGCTCCAGATCTCTCAGCCTTTCTTCATAAGGCAGGTGTTCCAGCCCCTTAATCATCCTTGTAGGCATCTGTTACTCTTTCAAGTAAATCCCCATCCCTCTTGAAAAGAACATCCTTTATACATCTATTCCCCATATTCATCTACAGTTGATAAAAAAGAAATTCTTTATCTCCTACAAGTGTTGTTCAAGAAAAATTATCAAAGTTAAAGTGAAAATTATCAATTATGGAACTCTCCCTGTATTATGTAATTTTAGGATTGTCTATTTAATTCAAAAATACCATCTTTAGGAAAGAAGACTTCCTCTGAAAAACTGCAACTTTGAACTCTACTGGCAGACATGGCTTTCTACTAGTAGCAAATATTTGTTCCTTAACAGACAGTCATATTATAATGGTTTAACTCTGCCTGAATATGAAATATTTCCTCTAAATTTATGTTTTCTGAAGACAGAAAATTGGCAGCATCTGCAGGATATCCTTTCCAACTCTGCATGGGAGTTTGGTTTACATCATTAAATTATTTGGAAAATTTAATTAAAGGAGTTCTCACTACTACAAATATGATACACAGTGGTAATACCCATGACCTTTTTTCCTCAGCAATACACACAAGTTGTAGGTCTTAAGTTCAGTGTAGGCTTTTGGGGAACAGTTGTGGACCACAGTTTTTAGGAGTGACCACAGTTTTTGAAGCAATCTACAGGCAATTTGGACTACATCTCAAGAAAATAAGCAAAAAGAGTATTCTTCCATATAGTTTCCAATAGCAAGCCACTGATGACAGAAAACACAAAAGCATTGCACTGAATTATTCAAAAGGTACTCAGTAGAGAAGTCCAACAAAACATTCTACTTTTTTGGACCTTGAGTAATTTAATAAAAAAATAACTAATAAAAGATTACTTTTTAGCATTTCACTGTTGTTTAAGTTAGTTTCCCTTAATATGTATGTGGGAGGGAGACTTTCTATTCAGCAGAATAACTATATTCAGGACATCTATGGGAACTTCTCACCTATTGTTTTGATGTATCTGTTTAGGTAATAAATAGCCAAGTTTTCCAATAAATAAATTTAAAATATATCTTTGTTCTGATTTCCAAAACGTGAGTACAATGAAAGTTTTGTAGCAACTCAGATTAGCCAAGTTCCCAGTAACATGACCTTAGAAAATAAATTACTCCTAAATATAGAGCAACTAAAGTATTGAAATGTCACCTATGATCTGTAATAAACAGATCACTTCATAGCATATGGTAGAGCAAAATAAAACAAAAACCCCACTACTCACCTGTCTGTGAGTGGCTGGGAGGGGATTCGTTTACCTAATGATGGAAGATCCAAAGAATCTGGTTTCTTATCTATTCTGAGGCATGCCTGAATGCTGAGGAATTTAAATATATGTACTTTACCCTTTAAGCATATCTGTTGGGAAACAAATGAACAAAAATAGCTGTTAAGCAATAGCATGTCTTTAAAAATGAACCCCAACCAGTACTTCTACATTGAGTCTACACTGAGTACCCGCAGCTTCCCGCTAAGAGAAGGCCTGGTTGGTATAACTTGGAACAGCTTCCTCTTTCTTAAGATCCTTATGCAAATTACTGAACTAGAATGCTTTAATACTAACCTGTGCTGGTGGTATCTGCATTGGGTTGTTATCCAAAACTATAACTTGCAAGTGACGTAACTTTCTGTAACAAATTGGAATTTCTGTAATTTTATTACAAGAAAAATCCAGCTTCACCAAGGGAAGGTCTCCTAATTCTGTTTGGGGTGGAAAAAAAAAATCAGGTATCTTCTTAAAACTTTACCTAATATACATACTTCAACAAAATGAGAACTAGCAGCTTACCATCTGGCAACATATGGAGATTATTTCTTCTTATGTTTAATTCCCTAAGTGACTGCAATTTTCCTATCTGCTGGGGGAGAACCTGAAGTTCATTGCAGCTAATATCCTAAGAAAGGTAGAATGAATAAATTAACTGAGCATGTTAAATGAAATTAAAACAAAAACTTCTATCAAAAAAGCATGTTTTTTAAAAACGTAAATCCTATCTTTCTTGTTTCCTCTACAAAGGGAATAAGTACCTTAACAGATCTTCATGTTTCATCAGTATTTGGTGATTCGTGTCTTAGAAAGTCAATTCAAAAAATTAAACTAATGAATGATGAAAGAATGGTTTTGTGATTAAAACTGTAGATAGAAAATCAGAAGTTCCTGGTGTAGTTCCAGCACCAGTTAAAAACTTGTGCTGCTGCTGCTGGCAAATGACTCACATTCTGATCCTTTTATAGAAATTCTTCTTCCTTAGAAACATTGCAAATAAACATTTTGAAAGAGCAATAGCAGACTCACCAGGTTTCTGGATAAAAGCACTAGAGGGTGACAGAGCTGCACCAAATGAACACACACTACAGCTACTTCTGCCACGAGTTTATTTATGTAGTCCAGACAGAATCAACAGTCAGAGTGATACAAGACCCTTTCTAAACTTTATTAATTCTGATTCAATCAAATTGACTTCAGAGACTAGTTTCATAACTGTGACAGATATCTGTCTGAAGAAAAATGAATGCTGATTTTAAAGGCTACCTTAGTTAGTAACCAGAAACCAGGCCTTAACCAGATGAATCCAGCCTCCATCTCCCCTCCATGCTTCCAGAGCATCAGCCTAGGCACTGCCCATCTACTTTTGGGTACTGTGATGCCTGCACATAGCTGAACACCTCAGAAAGTACAGGCTGTTTTGTATATATTTCAAGTTCTTCACTGTTTACATCATCAAAATTAAGATGCAAATCCATTGCTAAAAGCGTCTTTTAAAAATGTGGTATACTTGTCAACTTTTTTTCTTTTTTTAATGTTTGTCTATTATTTATGTTCTAAACAGGTATAACACAGGCACTGGAATGAAACTCCCTGGTATGTCCTTAATCTCTGTTATCAAGCACAAATTCTATGACTGACATTTTGAAAAATAAGCCAGAAGACCACAACTGCAATTCTGAAAAACTTAACACTGTAAACAGGAACAGTGTTCCCACTTTGAAATCCTTTGATATTGAAGTGAGCATAAAGAACTCCTCAACAAAGAGCAGAGAACGCTAGAAAAGGCTCATAAAGAGTGACAATATCTTGTATTACTAGTAAATTTTAAAAATATGGTGATTTATAGATCAGAAATTAGGTCATGTTTAAATAAGTCTCCAGGGCATACACAGGTACTCTGGAAACAGGATAAAGATTGTTTGCAGTGACCAAAGAAATGATAAATACCAGGGAGGGAAAAAAAAAATAAATTCAGATCTAGTCCAAGTGCCAGGTTGGTGCATAATTGTTCATAGTTCCCCAAAACACGAGAGCTTAACATGGAGTAACAATAAGAAAAACCCATATGAATAAATACAGGGAAAGTAACCATGACACAGCACAAAACTTCAGTATGCCATAGGATAGTATCAGGTTGCACAGACACGAACTGCTAATATCACCCCAATTAAAATTGGGTGAAAAAAGGATTCATGTTATCAAATTAATTTTACTTATGAACGCTTTAAGCTTTAGTTAACCCAATATACTGATTTGTGTTTAACCCCATTTTTGAAACTCTAAAATGTATTACACCTCTAATTTGAGCTCAGACACTAAGAAAATGCAGTAACTGAATTTACATTTTTTGGTTCTATATTTTAAAATTATTAATTTCTATTTTCCTTATACTGTACATAAACATCTTATATTTGAAGTTTCCTTAGTAAAATGGTTCACAATTATACTTACCAATTCCATTAGACCTCTTAACTTTCCAATTTCTTCTGGAATGGAGACCAGCTTGTTATTGCTGACGACCAGAACTTTAAGTGGAAGCTCAAACAGGTATTTTGGCAATGCTGATAAAAGATTTCGACTTGAAAGAAAAAAAAAATGAACAAGCAAGGCTAGATTATAATCTTCTTTTTAAGTCTGATGGGGAATCTGAGATGCATAAGGTACAACTTTTATCCTGTGGCAGAAGATATTATCCACCTGTTACAATTTCATGAAAATTTAAGCTGCAGTCTCCATCATTAACTACTCACCAGGTAAAACCTCTTATATATGTACATTTTAGGCCCTTATCTCATTTGTACTATATGTACTATAACTGAATCTAACACTAAAATATACAGAGAAATCTTTTAAGAGAAATAGCATGTTTATTGTTTGCTTTTATTCTGTTCTCTGATACTTTCAGAAGGATGGCCTGATCTGGCAGTCTACCAATATAGAGTTCATGTTCTCAGCAAACCAAAAATTTATATGATGCCATTGGTTCTCATGTCATGAGGTCATGTCATTCCTGAACCATCACAAAATGCCCTGAGCATCTATTTATTACTTCACTGAGCAATAGTCTGGAAGGTAAGCTTTAATCAAATTTGATTTCTTTTGTGTATATCATTTTCCAAAGCATGAACACGTCTGCCTTGTACACTCAAAATATACTGTTACTAAAAATTAGATTATAAATTCATATTGGAAAAACTACCAGCTGAGGACTGCAACTGCCAGAAGTACATTGAATTTTCCTAATAAGGTACTTGTACATTTTTAAAAAGTCATTGGAAAACCAACTTGTTCAGATGTGGCATGAATGAAACATTAATTTGCATGAATGCAAAATTAAAATTTTATAATTGCTTTTGCTTTAAGAAGAATTCTGTTGAGGCCAGAGGTTTTATTTTGGGGAAAAAAGGAAAAAAAGAGAACCTTTCAAGTGCTTACAATTGTGTTCACGCTATATTAAAAAAAAACACTTTTACTGATTAACTGATACATATCAGAGTACTGCTTTCACATTTGAAAAAAAGCCCAAAGCTTTCTAGATTTTTTTCTCCATCACTACAGTTCATAGGGCTGCAAAACCAATAAAAATCAGTGTATGTCCTTGCAACAATTCAGCTTCAAAGAAGTACTGCAATTTTAACACCATAAAATGAAAGTAAACTTTGATCAGTATCTTTATAAAAGTAATGTGTTTATTCTCTTAAATATAAGTGAACAATACAAATAAGTTGTGGATGTAGCTACACAGCCAGATTCTTTTTAAATATATTTCAGGTTTGAGAGTCTCTATTGGTCAGAGAGCATGAGATGCAAAAAATATAATGTGCAAGTTAACTTTTTTTTTAATTGATTATTAAAATGTGGCAATGAAACAGTCATTCTCTGCATAACTTAAAGTTTTCTATGTTTTGGGGGTATTTAATTTTTAAAAAGATTGTCTATTTTATCATGAATTGCACAGTATGTTTCTTCAGTTATCTGAATCCAAAATTAGATTTGGATCACGTGGTCTTCTTCTGCATCAATACAGCAGTGCATGTAAATAATGAGCAAAATGAGTAAGCTCTCCTTGTCCTCAACTACCACAGTTCACTGACTGAAATTTCATAATGCAGTCAAACTCCTACCACAAACAAAGCAGCAGCTGCTGGCCCTAAAACAGCAACAGTAAGGGAAAGAAACAGCAGAACCATTTTATTTATCTGGGCAAAAATGAGGGCATAAGGGCACTCAATGACCTTATGAAGTAGAATGAGATGTCTCCTATGGTGTAAATTGCATAAAACCAAAAAAAAAAGCATTACTCACCTAATGTTAAGGTAGGTTAGCATTTGCAGGTTTTTAATAGATTCTGGAATGGATTTGATACAGTTGTGATACAAATTTAAGGTTTCCAGTGGTGCAAAGAGCCAGACATCAGGAGGAATTTCAGTAAATCTGTTCTTTGAGAGATCTAGAAGGAAAAAAAAGTAATTCCTTTTTTAGTAAAAATTTTCCCTGCAGTTAAAAGAAGATAACAGAACCCACTGCTATTCTTGTCATGCTCCTAAAAAATAAGGATGTTGCAAGAAGTGTAAAATAATTCAGTTTTACCAGATGCTACTGCATATAATTGATATACAAAAAAGACTTCAAATACTAAAAGGTTTTTGTTTGATATGAAATTATAGCAGAAAACAGAAAAATGAGAGGAATTCAAAAATATACTGCCACTACATAATTAAGTACATTTAAAATGCAACTGAATTTCAATTATGATTGTCTCTGCTATATCAGTCTTTGTTATGTACAACTATTATTTTCTCCTCCAGTTCCAGACACACCAGTAAGTAAATCAAGGTACAAACCCAGTAAACATTACTTTTCCTGTTTGACAGCTACATTAAAATGTAATTTCATTGCACAAAATATCTGCAGTGCCAAGGCCAAGTTTGAAAAAAACTCTTACATATTTATTTTGCTGAAGACCTACAATTCTCATGTAAAGTATTCTTTATTGCAAGCCCAGTGACTGAGACATTTTCCAGTTGCACATTTATAAATTAGCTAAAATAGTAAAGGCATTAAAAACAATGCTTAATGCATTGAGCTACAAAATAAGGATGCAATCCAGCCTGATCTCCAAGCATTAAGAGGAGGCATCACTGACAATGGAAACATACTTGAAATAGGATTTGACAATGCAAATTTTGCAAATTTTGCAAACATTATGCAAATTTTCATGCAGAAGATAGGAAAACCCAGTGCACTATGAAAACACATACCAAGTCTGACTATATGAAATCTTTAAAAAGACCCAAATTTTCAAGTGGGGTGTGACTGAAGAATCCTGGAAATTTTCAGTTAACTACCCAAACCTGTGCCATAAAACATCCATGAAACGATCTTAGAAGGGAGAGATTTACTTGAGTTCAGCTGTCTACATTTTGAAAGTGTCTCTGTTTCCCAACCTAAGATATTTCAAACGGATGTGGTCTGAAAACACGGAACAGTCTTTCCACAAAGCAGCAATACAGATCCCTTGCTATTTCACACTGTAGTTCTTAGTTTTTAACACTTGCATGAAATAACTGTGTTTCTGCTTAGTTCCAGTCACAGTATCATTGGAATAAACAAGCACATTAGTGGCTGGAAAAGTGGCTCTAAGTCATAGTCAGGCTCAAAGAAAAGTGTTCAACAGCCTGAAGTATAACAGGCAAACAAGCTACAAGAGGCATTTCTCTGGGCCAGCACTGGAGTCAGTATTATATTTTCATCAACAACCTAGAAAATAGGATGGAATTTGCCCTCAGGAAGTGCATAGACAACAGAAAGTTGGAGTGAGTGAAGACTCACACACTGGATGGATGCAACCTCAGGTGGCAGATGCCCCATCAGTTTAATAAAGGCAAATGCTGAACACAAATCATCAGTGTGCCCAGCAGTGGGGATGGCCATCCACACAGTACCTGGGCTACAGATGCCCATCAAATAAAATGCACTGGTACAATGAAACAGCAACTTCCAGTGGCATTCTTTTTGACAGTAGCTTCAACTTTTGCTTCCCGAAATTTGGAATATGTGAAATGTGTGACCTAACTGACTGTCACTCCATCGTTCCATGTCCAAGAAACATTTTCAAGCTGAAGTATCACAGAGCCTTCCTCTAGATCAGGGCATCCACTGCTGAAGCTGAACTCTGCAAACTCTTAGCTGAAAGATGCAGAATGCAAAGGATTTAGGTTGCAGGACTGATATTCTTACTGAACTGAATGCAAAATGGAATAAAGTTAACTGAAGATAAACATCCCACCTAAAATTAGAAAGCTTATTTAAAAAAATTCAGCTTAACTTGAAAAACTTTTCACAATAATGAGGCTTGTCTTCTTTTTTCCACCACACCTCTTTTCAAAACATTATAGAAAAATGCAGGCATTCAAATTAAAGAATTTTCTGCAAAACTCTATTGCTGGCAAAATTCCACAACCAATACCATATGATGAACAGTCTTTGATACAATCCTATTCTGAAGAAATCGGCTCTAAGGCTCCTCCTGATTTTGTTTTACCAGCAGCTGGAAAGGTAACTGAAGCTAGTATGAAGATCTAGTCTGCAAAATAAAAAAGACAGAACTGCACTCTACTGCCACTGATCCATACAGTGGTATTGCAGGTTATAACTGGACAGGAATATTGATAGAACAGAATCATTAAGGTTGGAAAAGACCCCTAAGATCATCAAGTCTAATCATCAGCCTAACATCACCATACCAATTTCTATTTCAGAAATATTTTCACAGTGAGAAAAATATCAGTAAAATGAGTTCATCTACTATGCTAAATAAATAATAGATGCTAAGCTTATGCAATTTAGTGTCATATTGTTTAGTGTCATATTGTTTAACACTGGGCTGGCAATTAAATAAATGACAGATGCTGTCTATTAACTTTGCTCCCTTTCCCTGTAGGGAAGAATGAGAGAGAATGAGAGAAACCTAATGGTGGGAAACTAAACTACACAGCTTTAATGAAACAGTAGTGATGAAAACGATTAAGTATACACAGCTATACACAACAGGGACATCACATTCCTCCACCCTTTCCCCCAATAATGCTCACATCACCACCAAGGCTGCAGGGCTCTGGAAAAGTCCCAGATTGGGTTCCTGGAGTCAGTGGCAGATGGAAGCCCAGTCTGGAACACACAGATTCAGGGACATACAGCTCAGGACCACAGGAAGATGAACGGACAGAATCCTCCCAGGAGTCTGCCCATGGCTCATGATGTCTCAAATCCATACAGAGTTGATGCGTACGGGATGGAATACTCCATTTGATCAATTTTGGTCACCTGTGTGCTCTGCTCCTCCATAAGGGAGGGCTACAGGTGTGACTCTCTGACTCCCTTTCTGGAGCATAAGATGTTTCTCAGAACCAAGCAGTGGCCTTGGCTCTGCACTCAATTCTCTAACAGTAATTATCAACATCACAGAAGCTGACACTGACTGAGAAACACTCCACTGATTTCAACAAGTGCAGCTACTTAGAAGAGACTTAACTTAAAGTAAAACTATAAGAAAAAAATTTGGTTTTATCTCAGATGAAACCAGGACATTTAGGTACCTTTTGCAGACTTAAAACCAATGCATGACTGAGAAAATATTGGACAACAAAAGTGTTCCTCTATAAGCAAGATAGACTTCATCTCAATCAAAATGGAAGCACGTTGCTGGCACTTAAAATGAGAACGGTTTTGTACGGGTTAATATACTGAAGCAGCAAGGAATACTGCTAAATGTAGAACCACAGATGACAGTATCTCTAGAAATGAGCTTCCAGGTATTCTTTGCTTAACTGGAAAACTCTAAACTGAGGTTTTAAGTGAAGACAATATAGAAGACAATATTTATGACTGCTCATGAATCACAACCACTTCAATTCAGTATCTCTGCAGGAACAATAAAAGTGAAAAATATGCCATTACCAGGTTAAATTTAAAAGGGGAACTACAAAAACACAAAAGTTGGGGGCAGCTTAGTTTCTTTTTAACATAATGAAGTCTTTACTGACTGTAAGACAATGATTTTCAGATAACATATTGAAAGATATAAGGGAAAGAATTTTAGGAAATCATTCAGAGTTGGACAGGGAAACTATCAGAAGTAACAACGTATCTTGTATAAATTTAAAGCATAATAAAAGGAAAAACAAAAAGCCCAGGTTATCAGGTTACAGCAATGTGCAGTGAGGCAATAAAATAGCATTAACATCATGTTTGCCTTCTTTCTGCACTTTTCCCTAAGCATTTGTTACTTTTTACTATCAGATGCATGCTGCTAGCACAGACTGCCTTTTTATTTGATCCTGTACAACCATTTTTATCTTGTTTTAATCTTCCAGAGAGTCACATAAATACTGTATAAATTACATGATCATCCTAAGAACAGGGAAAATAGATTCATTAAGGCAACAGGTATTCAAGCCAGGGATAAAGTCTGAGGACAATCAAGATGACTGGTTAAAGGATCAGGAGCACAACCGTGTTCTATTCTATCCTTCTGGTGGCAAGGAATGATGAGGGAAGAAACACAAAAGAGTCAACAGATCAATACCTGGCCCTGAGCCTGGTGTCACTGGCAGAATTTTGGGTTTTTTGATCATGGGTCAGTCTACATTACACCCCTACTATTGGTGACACACGGGGTACACCTGTCTCGAAGGGGGAAAGGGATCTCTGCAGTGGAGTTAGCAGAGGTAACTGAAAAAGCTTTACACTAGATTTAAAGGCAGAAAGAAATAAAAGCAGACTCATTAGAGATAAGCCTTGAGGCAGCACACTGAAATTTGTGGGACAGTATTACTACCGAGATCCTCAGTCTGCTGTCAGTGGAGGTAGGAGATGGAGACTCACGCAGCAGCAAAGACACAAGGATTACTGGTGGCCCAGAAGTGCCTGAGAATGGTCAGGTATGAATTAAGCCTTCTCCTCCTAGAAGAGCAGGACAATCAGCAACTAATCTGAAGTGCATCTACACCAAACCAGGCAACAAGGGCAAGAAAGAGAAGGAGCTGGAAGCCATTGTGCAGCGGGAAAACTGATTCAGTTGATCACAGAAACATGGGGGGATGACTCAAAACTGGAGTGCTGCAATAGATGGCTATAAATGCTTCAAAAGAAATAGGCAAGGAAGGAGAGGTGGTGGGCTGGCTCTGTATGTTAGGGAGTGTTCTGATTGTCTAGAGCTTGATGACTGTGTCAATAGGGTTGAGTGTTTATGGGCAAGAAAGGCAATTATCATGGTGGGAGCCCATAGGCTATGAAATAGTCTGTGAGCAGCTGGCGGGAGCTCTATGATCGCTATCCCTTTTTCTTGTGGGGTACTTCAATTTACCAGACATCTCTTGGAAATGCAAGAGAGAGAAATCAGCGTAGGAGGTTCCCGAGGCGTGTGGAAGATAAGTTTCTGAGACAAATGGCAAGGAAGCCAAATAAGAAAGGTGCTGCCCTGCACCTCTTGTTTGTGAACAAAGGACTAGTCACAGTTAGAGGCCATGTTGGGCTTAGTGATCACAAAATGATAGTTGTTGATCCTTGGAGCAGCAATGAGGGGGGTCAGTGGAACTGCCACCTTGGGTTTCCACAGGACAGACTTTTGCCCTGTTTAGGTTGGCAGAATCACTTGGGAGGCAGTCCTGAAGGGCAAAGGAGTCCAGAAAGGCTGTACACTCTTTAAAAAGCAAAACTTAAATTTGCAGGAACAGGCCACCCCCACATGCCAAAAGACGAACCAGTGGGTAAGACTTGCCTGACTGAACAACTTGCTCTGACAGAACTCAGAAAAAACTAAAGTAGACTTTATGACCTTCGGAAGAAGGGGCAGGATACTCAGGATGACTATACAGATGTCGTGATGTTATGCAGAGAGAAAACTAGAAGGGCCAAAGCTCAATTGTTGTCCTGAAAGATGGGTCCACTACCCAGTGTGCAATAAGCCAATCCACAGGCAGAGTCAAGATATTTGCTTTAAATTTGCTTTAATACCCATGCCTGTGCAGAAGGCAGAACATCCCGTGCAGAAAGGGGAGCAGGGTGGTATTCCACCAAGCAAGTTTGATTTCTTGAAATGCCAGTGCTACTTTTATACCCAAAATTGTGAGAAAGAACTTCATCTCTAACACTGTTCTATCATTCACACCACGGTTGGTTAACTAATTCCTCTCTTTCACTTAAAGGGGCAATTTTGAAAATTTCACTACACATGCTCAAAGCATAAGGGGTTCTTTGTTAGTAGGGGTCCCTGTACCCTATGGGTGTGTGTTTTAGTACACTAACAGCTCATTAATATATGAATGGGAAGTTAATACAGTGAATCATATTACTCATTGCTTTTCTAGCCAGTGCTCAAGGCTGTAACCAGGATTAGTTGTGGGGAGTGCTCCTTCCCACCCCTTTCATCTGGCTTGCAGGTGTCTTGCAGGTCTGTGCTCAAAGCCAAGCTGCTGACTACTTGGGATGCGTGTTTCTCTTATTAGAATCTAGTTTTGTCTAATGTTTACCGCTTCACTATTATGTGAACCCTATTTCTATTCTGTATGTCTTGTTTGTTCTCTTTTATGTAATTCTTTTCCCAAATATTATTTTTCCTCAAAATTTTACTTATTTCAATTAATAACTGACATCAGAATTAGCACTTCACCTGATAACTGCTTTGCAAAAGACAATAAAAAAAGGTTTTATAAAAAGCAAGGCTAAGGAGAATCTCCATTCTTTATTGGATGCAGGAGGAAACAGTGACAAAGCATGAGAAAAAGGCTGAGAAGCTTAATGCTTTCTTTGCCTCAGTCTTTTGCAGCAAGACCAGCTGCTCTCCAGGCACCCAACCTGCCCTCATGCATTTGACACTGGCAAAGCAGCACCTCAAATACTGTGTTTTGGACCCTTCACTACAAGACAGACATTGAGATGCTGCAGTGTGTCCAAAGCACAACAAAGCTGGTGAAGTGTCTAAAGCACAAGTTTTATGAGGAGAGGCCATACACACTACAGCAGGTTTTAAACACCTTGCTCCTATGCTGTTATCTGGTATGGCAAAAAAACCAACCCCAAGTGCAAGTCAGAAACTGAAAACTAGGTTTGGTGAGAGGAAGAAAGTCTATTCAAAAGGTATTTTTCTCATAGACTCTGATCACAAGGCCATTACATTAGCTACCTAGCACTTTCCATTACAACTTGAAATATAACCAGGCTTCTGAAACTACTTATTCATCCTGATTTGAAGAACCTCAGGATGAACTCCTATACTTGATAAACATGCCAAAAGGGATGTCCTGTAGAAACTCCATCATTTCCCTCCAATTCTACGCATCCTACTTGCATGTTCAAATCTTTTTATTAACAACAGATTTATAGAATACTAGTTTGGAAGGGACCTCAACAACCATCTGGTCCAACCCTTCATGGCAAAAGCATGGTCTAGACAAGATGGCCCAGCACCCTGCCAAACTTGAGTCTTAGAAGTGTTTAATGTTAAGGAACTCACTGCTCCCCTGGGAGAGATTATTCCAATGGCTGATTGTTCCCACTCTGAACTATTTTCCTCTTGAGCTTAATCAGATTCTTCCAATGAGTAACCTGTACCCATTACTCTTTTCCATGCAAGTCCTTGTAAAAAGTGAGTCTCCACCTTCTTTGTAGCCTCCCTTTGATTAATGGAACATAGTGATTCAATGCATGACTTGTTAAACTTAGATATGTTTTTAAATTTTGCTTTGAAAAAGCCTTAATTAAATAATATCAGAATTCTTAATATTTACTTAGTAGTTTTGGTTAGTACAGCATTGTTTTGGTAGCATTTGGGTGGCAGGGGGGTCTCCTGTGAGAAGCTGCTGAAAGCTCCCCTGCTCCAGTTCAGGCCCTGCCTCTATCAAGACTGAGATTAGAGAAGTTGGATGTGTCTCTGTGAGGAACATATTCAAGAAGGGGAAAACAAAACTGAAAAAAAAAAAAAAAAAAAAAAAATTAATTAAGAGCTAATATTATTTTTAACTTGTTACTTTGCAACTTCCTTTGCAGCTCCATATTTTTTACCCAAAATGATGAAAACAGATTGTGTCCTCATTTGCCTTGCCAAGGCTGATGAAACATATTCTGTATAATTTCCTCTTATACTGAAAAATTCCCATGCAGAAGGCAAATTTCTGCATATGTTGTACTGCATCTATCTTTGAGACAAGGAACTGCATGCAGTATCAAGCTCTGGATATGCAATGAAATAAACTTTCTATTTTCTGTTTCTAGTACTGTTTTGTGCCTTTGACTTGAGTTGCCTTTTTCAGCAAAACAAGAATCGAGTAGTATGGCTGGCTGGATCTCGGTTTTGAAACGTCAGCATATTCACTAGTGAATTACTAATTAAATACAATACATTAAAGCTAGGGAAGTATGTGAAAGTCAAATCCTTATGAACTTCTGCCCAAGATCAACAACAAGCAACACAGGAAACACAGAAGTATAACTAGCTGAACATGTAACATTGCTGAATATGCGAAGTGTGTGAAAAGACTTTTCCAACAATTTTTTTTTTATTTAGTCACGAACTAATGCAATATTAACCATGCAGTGAAGATGAAGGTCTGGTAACATCATTTAAGTTTATTTAAATATGAAAATACTAACTGCAGTTTCTAAAGCAAGTCCTTCTGAGCAGGAACACCAAAAAGCTTATTTCTTAATATGATGTCTGGTAGAAACTTGTTTGTTCTTTCTGCTTTTATGCAGTCACAAAGTTGCAACAGGCATGGATAAGAAATTCAGGACTTCTGATCAAGTTCAGAAGTTTAAAGGAAGAGTTGCCTTGCCACCTATGTGACCACTGTTTTAACAGCTAGAAAGATTAAAATACCTTCCAGGAATATTAATTACTTTATGTGTCTTAACAGCATGTTCAATCATTTATTCTCTCTTTTAACACATGCAAACATGTGAAACAGTCTACTGGACTGTTCTAATATGAATGATCATGCTTCTCATGGCAGTACAGCATCAAATATTTTAGCACAGGGCTGCTCCATATTAAAGAGAAGCTAGCCATCTGTTCACATTGTTTCTGAGTTTCATAATCCTCTGCTTGTTTCTTCTTTGAGCTGGTTAAGAGGAAGAAAAATATTCAAGACTGTAGCTGGGTACGAGCATTTTTTATTTTTATTTTTTTAACTGGGTGTTTGAGAGAGCACAGAACAGTTTCTATTTTTGTAAGATATATTACAGAGATATTAGGAAGCAGTATTTAAATTCTAAATTCAACACCTTAAGAGCTAGGAAATACCTTCTTTAGAGTTACCCATGTCACTTATTTCAGTTACCTAGTCTGTGTGATTAAAGTGACAAATGAAGAAGCTACATGACCATGTCAGGACAGTTCCTCATCAAACACAGAGGGAATGTCGTACGGGCAACCAGAGACTGTATTTTACAAATTCTGAGTTCTTGGTTTTTGAACCTGAACAGCACTGCTAAAGAAAAAAAAATTTTAAAATAATACTTTAATTAAAAATTGTCCTATCAAATTGAACCACAGTTCTTTCACACAAAATACATATTCCTGTAATTGGAACAGACCAACAGTTGTCTCTCACAGATTTCTATTGCTGGTGAGGAGGGACTGAGATCCTTTGAAACCGAGCTAGCCATGAGGAACCCACTATTCCAGTCCATCCTCATTGAATCAAGTCTCAGTCTATGCTGGATGCATCCCTATGGAATAAGTCTCATTTGGCAGAACAGTTCACACAGTTCTTGTTTTTTATGTACCACATGCTCTGATTTAAAGGTAGGAGGACTCCAGGGCATGCTGGTGCTGACCTGCTGCACACCAACAGATGAACACAGAAACTCTACCATGTTGCCATATAAGAATCACAGAATGTTTTAGGTTGGAAGAGACCTCCAAGACCATCCAGTCCAACCTTTGACCAACACCACAGGATAACTATTAAATCATGTCCTTAAGGACCAAGTCCAAACACCTTTTAAATACCTCCAGGGGTGGTAACTCCACCACTGGCCTGGGCAGGCCATTCCAATACCTGACAACCCTCTCAGTGAAAAAATGTTTCCTAATAGCCAGCCTAAACCTCCCCTGGAAAAGCTTCCATCCTTTCCTCTGGTCCTATCATAATCCACCAAGGACAAGAGGCTGTTTCTCCCCTCACTCCAACCTCCCTTGAGGCAGCTGAAGAGAGCAATGAGGTCTCCTCTCAGCCTCCTCTTCTCCAGACCAAACACCCCCAGCTCTCTCAGCTGCTCCTCACAGGACTTGTGCTCCAGGCCCTTAATGAGCTTTTGTTGCCATTCTCTGGACATGCTCCAGCACTTCTGTGTCCCTCCTACAGACAGATGCCCAGAACTGAACACAGTACTTCAGATGCAGCCTCACCAGAACAAGTACAGAGGGATGATCACCTCCTTGTTCCTGCTGACCACAGAGTTCCCAATAGAAGCCAGGATGCCATTGGCCTTCTTGGCCACCTGTGCACACTGCTAACTCACAATAAGTCAACTACCAATCAATACCCCCATGTCCCTTTCCAATTTATAGCTTTCTAACCACACTTCCCCAAGTCTGTAGCTTACCATGGGGTTGTTATGACTCAGGTGTAAGACCTGGCATTTGGCCTTGTTAAACCTCATGCAATTAACCTTGGCCCATCAATCTAACCTGTCTAGGTCTTGCTGTAAGGCTTCCCTACCCTCCAGCAGATCCATACACCCACCTAGTTTGGTGTCATCTACAAATTTACTGAGGATATGCTCAGTCCCCTCATCCAAATCATTAATGAAGATATTAAAGAGAACTCTGGGGGACACCCCTTGGGACCAGCTGCCACCCAGATTTAGTTCCATTCACTACCACTCTTTCAGCCCAACCATCCAGACAATTTTTTATCCAATGCAGGGTATATTTATCCAATCCAAGTGCCATAAGTGTATGAAGAAGAATGCTTTGAAAGGCAGTGTCAAAAGCTTTGCCAAAGTCCAGATAGACTATGTCCACAGCTCTTCCCTCATCCACTAGGCAAGTCATCTGGTTGTAGAAGGAGATCAGGTTAGTCAGACAGGACCTATCTTTCATAAACCCATGCTGACTTGGCCTGATCACCTGGTTGTCTTGAATGTACTATGTGATGGTACTCAAGATGTCCTGCTCTATAACCTTTCTGGGCACTAAGGTCAAACTGACAGGTATATAGTTCCCCAGATCATCCTTTTGGCCCTTCTTATAGATGAGTATTACATTCACTAGTTTCCAGTCTACTGGGACCTCCCCAGTTCACCAGGACTGTTGACAAATAATGGAGAGTGGCTTGGTGAGCACTTCTGCCAGCTCCCTCAGTACCCTTGGATGGATGCCATCTGGTCCCATAGACTTCTGCACATCCACGTGGCACAGAAGGGCACTGATCATTTCCTCCTGGATTATGGGGGCTTCATTCTGCTCCCCATCTTGGTCATCCAATTCAGGGAGCTGTACCCTCAGGGAGCAATTAGCATTGACAAAGACTGAGGTAAAATGAGCACTCAGCAGTTCAGCCGTTTCCTTGTCCTCGGTCACAAGTCTTCCTCTCACATCAAGTAGAGGGGGGAGATTCTCCCTAGCTCTTCTTTACTGTTTATGTATTTATAGAAACTTTTTCTATTATCTCTAATGATACTGGCCAGATTAAATTCAAGATGAGCTTTGGCCTGTCCAATTTTCTTCCAACATATTGTTGCATCAACTTTGTAATCTTCCTGAGTTGCCTGCCCTTCCTTCCATAGACAACAGACTTCTCTTTTTTCACCTGAGTTCTGCCCAAAGCTCCTTGTTTAGACAGGCTGGTCTTGCACCATGGTGGATCATTTGAAGATGCACAGGTACAGCTTGTTCTTGTGCCTTAAGGATTTCCATGTTGAGGGTTGTCCAGCCTCCCTGGACTCCTTTGTCCTTAAGAACTATATCACAGGAAACACCATTGAGAATCTCCTAAATTTAAAGTCTGCCCTCTGGAAGTTCAGGGAGGAGGTTCTATTGACCTCCCTCCTTACTTCCCCAAGAATTTAAAACTCAACCCTCTCATGGTCACTTTGTCCAAGAACACCAACCTGTACATCTCACACTAGACCCTCTCTGTTCACAAACAGCAGATCTAGCAGTGAGCTTTCCCTAGTTGGCTCAGTCACCAGCTGTGTTAGGAAGTTATCTTCCACACACTCCAAGAATCTCCAGGACTAATTCCTGTCTGCAGTATGAATTTCCAGCAGACATCCAGTAAGTTGAAGTCTCCCACAAGAACAAGGGGAAGTAAAACTGAAACCTTACCCAGCTGCTTATAGAACACTTCATCAACCCCCTCACCCTGACTGGGTGATCTATAACAGACCCCTACCATGATATCTCCCTTGTTGGTGTTCCCCCTGATTCTTATCCATAAGCATTCAACCCTATTATCAAGCAAGATAATCAACCCTATTTCAAAGCAAGAGGGTACACTGCTCAAACTCTTGAATACATGTGTTCAGTTGTTTTAGGGTGGCATGATTAAAACAAAAAATAAAGAACAGCAAGAGGAGGGAAACATTTGGCACATGGAGGGGTAAACTGGCAAACCAATCAGCCAGTCAAAAGGACACTACTACATCTCAAGGATTATCTCTCTCTCCACTTCTGAAGGCATCCTGGCACCACAAACCTTTTGTAGTTTGAAATGGTAAGCAGCAAATCCCACAGGAAGCTTATTTGTTTCCCTAAACAACAGCATACCTTACTATTCAGTCTAGACTACAATTCTTAAAACAGCTTACTGCCAGAAAGAGTGAAATGTGTTTTCCTTACAAGTCAGCAAGACTAATAATTAAGCTTGTGTATTACAGCATAGGACATCTTCCTCCCACTCACACCGGCCATTATTTATTGGTTTAATTATGTCAGTTTTAGTTATTTTATTTATTTGGAATTTTTTAATTCCAAATTTTTGTTTCAAATTATTTTAAGTCTCACAGAAAAGTAATAATAGAGAAAGCAGTCATCATTCATAAATGAACTACAGCCTGTGTTTATTAAGCATTACCTAAAATACAGACAAAACTCCCAAATAAAGCTTCTTACTGTTGTCTCTATGATCTGTAAAGTCAACTATAGACTGCTGTTTACTAGATGACTTATCTTTTGGGATAAAACATGCTTGACACTGGATAAAGTAAGTAGAAACATTTTTAAAGTACGCTAGGCTGCTGGAAGACACTGGGAAACAGCTAGTGAAGTAAAAGTGAAGCAGAAAAAATATTAAGAAAATGGGTATACTAGCAGGTCATGAGCACAGAGTGATCAGGTACAGCAACTACAGCACGTTCTGAGACAGGACACTGCTGCAGCAACTTCTGCATTTCTTGTTACTTGCTGATGATTCCCTCTAACTCTGTCCTACTCCTCCCAGACCTCACAGCACCATTTAAGAATGGCTGCAGCCACTTTTAATAGCAGCCTTTAAGAATGGCTGCAGCTTAAAAGTAAATATGTAGTAAAACTCATTATTGCATGTAATGATCTAAAATGAACACTTGTATAAACCATTTAGTTCTAGATTAGTCTAGATCTATCTCAAGTTCTTGTCCACTACATACTGGTTCAATCTATTGGAACAGTGGTACACTGACAAATTGAAGTAGATGTTTGTTCTAATAAACAGATGGTCAGGGATTTGCTGATTGTGCAGTTTTATCTGGTGGTCAGCAGCCTTGGAAAAGGCCTGAGATAAAAGTTCCTTCAAGCCTTGTAACTACAAAAACTCTTTTTAATAAATGATACCTGGACATGTGGGAACACATCAGTGATAATCACCTCTGCCAAGCAATAAAATATTTTAGTTCTGTAATAGAGAATAAGACTTTTTTTTTTTCATCTAAAATGAAATCTCAGCTTTGCTGGAAGAACAATGAAATTCAGGCTGATGAACATCCACAGACAAGCAGATAGTTCAGAATTCTCTTCACACTGGTATAGAACTTTCACCACAAAAACCCCAAAGATCCAGTGAGTAGTGAGTATCTTTGTATTTTCTATGGAATTCTAGCCTTCAGTTTTGATTCAATTATCTTTTTGCTATAGACCTGTTTCTGCATAAGATGCCAGTCTTGCCAGTAATATGAATATATACTTTTGAAGGGATGTCCAGTCTGGTTTTTTTACTGCACAAGGTTTTGCAGTACATTTGATCTAAGTGCATTTACCCCCTCAGCTAATTAGTAAAAAAGCAGAAATAAGTATCACAAAAAGTTATTTGGATTAAAAGCAGAAATATCTTCAGGGTTAAATCCTATGAATAGTCCAAGGCACAGAAACAGCCAGCATAATAGCAAATGTATTTTTGATGGATGAAGAATACAAAAAGTTTAAAAAGTACACATTGAATATTTCTTGACAGTTCAGTATTTCAGATAAGGCCATAAAATTGATTTTTTTTTTTTCAAGATTAGATTATTAGCAATTGTCAGGGCTTAGCAGTTTGGGCAGACTACAAACCTAGGACAGAATTCTTCTCTGTTCCACCCACATACACACACAAAGGGAAGATAAAATGGGAATAAAGACCGGAGACTTTAAGTTGGAAACTGAAAACAATTGGATAAAGATGTTACTACACAAGGGAAAGGTAATAACATAAAGGGTAAAGTAAGAAAAAATACAAATATATAAATATCTATATACACACACACACACATACACACACACACACACACAACCCAATCAATAGTACATGGAGAGCTGGCAGTAAGGAACCACAACACAGCCAGCAGGAAGCAGAAGGAAAAGGAGGGAGCAGCTGCTGACTTTCTGATCTTTTATTATAGAACATGGCAGGAAATGGGAGGGAATAAATCCCTCCCTTTGCGTTCTGCCCCTCTCAGAGTCCGAAAACCCTCCTTCTTTAGTTCCTCCTGTTCAAACTGTGACAGTGATACTACAGAATCCTAGAATTTTCAGGGTTGGAAGGGACCTTTAAGATAATCTAGTTCCAACTCCCCTGCCATGGGCAGGGACACCTCCCACTAGATCAGGTTGCTCAGAGCCCTGTCCAGCCTGGCCTTAAAAACTTCCAGGGATGGGGCTTCCACCACCTCTCTGGGCAACCTGTGCCAGTGTCTCACCACCCTCATGGTGAAGAACTTATTCCTAAATGTGCCATCCTCTAGCTTGAATCCACTCCCCCTAGTCCTATCACTACCTGATATCCTAAAAAGTCCCTCCCCAGCTTTCTTGTAGCCCCCTTCAGATACTGGAAGGCTGCAATAAGGTCTCCTCAGAGCCTTCTCCTCTCCAGACTGAATATTCTTCATATTCATTTATGCAGAACTAATAATCAGTTGTTCTAACATCAACCCAGAGAAGTGAGACTTTTCCTAACTTCTCTATAATAGCACATACCCTTAGCAAGTTCCCTTATTACTGGCCTTCAGCAAGAAAACCTCAGCCAAGATACACAACTCATTTTCCCTTAGCCCAAACACCAGACAGGCTAAGAAACCACTGTGGGGAATTTCCACAGTTACTTGCTTATAAACCGTGTCACTTCCAGATTTCTCAGCTGATGTATTTCTGGGCATAAACACACCCTCCCCCCAAAACCACAGAATCAGTTTCTCTTTTTGTTCAAATCTGAAGACATCACTACTGAAGAACCATCTATTTTTCAATGTGTTTGATTTCTAGAACATAATATGAATTTAGTATATACAGCATATATAAAGATTACTTTCCTAAGGTGAAAATTGAAGGTGATGTTGCTATTCAGTTCACTTTCACCACCTGAACAAACACTGGTACCACCAACAAAAATAACTTCAGACAGGAAAATATAATTGGTTTAGAAATATAGATTGTAAAGGCAGAAGAAGAGTATTATAAATTAATATTACCATGCAATTCACATTCAATAGTAAACTACACATTTTCTTGCTTTTAATCCATAATCACATGGATGACTAAATACCTTGAAGTGCCAGAAATATGTAAAAAAAAACCCAACATGAAATAAAATCAAAGTCATGCAAGTAACACCAGGCAATAGTATCTTAAAACAAGTGTGGCTCCTCCCTTCCCTTCAAGAGACGTATGCAGGAATCACAGTGTGGGAACTCTGCCTGTGGTGCCCAAATTCTTATCCACTATGACAGGAAGGCTCATCCTGAAGTCATACTTGGAATACACTGGTGTTATTTCTCAGCTATATAAGAAGGCAGAACATGGTGAGAAAGGATAAATTTCAAAGTTAATACATTTACAAGTAATCATTCACCTACTTAAAATTGCCTGGAGGTTCCCTCCAAATTAAAAATCGAGGATCAAGTCTGTCAAGAAGTCACAAACTTACGGCATCACGATATTTATGCAAAGCAAAAAAATTGTTCCTTGAGTTGTCAGTCTAGTACCTCTCGTATTTACTAAATTCATGTTTAATTAGTGTTCACAAAAAGAAAAAAGTGGGAAAATTGCTAATGGCATAGACTGAATTAGTTCAGCATGGCAATATAGCACAGTAACCTGTCTTTAAAAAAGCAAAACAAAACACACAACTCCTCAAATAAGCAGACAGTGATTACATTGATGTGATACTAATTACTAAATACAATTACTAAACTGCCAGGGGGCCTAATGTTGCTCAAGCTGTGAGAAGCAAAATTACACTTTAATAAAATGTTTGGAATATTCAATATACTTCTTGATACACCTCTTGGTATCTCATGACCTACAATTTTCATTATTTCAGAAGTTAATTTAAAAGCAGCAGCAGATCTTTTCAAACAGCCAGAAGACAAATTCAGGGAAACAATAAAGCAAGATTTTTTTGGCCAAAGACAATTCACGGTTAAAAATAGGAGAAGATCAGAGACAGGGAGTCAGATTTGGTCATTATGCTTTTAGCTAAGCAATAATTTTTGTCATATAACTGAAGGTACCAAAAACATTTACAATGTTTACAGCATTTGCAAATTATGTACTGTCAAGACATAAGTCAGAGAGCCACTGTCATAGACTAAAAAAGTGAAACACAACAAGGATTTTTTACCCAGTCCCTCATCTCTCATGCTTCAGACTAAATCTATAACCTTATTCATGGGCATACTGTAATTGGAAACAGTAATAACTGCTACAACAATGCCAGTAAGTAAATGACCATTGCCTCTGAGGCAGTTAATGATATGCTGTATTATACCTGATGCTCTGTAAAGGATGTCTGTGATTCACCAGCAGAATACCATTTACCCACTTATCAAAAATTTCTACAGATTTAGTGAAAATAAAAAGACTACAAGTATTTTGTCTTCAAGCATATTTTGAAAGACATCTAAAATTTGTTTTTCACAGGACCAACTCAGAAATTGGTTCTAGCAATTAGGATTACTAGATGGTATTTGCATAGATCCACAACAACTATTTAATAATTATTTTTTAGAATGGAAAGTAATATGGCATAAACTGCCCCTACACATTTTCATGCAATCTTTCATGATGAAAATTCAATCCTGATGGCAGTGACTGACTGGCCTCTACTGCATCCTAAAATATAAAGGCAAGATCAGTGCAGACAGCTTATGCTCAAGTATGTTGAGATTCATGATAAAACAGAAAAAATTAGAACCCAAAATGCAACTAATAATTTGAAGTAAACACAAACTATTGCTCCTTAGGCACCTGCTTCGGGATAGTGAAAAAGTCTTTTAATAATAGATTGCATATAAATGATTCTTTTTTAATGCTTCAGCAACTGAATCTTTATACTCAGAACTCACCAACTATATTGCTGAATACATTTTTATGCTACTACATGGAAAAAGAGCTTTTAAGTCAGGGAATCTGGTTTTATTTTAATCTTGTTCTTGAAATAGCTAACACACTTTTACCTATTCCTATGCTGCACTATACATAGAGATGCATGCCCTGTAAAGGGAAAAAAAAGCTAATAACCCACAGATCATAAGCAGGCTTGGTACAGGATAAAAGAACTGGATTTTAAAATCAGTCCTTCACAAATTCTACACCCTATACAACCTAATCTATCACAGAATAATTACTAAATCATTATTTAACCCTTTGCACAAATACAGCCCACAACAAAGAACAACAGAATGAATACTTGATAGACCAAGAGCCCTGGACTATCAGCAATGGATAAGGTATCACAATGGGCAATCTCACGCAAAACAATAAGGCAGCTGTTCATATCCCATGGGGAAAGAGAAGTCCAAAACAAAAAAACCCCATGTAATTAATTCACTCGATCAACATTCTGGGAAGCCACTGCTACCTGTGAACAAAAGACACCAGATCGCTCAATATTTTGTTCTAGCACATTACTCAAATTGATCCATTGTCATCAAATACTCCAACACCAAATAAATCCAGAAGTACATCAGACATGAGCCATAATATAACACAATGCCCGTGGAAATTGCAGCTTTGTTTTGTAGGACCTGTGCAAAAAAAAATATCTCCAGGTTTACTTCACTTAAAAAGCCTGGGTAAATCCAGGCTCAGAGGCATAATTTCTAAGCATTTACCAGCACGGTGAATACATTAAGCTCTGACATGCACACTACCAGATGAGCACACATCCCTCACACACGCACTTCTAATCATCATCTTGCTGAGCTCGGAAGGACCGATCGTACCCAAGGTACTAAAGCTTCACTGCAAGAGATGCGGCACCCTTGAAGGGAGAAACCACCACCAGAGCGTGAACTAACCAGCTTCCCTCATCTTGCACACTCTCTTCCAGGTACCCGTGCACGCACACGAATTCCAAGTCCTCATCCTTAAGACACACCGAGACCGACACATGGAATACAACGCCTAATTCCCTGTGAATGCGCCCGCCCGCTCCCCCAGCCCTTTTAAGAACACTTTTCCCTTCCTGCACAGGCACACACATACTGACACCTCTTCTACGGGAGCGCAGGCAACCCCGCTACCGGCACAGCGCAGGCACACGGGGACACACGGAGCACAATAACCTGCACAGTAACACTGAGCACCGCACGCTGGCACTCAGCACAGCATCCCACCGTGCGCAGGCATTTGCGCAGGCGGAGGGGATTTGCGGGAGCCCCTCTCCCCGCAGAGCCTGTCTTTGTGCATACATACAGCGGCAGCACTCCGCGCAGGCGCACGCTGCTGGGGTGTCCTCGCCCCTTGCACCCCACCTTCTCCGGCACACCTCAGGAGCACACAGGAGGAAAAAGGCCCCGCGGGGTGCACAGCCCCACCACCACCACCACGTACCCACTGAGCAGGAACAGTCTGCCGTAAAGGCGCACAGCAGAAGCAGCCCCCCCGATGCAGGCAGAGGGGAAGCACCCCACCAATGCACATCCCAGATCCTCCATCACCTGTCGCCCCACCGCATGCAGGGGCAGCCCCCTTGCTGTCATCTCCCCCAGAAGAGTCTCCCCACTTATCTCCCATTATCCTAACACAGCGAGAGCCTTACTCCTCCCCACGCACAGCAGCCACAACACACACCCACTCTACGACCCCCACTGCCACCACCAGGCTCCTTAGTGCTTCTCCCCACTGCCACCAGACCAGATCCCCACTACATCTTCCCTATTGCCACCACATCGTGGGGCCCCTTACTGCTTCCCTCAGCTACTCCCACAGCATATCCCCCACTGTATCCTCCGGGCCCCCTAAAGCCACCAGAGCAGGCCGCTCTGATGCCATCGTCCCCAACCTCCGCCACAGCTCTCAGGCCCTGCAGCCCCCATCGGCCACCACAGAACCCTTCGCTGCATCCCCTCCACTACCACCGCAGCAGGGTCCCCGCCTCCTCCCACAGCCACAACAGGTCCCCCATTCCCACTGCTCATCCCCCAGCTGCCAACACAGCCGGGACGGCCCCTTTCACCCTCACGGACGGGCCCCCCATCCATCCCGCATCACCCCCACAGACGGGACACCTCGGCAGAAGGCTCCGCCACCCCTCACAGCCGGAGCACCCCCTGCCCCCCACCTGCTTGCGTGGTGTCGCTAAGGTCGTAGCCGCTGCCGGGGAAGTCGCGCAGCTTCCTCCCGCTGAGGCAGAGGATGCCCGAGCTGCCCGCCTCCTCCAGGGCCCGGTCCAGGCTGCGCACCGTGTGCGGCTGCGGCAGAGTCGCCGCGCCCCAGTGCGGCCCCGCCGAGAAGGAGAGAGTGAGGTGAGCGGGGATCCCCAACCCCCCCACTCCGTTGCCGTTGCCACCGTTGCNGCCCTGCCGCCGCGCAGCCACTGCGCAGGCGCCGCCGCGCCTGCAGGGAGCGGAGGGGACCGCGGGATAGAGAAGGGGGTGAAGAGAGGCGGGGGGGGGGCTTCCCCTTCGGCGGAGAAGGCGTGGCTGCTGCTCGCCTCCGGGACGGCAGCACCAATCCGGGGCGGTGTGAAGCTCTGAGGCGCGGCTCCGCGGGTCTCCTGCCGCCACCCCCACCAATCCGCAGCGGCGGGGGAACGGGATGCGGAAGCCTGAGTCCTGTTGGTTGGCGCGCTGGAGGGGCCGAGCCAGGTTGATTAGGTTCGGTTCGGTTCGTGTCAGGCGTGCTGTGTGCGCGGGGCTGCGTGTGGGGTCCCGGCGAGGGCGCTGCCCGGGGCTGGGAGGCACCTCCCGCCGTGCTGTCCGCGGAAGCGGGCGCGGGGCGTTCCGCAGACATGGAGAGCAGAGCCTGGCGGGGGCCCGGAGCTGGCAGCCTCCTGCAGCCGGGCCGGGAGTGGGTCATCGCGTTTCGAGAGAACGCAGCTGCGAGGAGCTCTCAGGGACAGGGGTTGTCCCGCAAAACAGAAGCGACGTTCCTGTGACACGGAAAACTGCTCGGCACCTCCGCGCCGGTGAAGCAGCATCCCTACCCGGTCGCAGAGCAGCCTCGCCTGTCGGTGGCATGGAAACCGGGATGTTTTCACGCCAGCAAGTTGTTTGGCACCGTGCAAGTTTAATGCCGTATCTGTGGAAACACGGATCATGGATTGCTCCTCAGGTTAAAGAGTCACCCAAGCCAGATACATCAAAACATTTTCTCTGTGTTGAAAGTTTACACGGCAGATATTGTTAGTGCCATTGGAAAAAAAAAAAATAAAAATCAGTGAAGAATCTGCCATAGCAGAGCAACAGGGAATAATATTAAGGCTGTCACCCTGAAATAGCTTAGGAAACGTTCACAAGAGCCTCAGGGAAACTAACAGGCTTGACTCAGAATGTGAAAGGGGCGTATTGAAACATAAATCAGAAGCCAGTTGCAATGTCCAAGGTCCCCCCAATATAAATAAAATGCCACACAATTGCTGGGATACTGTATGGATTAATAATAACTGTCTCTATTACCATGTAATTTGTACTTGTTACATGCTGCATATTTATCTGTCCAAAAGGATTCTGGAGCCATAATTAAGAAATGCTATAAAATGGATCATAGACCCACATTTTAATGCAATCAATGTGGGTTTGAGAAGCAATCTGCTTTGATCTTCCCAAATGTCCTTGAATGGGTAAGTTTTTTGCACACATGCATCACAACTAATTTGGGGATCTTCAGGAAATTCCTTCTATAAACAGTATGGAAGGATCATAGAATCTTTCAGGTTAGAAAAGACCCTCGGGATCATTGAATCCAACCATCATCTCTATTCTACAAAGTTCTCCCCTAAACCATATCCCCCAACACCACATCTAAACAACATTTAAACACATCCAAGGACAGTGACTCAACCATCTCCTTGCAGTGTCTGACCACTCTTTCGGTGAAAAATTTTTTACCAGTGTAAACCTACCTTGTTGCAGCAGTCATCAATATGTGAGAGACAGATGAGCTATTACCAGTCAAAAGAACAGCGCTGTAGTATTCCATTCTGTAATATTCTACCCATAATCAATAGAACCAAATTAACTAGGATCAGTGAGAAGGTACTGAAGAGTGAAGGGTTTAATCCCTTGGTGAAGTATTTGATGGACTTCTGGATCAGTGTCTCATTGCAAATAGATTGGCTTCCCAGCAAAAGAGGCCTATGAGCACAATACATGTTTGGTAGAGGCACAGCTTCCATCGTCACTTGCAAATCTTGTGGCTGTCTGCTTCATTTAACCTTAGCTGTGGTTACTTTTGTGGGCTATGAGATTAAAGTTTACAGATTAATAACTACCTATCAGTCTCCCTGGTCCAGAGCCTCTGCTCTTGCCCTGAAAAAGCTAATTGTTCCCTGGATTCACAGCAGGAAAATCTTCTGGCTTTTGCCCTCAAGCGAGTGTCCAGCCAGAGAGGGTGGAGGCTGAATAGACTTGCAGACTGATGTTGGGCTAAGTCTGTATGATTTTGGCTGCAGACATGGAGTGGGGAGGTGCAGCCACTCTGCAGCTGGCAGGAGGGATGCAGAGCAGCAGCAGGAGCAGCCCCAGTACCTAAATGTTACTGAATGTTTTAAGTAGTTGCTCTTAGTTAACAAAGCTAGTGGCTTGGCCAGCTCAGAGATGCATGTTTGCTATCCTCTAAGCCACATCACACAACCACTTGCTATTTAGAGCCTAACTGATCTCTGTGACATTGGTCAGAAAAAGGGGTTCAGCTCGCTTTGTAAGACCTACATGTAAATAATTGTCAGAGGACTCATGCAGGAGTTCTCATGTATGAGAGGCCTTTTTAATTTTCACAAAATACTGTGTCTGTAGGTGTTCCTACTGAAAAGCAAACTATGCATGTTCAGCCTGTTCAGGCACATACCCAAATTTTCAAATGCATTAAAACTTTTAATACAATAGGCTAGAATCAATGTCTGAGACCTTTCCTAACAGCTTACCAAAAAGCCCCAGTTTGCAAACTGTCTTGATGCTGCTTGCTCAGGCAAAATCTTGGGAATTTATTTCAAGTTTGTATGGTATAGATTATAGGCAGATTTACCTGTGGGGGTCATTTATCATGTCAAGTAGCTACACAATTAGAACAGATATCTGGAATGATGAAGTCTAATTTACTTAATTTATACAGTATTTCACAGCCTTTTAACAGTCGTTTCTTTTCCATTTCACTAGCCTCACTAGTCTAGAGGCAGAAGGCACACAACACCAACCTTCTTGTCATAATGCATAGTAAGTCATAGCTGTGCCTTTGCTCAGTTTCTTCTGTAAACCAGAGACAATAACATTTGCTTATTTATTAAGGCTATTGCCTAGAGGAATGAGATCTACATAAGGCTTTGATCTTTCTAACTTTACACATGGATTGAAAGATGTGATTACTGACAAGTCTTGCAATGATGTAGTCCTTGGCATCTTCAGGCCAAGCCATGCTCAGAGTAAGTGCAAGTACTGTTTGTCCAACCAGCTGCTCTGCCTGTGCTGCTTTCACCCATCTTCTGACCCCTGCTCAGCATCATTGCTCACAGCTCCAAATTTCCCCAGAGCACTGCCTTCTGGAGGGAGCCAGACAGGTTAATCTATACAAGAAATGTCAGCATAAAACTCCTGATGAGGGAAAGCCAGTTTGGAGTTCCTTATCTCTTCTGTACCGTCATATTTCTTCAGAGTATAATGCAGGCTGTGTCCCAGGTCAAGTGCACAAAGCATGAACATGCAAGCATGGTAAAAAAGCTGAGATTCTGCCTGGCATGTCATGCAGTGCAACACTCCCCTGACACCTCCGCTGGACTTGCAGGCAACTGCCAGGCAATGCAGGCTCTGGGCCAGACAACAGGGATTGCCAAAAGCAGAGACATCCTCAAAGCATTCAGTGTTCCTGAATTAAATACTTGAGCTGAACACAAAGCAGATTTTTGCCTAAATTGTCACTTGATGTGAGAAATTAAATAATCCTGAGATAGCAGCACTGACTTTTTGTGCATCCTTTAGAAATTTTTTGCTTTAAGTAATTAAACACCAGAGCTTTTAAAATGTTCTTACTACGCCTCTTTATGAGTAGCTGCAGTTCTCCTTCATGTGTGAGGTACTGAGTTAGTGTAATTAATTTAAACACTCACATGATGCTTGTGCCATCTCGTTGATTACTTTTCAACTTCTTATTACTCACTTTGCATATCAGTGCATGCTCTGTTCCTGATACTGCTTTTCTTCTTCAAGACCTGCAAGTGTCTGCAACCTTACACAAGGAGTTAAAATAATCTCCAAATAACCAGATTCAAGATTCATACTGAAATGGCATCATCTGGCCCACTTTGAAAGAAAACAAGGAAACCATAGAGTTCTAGTCAGGTTAAAAGGCAAATGCCAGACTGTCTGTGCTAAAGGGTAGTGATTTATGTGAAACACCATTTTGAATAGCTCAAAATTCTCTATCATCTGATGCATAAACATAAAAGAAGCAAATAAGATTCTGCCTAGCTGCTTTGGTGAGCAGTATATGTTGTTAAAAGTCTTCTTGTACAGACCACAGTAAGACAGCAGAGCAGATCATTAATGAGAAGATTCCTCATACATTTTCCATTGGGATAATCTAAATAATTGTACAGCTAGCAATGCTTCATCAAGCACAAGAAAATACGTTTTTGAAGGCAGGGGAGGGTGACCTCTACCATCAAAGATTTAATTTCAAGCATTGCTTATTCCAGTTAGATGCACTGGAAATACATCATTGTGGTGCTCCATTGGCTTTTATCCGTAAGTGATTATTCTAGTGTGATTTCTAACAGGATTTTCCCTTTTTTTCTGTTTTGAATAATTTGTTTGCCATGCAGTAGCATACTTGCCTGGCTTGTTTCTTGGTAAATCAGAAATGCAGCCCTTTCAGTGAATGTTCAGTGAACAAGTTACTTCAGTTATACAACCCAAAAAGCAACAAGAAGTAAAGCTACTACACTTCAATCAAAATCACAGCAGCACAATGTGTCTGTGTATCCCAGTTCACTGGGATCTAGCTAGGCTGGTTACAGTTTGCACTGAAGCTACCAGCTCCCCTGTCATCCTGCACACGTATGCTTGAGTCCAAGGTCTGCCATATCGTTTCAATTCTCTTTTATCAAGTATGCCATGCACTTCAGAAGCCACATCTCTGATAACACAAAAGATAACAAGCAACTGTTATCACCTGGTCCTAGATAACTTCACACAAGGTGATTAGTTGTATTGTGCTTTACAACAAATGTTAAATTATCCTGAAGACCTCCAGCTCCAGACATGCACTTTAAAGGATGTTCTGCATAGTTCAGAGGTACATGAAGAGTAGTTTTGCATGTATCAGGCAGAGATCTCTATTTTAATACACACACAGAGAGGGAAATAACCCCACTCACTACCCTCCTATAACTGTCTTGAAGTCTTACAGTGAACAAGCTATATTGCTAAATGTATGAAAAGCAAATAAGTAAATTTTTCATTAACTGGTAACAAAAAGTAGTTGTCCTTTTAGTGAACACTTGTTTTCACTGAGCAGAATTTAACGATAAAGGCGCCTCATCCGCTTTATGACACCTATGCAGAAATTCTGCATAAAAATTGAAATATTATCACTGTAGCTCACATTCTGAGAATGGATTATGTAGAGAAATACTGGAGTTTCTGGAATTTTCTCAAAAAGCCTGAAGAACAGTTTTGTCCCTTTCTATCTTCTCAAGAAGATGAATTTTAAGTAGCAACCTATGGTTACGAGGCCATGTTCATCAAATAACAGTAGAGCATGGAATCCTTGGGGGTAGCACACCAATTTCAGAGCAAGTTAACGAAGCCGCACTGCTTGCTACTTTTGCTGCTCATTAAGATCTGAGAATAATCGTCCTATAGTTCTCACCAACTAAAAGGCTTAAATACCCCCTCTTGTGGACAAAATACGAAACAGCACAAAAGTGATCCCATTTTTGGCCCATTGATATAAAGTTTATACTTTGAGCAATTCTGATACAGGGTAGAGTGCTCGCATACCCACAGATACAAATATATGCATGCAGACACATATTGCTACAGCCACATAGGCTTACCTCCCAAGAAAGAGTAATTACTTGTAATTGCATCATGTTGATTTGGGTCCACTTCACTGTAAGTGAACAGTCATATTTTTTTCAATGTTGTATTAAATAACTGTGATACTAGGTATCCCTAGTGGGCAGCATTAATTTTAAGATACATATTTTTATATCACAGCATAAGGTTTCTTACACTAAATCATCACAAGTTATTCAGCATGCAGAAGATGCACAAAATCTACTGAGAAAAGTTTTTAGATAATGCAAGTGTTTGTTTGCTGGCATGTGTTCCTTTCTCCCACTGACTTCTATTTTTATTGTTTTTAGCTAAAAGCCTTCTACAGTTCCTTGAGGTTTGAGTTTGTGACAAGAAGAGAACCTGATAAATCAAAATGCTCAGTGTTTGAAAATAACACTTGATCTTGGTGAAAAAGTTCATTATGCTTATGCTTAATGACCAGAGAAAAAATACCTGGCACCTTTGCTAGAGTTGCCCCAGTTTACTTTGAGGGGTTAGCTTGACATCATGTTATCAAGCTAGTATAATTTAGTTAGAGCAAGTTTAGTTCTAGAGGAAAGCACTGTTTATTTTGTTCCAGTAATCCCATTATAACCTTTAGAAAGCCTGGCATTCCTTTCTTAGGACTCAGGGTCAAATCTCTCTGACAGACACCTGCAATTCTCCCCAGTGCAGTGGGGTTGTGCTTGAAAGGATTTTCTGGCTCTTAAGGCCTGGGTGAAACCAACTCCAGCATGTGTCACCTACCCCGTTAATGTGAGAATTACTCAGAAATGAGTTAATGGCAGTGCTTAGACATAGTAAGCAAATGGGACACTTGCCAAGATGTTAAGAGGTCACAGACTGGCAGTTGAGAGATAACAGAGTACATATCTAGTATTTCCTGGATGCAGAAATATATCTCAGAAAGGTTTCATCACTTGCTTCAAAGCTATGTTCTTAGAGAAAAACAGATAATTAAACCTCTCACCTGGTAAAGTAGAATTTGCTGCAAAAGCTGTGTTGTAGTTCAGTTAAAAAATTTGTAATTTGTAAAGACCTGCTTTTTTACAAACTGGTCTCAGTATTTCTAAACTGGAAAAACCTTTGCCTTGTTTTGTCTCAAATGTTTGTTTCACTAAACATGATCAGATGGAAACGTTATTAGAAAACTCTCAGCTGTTGCTTTCAGATTTTCTGAAAATACCAGGATGATTTTACAGAAATACATGAAATTAAACTGTCCTCACAGTGGGACCAAATACAGCTTCTTCCCAGTGCTGACACCTGGGTCATTCCAGGCTGGCCTGTACCCAAAAGAGACTCCAGAGCCCTCCTGCAATCCTTTCCTTATGGCTTTCAGCAGCTACTGTTTCACAGTTGGTGCCAGGATACCTCCCAGAGCCCTTCTTCAAATCTCTCATTAGGGACTAGAAAATGATACTGATTTCTAACTCCTCTCCCTTTTCACTGCTACAGGCTTGGTTTACATGGGTACCTCCATCCCTTTCCCAGCAGCCACAGCTCTGGGATGCTCTGGATGCTCTGACTAAACCACTG
Organism: Florisuga fusca; assembly: GCA_038090715.1. Classification (NCBI taxonomy): domain Eukaryota; kingdom Metazoa; phylum Chordata; class Aves; order Apodiformes; family Trochilidae; genus Florisuga; species Florisuga fusca. Next base: position 8,832,431 of record JAAWXA010000017.1, read on the forward strand.
GAAAATACTAATGATCTTCTTTGAAGGAAAGTTCTTGGAGTAGAGGGCCATTAGGGACAGGGCTTGCCGAAGCCTAGCAGCACTCCCAGCCCACCTTGCATATCACAGAATATTGCAAAAGGGGTATCATTACCCCAGTTCTTAACATTTCACATTGAAATGCTTACTGCAAAAGACAGCTAGGGTTATTTGCTGCTCTCTCAACATTGTTCTGTTATTTTCTTTCATGAAAGGTCAGTTCCCTAAACCAACATTTTCCAAACCACTTGATATTGCTAAGAGCTATACACATACCAGAAGGCAAACTTTGCCCTGCTTTATTTGCCCATAGAAGTTTCTGTCCCATTTGAAGTGCAAACTGGGTAAAAGAAATGGTCTTGAAAATACAAGGAACTGTCTTGAAAACACAGAATGTGCAGACTTTGTTCTCTGATTTATTATGAATGTGTTATTGAAGATTATTTCAGAACATTTGTTAAATATAAAGTTTAGGGGGGGAAATGCTATTCACCTAATACACAGTAGCCCTTTAGAAGTTGAGGTATTTTTCTCCCAGCTCTTCTCTTCCATTTTGTTTGGTTTTGTTTGTTTTGGGTTTTGTTTTTGTTTTCCATCTGGCTTTGAAAGTAAACAAATGCAGTTTAGCTCGCATTTTATATTCAACCTGCAGAACAGCACCTGTGCTGTGACCAATATGACACAAAGGAAGGTCCCCTGAAAAATCCGTTTTCTGTGAGTGATCAGGATGGTGCTGAAAGACCAATCCCAAATGGATACTTTGTCCCCAGAAGTTCCCAAATACAAGCAGCAGATGTTGTGTCTTAATACAAGCCAAGACTGCCTCTCTTCATAAAGTTACCTTATTTTTCTAGTCTTCAAAATGAGGCAAAGTCATTCCTTTGCACAGCTCACTAATGACTGAGGAGCTTTTCACATCCATCTACTCCTGACATAAACCCCAGAGAAGAAAAGTTCGGAGGATAAGAGTGTTAGCACAGAGGCTGGGGGCAGGTGCTTAGGAGAGAGCTGGAGGCGAAGTGCTGGGGAAAAGGATTTCCTCATTTTCCTCCGGTGCAGGGCCGGGCAAAGGGTGGGTGCCCCGCAGCGCAGAGGGCAGAGCTGGCTGGAGAGTTGGGCCTGCGGTGTTCTGCCACAGGATTCTTGGGGATACATGGATGGGGGGGAGGAGCGAGGGGGTGTCAGAACAGCCAGGACAGGGTGCTGGTGGGTGGGTGCTGGGTAGGGTTATCCAGGAAGGGTGCCGGGGCGGGGTGCCGCCTGCAGTGCCGGCACATTCCGGGCAGGCGCACTGGGCGGTGCGGGCGGTGGCGGAGGCCGGGAGGGCTCGGGGTCTATGGAGGCGGCGGGGCCGCAGCTCGGGCCNCCCCCGGGGCCCCGCCGGGCGCACGGAGCCCCGCGCTGGGCCGGGCCAAGCGTCCTTGGGGGGGCTCGGCCCAGCGCGGGGCTCCGTGCGCCCGGCGGGGCCCCGGGGGTTTGGTTGGTGTTTGTATGTGCGGTTGCGGGATAAGTGGAGTCGGGCAGCCAAGCGTGGTGTGGCCCCGCAGTGCTGGTGCCCCCCGGTATGTCCTCTCCCGGCTGGATGGAAGGGGAACGGGCATGAAAAGGCGGAGAAAGAGCCGGGGGCGGGGAATGACTGTGCTCTGCGGGCAGCACCCCATAACTTCAGAGGGGAGACTTATCGGCCAAGCACCGCGGGTTGGGGAGAGGTTTATGTAAATGAGCTCTCTATTGAAATAAAGATATGAGACATCCTCGGGTGTAGGCTATTTATAGCAGATTGCTCGTGATGCTCACCATTCCTCTGGCACTGGATATGTGAACTGTGCATAAACAACTGCCCTTTCATAAACCCTGAAGGCCTGGACTTTGATATCTGGACAATAGCTCTTGGTAGATTATCATGTTGACATCTCTACTGTGGAAGAAGAGTCCACCATACCTCTTATTATTGGATCAATTTCCTAGCCAAAACCTTATGTCATTTCTTCCCAGCACTTGTTGGGAATAGCAGAACATTTTCCACTGCAAACTCAGACTGATCCCTTGATTGGTGCACCCCTGTTTTAATGGTGCTATGAGGCTTTACAGCAATAGTGGGACCCTGATATTTCATTTAGCTTTTTGCAGTGATGTTGCACACCCTTTTTCTATTTGCTGACATGTGATACTGCCTTTGATTTTGCTCTCCCTTAGTGCTTCCCTCAGTCAGCTCCCCTGGTGGTCCACCTTCTTATTCAATCCAGAACACACCTTACTCAGGGCAGAACAGACAGCTGGAAAGCAACAGTCCTTTTGAAGAATGGATACTTTTATCATTAGGTTCTTGTTTCTGTGCTTGCAGATACGTTGGGCCTTACTTGAGTTAGCAGTCACAGGAAAATGATAGAGCACCCACCCTGGTGTACCTGACTTACTAGCTACAGCTTTACTTTATCTCCCAGGATCCCTTCCAGGCTTATGTCATATTCTGTTGCATTTCTCTGTTAAGCCTATCATATTTATGTGTGCAAAAGACAGGGTAACAACTTACCCAAACAAACAAACAAAAACATTGAAAGGTGACACACCAGGCACCTGAGCATTCATCTCTTCATTCCCAGCAAGCTCATCCTCACACTGTAGGTAGCCCACCCTTGAATGCCTGCATTCACCTCCCTGCAGAGCAAGCAGGGATTCTGTTGATACGCTTCAAACCAGTCTGTGCCCCAGATAGTGCACATCCCAAAGGCACACTTAGTTGAGAACATCAGTGCATTCATACCAAGAACATTGCCCAGCCTCTCTTGTTGTGCTTTCTTCCTGGCAGGCTTCATACAGAATTCACAAAAACAGTCATACTGCCTATTCTTATATCTGCTCTTGGTGTTTTCTCTGGGCTTTGTATTAATTTGGAGGCAGGAGTCTCCTGATGGAAAATGACAAGCAACATGCACTGGAGGTATGATGTGCTGGTTGTGATAATAACCCATTGAAAGCTAATGGCACTTTGCTTCCACTCCAGTGATTCATTAAGGAGTTGGAGTAGCCACTGCCTGAGAAAAGGCCTGATTTGGACATTTCTTTCCTCATTATTCTGCTAAAGTTAGAACATTCTGCTTGAAGCTTGACAGATACGGTTTTATTCCTTGCTAAATATTTTCTGGAAGGTTTGAGGTTACTAGAAGCTGTTGGAAGATATGAATTAATGAGAAGGTGTCCCTTTGCCATTCTTCTTCATCAGAAAAGTTTGAATTAAGAAGATCCCCTGGATTTCAGACCAACTCATTAAGAACTGAGGGATTGGCATGAGCTTTCAAAAACCTGTCAGGTATAGTATGGACACTGCAGGTGGATCCTCACCTCCCTTTGTGTCCCTTGTGCTTTCTTTGTCATAAAACACAGCACTTCAGTACAGCTTGGGATGTATGGCTGGTTACAGCAGCAGTGCCCAGGATGGTTGTCTGGGTCTGAAATGTTGAAGCACAGTAGCAAAATGTCATCGAGAGAAATTTTTGTTGTCTTCTCAGTGCTACTAATATAATTTTAAACCCAAAGTGTCTAAATCACAGGAAAAATAACTGGTTGTTCATACAGGCTCTGTGCTTTGGGAGCTGCATTTGAATGCACTCCTGATGGGATGCACCCATGGGGGCTGCTCTCCACCGTCTTTGGTAAGTTGTTTGGAACAGGAGAGGTGCCTGAGGACTGGAGGAAAGCAAATGTCACTCCAGTCTTCAAGAAGGCAAGAAAGAGGACCCAGGTAACTATAGACCAGTCAGCCTCACCTCCATCCCTGGAAAGGTGATGGAACAACTCATTCTAGGTGCTGACTCCAGGCACATCAAGGACAAGAGGCTTATCAGGAGCAGTCAACATGGCTTTAGAAAAGGGAAGTCATGTCTGACCAACCTGATAGCCTTCTATGAGGATGTTAACTAGGAGGATGGATGATGGCTGAGCAGTGGACAGTCTGTCTTGATTTCAGGAAGGCATTTGACACCATCTCCCACAGCATCCTTGGAGCTAAACTGAGGAAGTTTGGCCTGGATGATTGGGTAGTGAGGTGGATCAGGAGCTGGTTGAAGGACAGAAGCCAGAGAGTTGTAGTCAATGGGATGGAGTCTAGTTGGAAGTCTGTTTCTAGTGGAGTCCCTCAAGGGTCAGTACTGGGACCAGTACTATTCAATATATTTATTGATGACCTGGATGAGGGAGTAGAGTGTACTATCAGCAAGTTTGCTGATGACACAAAGCTGGGAGGAGTGGCTGACACCCCAGAAGGCTGTGCTGCCATTCAGATGGACCTGGACAGGCTGGAGAGTTGGGCAGGGAGAAATTTAATATATTACAACAAAGCCAAGTGTAAAGTCTTGCATTTGGGAAAGAACAACCCCAGGTACCAGTACAGGCTGGGGACTGAGCTGTTGGAGAGCAGCACAGGGGAAAGGGAGCTGGGGGTGCTGGTGGATGGAAGGATGACCATGAGCCAACAATGTGCCCTTGTGGCCAGGAAGGCCAATGGCATCCTGGGGTGCATTAGAAGGGGGGTGGTTAGTAGGTTGAGAGAGGTTCTCCTCCCCCTCTTCTCTGCACTGGTGAGGCCACATCTGGAATATTGTGTCCAGTTCTGGGCCCCTCAGTTCCAGAAGGACAGAGAACTGCTTGAAAGAGTCCAGCACAGGGCAACCAAGATGATGGAGTGGAACATCTGCTTTATGAGGAAAGGCTGAGGGAGCTGGGGCTCTGCAGCTTGGAGGAGAATGAGGGGTGACCTCATTAATGTTTATAAATATGTAAGAGGCAAGTGCCAGGAGGATGGAGTCAAGCTTTCGTCAGGGGTGAATGACAATAGGACAAGGGGAAATGTTTATAAACTGGAGCATAGTTGGTTCCATATAAATATTAGGAAGAATTTTTTCATTGTGAGGATGATAAAGCACTGGCACAGGCTGCCCAGGGAAGTTGTGGAGTCTCCTTCCCTGGAGACACTCAAAACCCACCTGGACACGTTCCTGTGTAACCTGCTATAGGTGACCCTGCTCTGGCAGGGGGGGTTGGACTTGATGATCTTTCAAGCTTCCTTCCAACCCCTAACTTTCTGTGATTCTGTGGTTCTATGATTCTATGGTGTCTTGCAAAGAAAGCAAGAAGCATCTTGTAGTTCATGGAAGAGCTCAGTAGAGTACGTTTTCAGAGCTGCCTGATACGTTTGGGTGAGGGGAGTCTTAGGACATTGTTAGGACACACTGTGACAGTTTTGCTACATTCAGGTTGGTTTATGGCCCTCATGTTGTGGGGCAGTGATGGGGACTCAGGTGAGATGCAGCTATGCCTGGTTCCAGTACTCATACTGCAGCAGCACTGGAGCTGTCTGGTTGCCCTCTCTCCCATTTGCAGAGCTGTGCAGGCTTCCCAAAATCCCTTACTGCTGCTGGCAGTGGGGCAAGCATGGAAACTGAATCAGTGTATTCAATGCAAAGCATAAAGGCTGATTCCCTTGGTGTGGTGCATACAGGAAAACCCAAGTTTTGCAGGGGAGAGCAGGCATCCCTTGGCAGCCCTCTTGTATTTGATATATTCTCCCTCTTTGATTCAGCAGACAACAACAGAAGCCAAGACATTCTTGCTCTGTGGGTGATCCAGCTGTTTCTAGGTTAGCAATGTTGAGTAATGAGTGAGGTAGTGAGAAAATCAGGAGTCAGTCAGGCCCTGAAGACTTGTGAAGCTTAAAATACAAAGTACTACTTAGACTCACTGTGCATGTTGTGTCTGTTTGCTTACTGGTTTTTTGAGGCATAGAGGTTTATGGCTTCAACCTTCATCTCATACTACTGAGGGCTAGAAACTTCCTTTGGTTTTTTTAAACACTGAGGAAAGACATGCAGGTAGCTTACTCCTGCAGCTGAGAATTGACAGGAAATGGTCCTGCAGATGCCTGGTGAACAGTGAGTGTTTGCAGGATCATGATGTCTCCTTTCTGACAGTCACACTGTACATGTGAATTTCTTCTCCTGCAGCCCTTGTGCCACAGCCTTCCCTGCACCAAGCATCAGTTCTCCCTTTAATAGATATAGGGACTAAGGGGACATTCATCCCATTTGTGTTTGCATGACACTTGAACAGTTTGTGTTATTTATACATCAGGGGCATGTCCTCTGCATGGGGCAGTTCTCCTGTCCCACAAGTGACAGGGGGAACCCTTGGAGCAGCTGTCACAGTGTATGTGCACCCATGGATAATGTTCCCTGCCCAGCACTGAGCTCTGGTCCCCCTGCTAAAACATATTCCCTAATATTTATGGGAAATCTGAAGGATGGGATCCCTCAGTGGGATGTGGGTCTGAAATCTCTGTTCCACACACATGGTGGATATGTGCTGGATGGTAGTACATTTTTAATTAATTTGCTGCACTCTAATCTCCATCCTGCAAGAGCTGAGTAAATTGATCCTATACTTTCTGAGCTAAGCTTAATCTTTTGTTGTCCAGCCAGTTTCACTCACAGACCTGCAAGCTCAATTTTTGCTGTGGACAGTTGCGAGCAGTGCAAGTGGGAGTCACTGGTGGTGGAAAGTGCAAATTTTATGGGTTTCCCCTTTGCCATTTCAATCTAGATGACATAATAAAACGCCAGAGGAAAGAGCAAACAGATGACAGCACCACGGGGGACAGGCGAAGGCAGCAGGTCAAGAACAGGAATTGGGTGTACGGGTATGGGAGACCCCGTTTCCGTGCCTGGATGCAGAGGAATTTGCAAGGTAGGTGAGCTTCTTGGCATGGCAGAGGCCCACCGGGCTGGAAAACATTCTTGTAACTAAGTACAGCTCTTAAATCCTCCTCCCATCTAATTCTTGCATGCCTGTAAGATGTACTTGGGCTCTGAATAGCTTTTCTCTCTGCAACAATGGAGTATCAGGGCCCTTTCAGAGCATAAATTCATCCATTTCTTTCCATTCCACTTTCATGAATTACTAATTCAAAGTGACTTAATATCTATTCTCTATTCCCTCTTGGCTTTGCATATTTTAATTATGCCTTTCCCTAATCCTCTTTTTCCCAGAACACACTTAAATTACCTCTTTGGTAACTGTCTTTAATAGCTCAGTTATTTGAGTTAATTTCTCCCTTTTGCCAACCATGCTATTTTCTGATGAGTTTTTTTATAATACCATGTGGCCCCACACTAGTCTGTTTGGTTCTGCTAACTTTTATCTACGAAACCAAAGCGACCTGCTCCATGAAATGCCACCTCTATAAAAATACTGATTATTTTTTGTTTAAATTATTTAATAAATTATTTATTATAAATTATTAATTAAATAAATTATGTAATAAATCTAAATTATTTAAATGAAGATTTTAGTGACATTTTGCAATCTTCTCTTAGAGTGCTTATGGGCCATCAGGACAGTGGGATTGCTGGAAGCAATTGTGCTTATCTCTGATCTGCCTCCCACTCTCATGTTCTTGGTCTCCAACATGTGGTGCCTTACTGAGAATCATTCCAGTTCAAAACAAGTGGCCTCTGCAAATTTTTTTTTTGTCTAAAACATAGTTTCTTCAGCACTTGAACAACTACTGAATGCAGGGTCAAATAAATCAAACAAATTAATTTTTTAACCTATTCCTATTCTTTAGAAAGAAGAACTTTAGTGTTCCTATGTAGGATTATTACTGCTAATCTTAGTAATTCATAGGTTTTAACTGAGCCTGAATTCAGCCCTGCCAAGTGCAGAGACTCACCATGCTGTGTGAAGCTGATGTCAGGAGCAATTCTGGGAAGCTCAGCATGACTGTGAATTTAGCCCATAATTCTTCAGGGGCTCCGATCATTTTGGTCCCTGCTGAAATGCAGTCTCTTCTGGGATGAGACTTGATAGCCATTATCAAAATGACAATCAGAACAACCCAGTACTGTAATGACAGAGAACAGAGAATAGTATTATGCTGATTAAACCAGCAAGGGAATTTGTGCAAGTGAAGTGCTGTTACCCTTCCTGGAATAAGGGGGGAAGATGGGGGAAGTGGGGGATGGGGGAAAGATGATTTTAATTGTAAGAAATTTGAATTTCAAATCTCCTTGGAAAAAAAGTCTGTCAGGCATCAGGCCTTCTCCCCAAATTGAACTTGCTGGGCAGAGGTGCCTGTTGGCCAACCCAGGTGTGCTCAGCACCAGGCTCTGAGTGTGCACCCACACACAGTGGAGGTCTCCCCCAACTGATGCTGTGGGGTTTTATTCAAATGTTCTTTAGTTAATAAATGTCTGTCAGACCTTTTGCTGAGACAAAGCCTCCCATGTGGCACACTTCAGGAGACACGTGACAGCCTTGGTCCCCAGCTGGCATACACAGGGTACCCCTTGCAGGCTGATGGCTCCATCATTAGTTATTTACAGTGGATGAGACACGCTTGAGTGCACCACTGAGTAGAGCTCTCTAATATGAACTGACTGCCAGGGGCATGAATTTCTAGTTAAGGCTGCCTTTTGCATCAGTCCCTTCCACTGCAGAGATGAAATACCCAGAAAAGGCAGCTGAGCTCAGTCTGCCTTGCTGCAGAGGATTTGCAGTCTCCAGGATTCAGGAGAGCTGTGTTGCAAGACCTGCTGGTCCTCAGGAGAGCAGTCTGGCAAACAAGCAAGAAAGAAGGGCAAGCCCAGGGTGGTTGTTGAAGGGAACATGGAAGGGAAAAAACAAATCGTGGAGACAGAACTGGGAGGGAAAAAAGGGCCATTAAACACAGTGAGACCACATCTGGTCAAAAAGACGCAGATTGCCAAAATTCAGGTGTTTGTCAGGAGGGAAACATTTACTCACCTGCACTTTCTGCAACGAGAGGGCATCATTTGCAAAGAAGAGAAGTACTGGCCCCACTGACCTTGTGAAGAGCATTGCATGTTTTTGAGTGTTCCAGTCAGCACCTCCAACTGTAGGTAGCAAAGCATTTCAATGTGCTGTTGGGGAGGTGCTTCCCACAAGCATGCCCAGGTGCCCTTTTGTTTTAGAGCCAGAACAGCCCAATCATCTTCACTGGTATTCCAGTGTAACCAGCCCATGCTGGTGCTGACTGGGGTAACAGCCTGAAGCTGGAGCCTTAATTAATCAATCAATCACAGTGGCAATGTCACTGCTGCCTCAGAACATTTCTAATTGCAAATTGCTGTGAGGTAGGAATTGATGTTACAGGATCAATACGTGTCTTACCTGCTCTGTGGTCTGTGAGGTTCTGCTATGTGGTGCAGGAGTTCAGCTGCACTCCTGCTGCCCTCTGCCACGCACTGCTTTATGCCTGATTTATTCACCCCTCTGAATATGCATGCACATTCCACTGGTATAGTGACACAGAAAATGTCAACTTCATCATGACTACTACAGAAATTTATTGTGGAGTCATTAGGCTTTAATTCACTGTGCCTCCATCTGATAAAGCATCTTCCTCTCACTTCACACCTCAGCACTCTTCAAAATCGTTAACAGGTAAGGGGAAAACGTTCAATGCAACAAAGGCTGTTAGTATATAAGTACTGTGCAGTTATGTAAAACAGCAGAAGGTGCCCCCTTCAGTATGTGAAGTAAATATGGATATGTCAAGCTAAAAAAAAAAATATATATATATATATACATAAATTATGGTCCAGTTTTCACTTGTCAAGTGCTATAATGTGGGCATTCAGAGCTAATCAGGAATGCTGTGTGGTTGGCTTTTGGATGCCAGCATCACTTGTGTATCTGTGTCAAATGCTTTTCCCATTTCACACAATTCAGAGCAATGTGAGCTCTGACAACATATCGATAGGTTTCCTGAGGCAAGTCTTCCTGCCTTTATTAGGAGTCAGAATTGTGGATGGCTTTTATGTTATATTCTTTCAAATCAAATAAATGTGTTTGCATTCCTACATATAATAAGAGTGGTACTGAGATACTGGAAACATAAATTATTTAATATTCTGCAAAATTAATTTACTTTTCTGGAATAACTTAATGGGATTCTTGCATCACTAATTTTATAGACACTCCTGTATAATATTAAGTAAACCTTGCAATCCATTTGCAAAACTATAACAATAAATTAAGTTTTGAAGGATGCTAAAATACGTTTATTTTTGTAGGACCTAATTGTTTTAGAAGAGGGTTTGGACAACAACAGTACAATCGGAGACAATTCAGGAATACTGTTCCTGGTCCCAGAAGAGCAGCTGCTTCATTAAATGGAGTGAGCCCTTTAAATCGACAGGCATCAGCTCAAGAGGTAGGGCAGTAAGGAGGGTACAGCTATTTCCAAATGTCATGTAGAAATCTCTTGGTTTTAATGATTGTGGATCCCCCAAGGAACAATCTACATAAAAAATTTACAGGTACTATCTTTTATATGCCTGTGGAAAGCATTTGCATGCACAGGTGAGTGCAGACATAGGCATGTAAAATAGCAATTTTCCAGTTGGTTTTATAAGCTTATGACTTGGCATAATTTTACTGAATCGGTTCCCATGGGCTTCACAAAAAATGTTTGAAAAATGTGTTCTTAAAGGATTCAAACATATATATTCATAAAAATAAATTTCACGTCGTCTTATTTTACTATTATAATTTAGAGTAGGTATGTTAAGATTCACCATTTGTCCTCCATGCAGAGAGCACTTTCCAAGGCCCAGTGAAGTCAAAGGGTAGACTTGTTAACTTCAGGTAGCTTTTGTTCAGAGACATCCTTTTCACAATTTGTTTTTTCACTAGCAAGTGGGTATACCCTCCAGAGACAGTAGTTCATAGTACTGTGACAGCTTTGGGTCACATTGCCCATGTGCTTCAGTGTAAAATGCTTTTTTTTTTTTTATTCACGGCTTTCCTTTTTTCAAGTTACGATGCTTAGGTCTTGTCTCTGCTCAAAAACTCCTAAAAAAAGATTGAAATATTTTCATTTGTTTTTTGATTTTCTTTGAAGCTTGAGAGATGGAAAGGAAGGTATGTATTCACCATTAAAGTAATTCTTACAGATTTCTTTTGAGTATCTGTAATACTAAACTGTCTTGGTGTAGAAGATGGAAATCAAGCGGGTAGATAGTCCTCTGTGAGAGGGGGTTGTATTTTTTCTGCACTGGTGGAAATCCACTCAATTTGGAGGTTGCATACGCTCAGAATGCTTTTAAAAAACCACTGAAGTGGCAAAGATGATGGCACATTAAATGGCTATGTTCTGAGGATATAAATAAGAGAGACCTAAATTGAGGGCTCAACGAATGTGCATGGACTGTAGTTATTACTGAAATATACTGAAAATAAAAGACTGTGATGACTCAGACACTGGGTGTGGCTGAGAATTGACAGAAAATAATCAGCAGTTGCTACAGAGCATAATTCTATGGTAGCTTTCATTATGCAGAAATAAGCCAAGTGTGAAGAACGTGGAAATACATCTCAGTGGACAGTAATAGCATGACCAAAAAGAAACCCGAACAAAGCTGTAATGCTTGACTTGTGTGAGATTTGCTCTTCATGGAATTTTTTTTTTCCATATATGCACCATTAGAATGAAACATTCTTCATGGTACTTGTAATATGATGCCCAGAAAGTGAGGCACACATACTTATTGTTGACAATAGTGTATACTGAATCCAGATGTTGAGACTAGAGCTACACTGCTTGGTAGACATATTCCTGCCATAGATATGAAAGACCATGGAAGAGACCAGGTTTTAATAGATTCCCATCAAGAAAATATCAAAGGAGGGGAAAAAACCCACTTGGAGACCAGGGTTGTTGTGTCATAAGGCTGCAGAAGCTGCAGAGGCTAAACAGCTGGGAATGAGAATATGAGGAATGCAGAACACACAGCACTGGGCTGAGTCCCCTTTGAGGCAATTGCAAGTGGTGCTGAACACACCATAGAGCAGCAAGGGAGCCTCTGCAGTGTAAGCAATCACAGCTTCCACTTGGGAGTAAGCTCGGTTTCCCCCTAGACAGAATCAAAGAAAATGCCAGATAAATGCATCAGCTTTCTAGGCAGTGGCAGTTGGTGGAAGGCAGAACTCTTGTGTGCTGTCATGAGCACTCACTCCCTCCTAGTGCAGGTGGTAACTCCTGAGCTCTTGCTGCTCTTTCAGGGTAACAAGAACAAGGATGCTTTCACCAAAAGCAGCAGCAGTGCACAACTAGAAGGACAGCAGCGGCCATCCCCGAGCCCCAAGAGATTCAGAGCAGCTGCTGCCAGTACCCATGCTCCAGGGAGAAGGTAAAATTTTTGATAACTCTGGGTTTTCTTGCTTACAGTGATTGCCTATGCAGCTCCTGTGGCTCTGCTCTTGGTCTGTGCCAGCTGGGAGTGGATACAGCCCTGTACTCTTGAAATGTGAGAGAAATACCACTGGGTATGTTAGGAAAGCACCTGGAAATAAAACAACTTTGTGCTGAGAGTTAAAAATTAAGGTTTTAGAGCTGTCATTTTATTTTAGAAAGCACAGAAAATTATGTTGTGACTTAGCTGGTAACAACCAGGCCTCTGCTCACTCACAGCCCCCACCCCACTGTGAGAAAGCAAGAACAAAATCCACTTAAAGGCTCCTTAATCAAGACAAGGACAGGGAGTTTTTCACTTCCAAAATGGCACAGGCAAAATAGACCCAGCTTGGGCAGAAAAAACAAAAAGCAAAACAGGAGAAAGAGAAAACATGACCAGATCTTAAAATACCTACCCCCTGTTCCCTCCCTTCTTCCCAGGACCAAATTACTTCACTCCTACCTCCCCCTCAGAAGCACAAGGGGGTGAGGAGTGGGGGTTTAGGGTCAGTTCACCACAGTTGATTCTGCAGCTCCTTCCTCCTCAAGGGCAGGACTCACTCACTGCTCCACTGCAGGGGAACACCCTGCAGCTTCAGCATGGGCTTCAGGGAAGATCTCTATTTGGGCTCCTCCTTCCTCACCAACCTTGGTATCTCTGCTCCAGCATTGCTCTTACCTCACCCTCTACTCTTCTCTGCAGGTTGTTTTTTTTTGGGGGGGTTTTTGGGGTTTTTTTTGGGGGGGTGTTGTGCTTTGTTTGTTTGTTTGTGTTTGGTTTTGTTTGTTTGTATGTTTGGTTTTGTAGTTTCGTTTTCCCCTTTCTTGAAGGGAAGGCACATCCGGCTTTTGTAATCTTGGCCAGAGGTGGGGCAGGAATTGAAGCAGGGGAGCTTCCAGCAGCCTCTCACAGGAGACACCTCTGTACACCCCCCTGCTACAAAAACCCTGCTGCACTAACCCAAAACATGAGACTTTCGTGGTTTTATTAAAATTTCCCTCTTTGGGGAAAAATTTGAAGAGTGAAATAGCATTTATTTTCATCAAAGCAGGAAACACAGATTCCAGCCTTAAGGAATAGGCAGGGAGTCTGTCCCAATGAGAGGCTGCAGGATCTTTGATGCTGGGCAGTCTCGGTGCCAGTCTCACTGTGGTGCTTGTGTTCTCTGATCTCCAAAAGAAGCTCAGTTGCAATCCCATTTCTCTCTCTGCTCTGAGTAGAGCAGGGACTAAATTACCTCTGGAGGTCCTGTCTGACCAGATTTTTTTCTATGATTTTCTTCCACGTTGGTTTTTTTTTCAAAGAGCAGAGTTAGAACAAACACAACCCGTTGTTTCATTTGATTTCAGTTCCTCTGAAATCCTTTGCTGGCAGAAAAACCTGTGGGACTGATCCTCATAACACACTGCTTTTTCACTTGGCATTGTAGTCACCTGTGTCCTTTTCTCTCTCCTGTACCATCAGGCCTTTCCTGCTGAACAGACGTCCAGCCTTCCAGCAAAAGCAGCAGTTCTCCAAAGTTATGTTTCAGAGACGGGTCAGTATCAAAACACTTCTTTTCTGTGATGTGCTGATGGTGACAAGCCTTCAGTTTTACCAGCCTTTGCCCAGTTGTTGCCTGCTTCCAGAAATAACTGGGAGAGATGGATGACTGTAACAATTAATATATTCCTAGGAAAGTATTTGCAGGACAGGCAATTTTTAATATAACTTAATTTATCTGGCAGCTAGAAAATAAAAGCTGGGTAGGTGATAAAAGTAAACCTTGCTGCTTGTACAGCAAACAAGCAGTGCAAAATAAACTCACCCTGTGCAGATCACTGTGCCAGCAGGGAACGCAAAATTATCAAATTTCTTGACAGCATATGAGAGAAGAGCTATTCAGATAAGCAAAATGAAATGCTTGGAAAAGGTATAATTGTCATAGTAATTCTCATAGTAATTAAAAAATGTATTTCACAGCAGAGGGATGCAAATGGACAAGGGAAACTACCAAGGATGAGAAGGTAATTGGTGAACAAAGGCAAGCTGCAAACACGATGTGCTCTTTCAAGCTTGAATCAAACGAAGCTGGATACATCTTCCTGTCTCAGCAGGTGGCAAGTGAAACCCAGCCCCGGAGCAGTTCTTACTGTTTCTGTGGCTAATCCCCAGGCGGGCAGGAGTGGCATGTAAGTAAATGAGGTGATTTGTTAGGATGGGAGCCCTACAAAAGCCATTGCAAATCCCTTTAGCATCATTGCAACTTTGCTTCTTCTATAACAAGTGTGCAATTTATTCAGACCCAAAATGGTTTGCAAATGAGGTCTTGTTCCTTTCCCCCCGTATCTGAAAGTAGATGGTAATTACATTGCCGTTCACTTGTTATCCAGAGCAAGGAGGAATGGAAGCACCAGGAAGCACCGGGGAGGTGGCAGGCTGGTTTTGCTCGACTGCGCTGGGTGTCCTGAGGGAAATGCTGCTTGCCCTGCAGGGATATTACACAGCACAGAGACTGCAAGGAGGCAGCTTCACCTCTGGCCTGAGCCGGTGCAGCTGCAGGACCTGACACCTAGTTAGTGGCAGAAAGAAGAGTGGGTGTGAGCATGCCCTGAGTGCAGAGAGCACCCCATGATATCCTGGACATGACGCTGGGACTCTGTCTGCGTGCCAGCTCTCCTGGCACACTTTAGACTCACTCAGGCTGCCGTGAGACCATAGGATGTGTGGTGTTGGTCCTTGCTGGTTTGCAGATGATAGGAAGCAAGCTGCCTTAACATCCTGAGTGACTGCAGATCTGTGCTTTCCCCAGGCCTGGATCCAAGCGCCCATTCCTGCGAAGCCAGCGGCCCCTGCCACAGGCAGCCAAGCCCCAGCCCAAGGGGGTGCTACTGAGATTCAACTTCCGTGCAATGGCCAACCAGGTAGAGGGCTGTCAACAGGACAGACTGTGCCTTGCACCCTGCAGCAGCACTGCCACTAATCTGTTAACGTCACGCTCAGGTTTTTTGGGCTGCCAGCTGTGTTTATCTAGCATAACCCAGGAGGAAAGTCCTGTAGCCATGTCGGCTATGTTGCTAATAGAACTGAAGGCACCTGAGAAGACTGCTCAGCAACTACAGACTCAGCCCAGTTTTTACCATTCTGTTGACCCGTCTTGGCCTGTCCATGTGCTTGCTTAGAGTGGGGAGATGCTCCTTGTGAGTGGTTGTGGCCAGGGGAGACCATTTCACTGTTGTTGCTCCCCATTCCTCAGAGACACACAGCACATCTGGGTTTTCCTCTCTCTTTGCTTTGTTGGCCTTTTTGGTGCTATGGTTTACTCTGAAGTATGGTCCAAGAGGCAGGTCAGAAATCCTCCTCCACCTTCAGTGCTGATGTTTCCTGTCTGGATGGTTTCATTTTTCTTGATGCCTTGTGCTCAAATGCCATCTGCTTGCTCCTGTTCTTGGCAAGAACGCCTGGAGTCTTGGGGTTGAGTGCTGCTTGGAGGTTTTCAGCCACACACAGACTGTCAAACTCCTTGTCTCTGTGTGCTTAGTGGTTTAATTGACTAACTGGCTGTGAAACACCATCATGACTGATGGGCTCTTATCAATACCCCGCTACGAGCTTGGCTGTGCTTTGCCATGAGACATGGGACTGACTCACTCTCCCTTTCCCCTGCAGACCAGCCTGACGCTGGATGAGAGGTTCTCTGGTTTGAGGAATAAGAGGCGCTTTACAGCAGCCAGGAGCGCCGGCCGGATGGTCACCATGCCTTAGCACCACATGCTCAACGCAGGGTCTGCCCTTAACAGTCCATGCCCTGCAATGGGTAGCTCAATAAAACTCAGTAGATTTCCTCTGAGATAGCTAATTTGGCAATGTGCTGTCTCCTTCCTTACGTGTTGAATGAATGAGTGGTTGGGGGCAGGGAAGAGGCAGGATGAGAGTTGGAGTCAGGGCAGGTGGGGCATGAGCAGGGTGGTGGAGAGCAATGGGTGGAGATGAATTTGCTCAGAATGCTGTGCCAGGGAAGTGCAGGGCTGGCACCAGTCCTGGTGTCCTGCCAGGGCACCTTGTGCTGCTGGGGCTCACTCCTGCAAGAGGGTTGGGGGACCAGCTCCAAGCCATACACATGGAGCATTACCTGCATTGTCCCATGAGTGGGACAGGGGAGGACACTGCCTGCCTGTGTGGGAGACAGTGGGGAGCAAAGCATGCACATGGCTGATGGATGTTCCCCGGGAGTGGCACCAATGGAGTTGTTCCAGCTGCCTGCATTCCCCAGCATCCACCTAGCTGCCCAATTTGTTGTGTGTGCAGGCATTCCTACCTGGACTTTTGCAGCTTAGGACCCCTCCAACCTGAAAACATCTCTTCCCCAATAGGCAGGCCCAAACACCTTGTATTTCCCTTTGGTTTGCTGTGCTGTTCTGAGTACTGCTGCTGGCCCGGTTGCAGGGACAGGGCAAGATGTGCCATGCCATGCTGCCAGAGTGACTGTCCTCCACACAGAGCACAGACGGGCTCCCCCAGCCCACATCAGGTTTTCCAGTGTGATGTAGCTGCATTAGGGATTTCAGAGATGCAGCTCCCCACATGTTCAAAGCACCAGCATAATCAAACTAGTAGCTGCAGGAGGGAGGTTGGGCTCTAGAGCAGCCTGATAAATACTGGCTGAGATGTTAATGATTTGGGTCTAGATGTTTGTCAGCAAAGCCCTGCACCAACCATGGGTCACTGATCCATTCTCCACCCCACTGCTGCAGCCCTGCACTGGGCACGCTGGACACAACCTATTACTGGGCTAAGAGCTATACTTAAAGTAAATATTTAATAGACTGCTTAACATTTTACACTGAGCGTCCTTAATAAGAGACTGGACTGAGTGTTGGTTTCACAGGAATGTATGAAATGTTATTTGACTAAGTGGTGATGTACAAGTCCAGTGTACTGAATAAAAAACTAACTTGTCAAAAGTCACCTCTGGTTATTTCCCTTCCTGCAGCAGCCTTTTCCTGCAAGTTCAGCCTTCTAGCAGGGCACTGCAGGGCACACTGTGGCCACATGGGCTGCCACCTCGGTGCTGTGGGTGGTGCCACCGTCCTCACTGGTGCCCACCTGCAGGCAGTAGAGTGTTGGCCTGGGCACGCAGGCAGTTTCTTGCTTGCAGAGCTGGCTCCAAAGCACAGCCAAAACAGCAAAAAATTTACATATTACTATTTAAAACCTCCCACTGTTTTGGCTCTGCTTTTTAACATTTAACATTTCACTTTAACGTTATTGGCAGAATTGTCAGAGCAGACCTGATGCTGAGTACCTCCAAAGTGAAACAAATGCAAACTGACTTCCAGGTTAATGAACTCAGGAGAAGATATCACTTCTTCATGCAAATAATCAGCATGGCATGGAAGATGAACAAGAAACAATCACAAGTGGCAATATCCCTGATTTCAGTTGCACCTTCACTGTAAATAGTGACAAAAGATGGTAGACTCTCTAAGAGAACTTGATCACTTCTTAAACCAGGTACAAAGAGATGGAGCCATTCAGTTCTCAAAGAAATTCTGAGAGTGCAGCATCCCCTCAGTGTACAGAGCACATCCTAATATTCTCAATACAGGTTTTTCAGCAATCTGTACATTGTATATATTTTTAAGTACAAATAAAGTTGAGAGATTAATGACAGAAACTACACAAGTTTTCTAGCTTGATTTCCTGACGTCTCCATGAGTTTGCATGCAAGAAGAGGTGAAATAGGCTTTGCACAGAAGGGCACTGAATTTGTAAGCAACAAAAGAGCATAACAATCATGATAAATCACATTGTGAGAGGGCACAGAATCAGTTCATTCCAAGAGGCATAAAACACCCTGTTGTCACTTTTTAGGCCTACCTGATACCCAGCCAGGGCTCCACTCCCTCAGTCCCCACCCCCACGGTGGGAGAGAGAGGAGAAAATCCACCTGAAGTCACCACCAAGACAACAATACGGAGGTTTGCATTGCCTGGTTACAGTAACAGGCAAAACCCAGACAAACTCAGCTTGGGAAGAAAAAGAAATAATTTAATCTGCAAAGAGAAATAGAAAACACGGCCAGATCTTAATACCTTCTCCCTCCCACCTCTCACTTCTTCCTGTGCCTGGATTACTTCATTCTTGCCTCCCTCTCAGAGGCACAGGGGGAGGAGGAGTGAAGGAATGGAGGTTTAGGGTCCATTCACCACACCTTGTTTCAGCCTCTTTCTGCCTCAGGGGGAGAACTCACATTCTTTCCCCCTCGTCGCAGGGTTGTCCTAACCGGAGAGTGTCCTTCACAACAAACCCCTGCAACACGAGTCCCTCTCACCAGACGCAGTCTCTCAGGAATGGACTGCTCCAGCCTGGGCTGCCCACAGAGTCACGTTCTGCTTCAGGAAAACAGTCATCTTCTCTGCCATGGGGTATGGCTGCAGATCCACATCTGCCCCTCTCGCAACCCGGCACAGGCTGCTTCATGTCTGCCCACCTGTGACACTTCAGGGGCTACAAATCCACATGTACCCTGCCAAGGTCCTCCAATGACTGCTCCATCTTGCTTCTTCAGGAACTGCTCCCCCGTGCTCCTCCATGGGCTGCCGGGGCACAGCTGCCATCTCACCATGGGCTGTGGGGAAATCTCTGCTCAGGAACCTTTCCCCCTCCTTCTTCACTGACCTTGGTGTCTTTTCACTGACTTTTATCTCTCACTTCACCCTCTGCTCTGCAGGTCCTTTTCTTACATTTTTGCAGTTTCATTTTCCCTTAAACATGTTACTCACAGAGGTTCATCCAGCTTCCTATATCTGCTTGGCCTTGGCCAGAGGCAGGGCAGGGATTTAATCCGGGGGAGCTTCCAGCAGCTTCTCACGGGAGCCGCCCCTGTGCCTCCCCCACACACACACTTCCAAAACTCCACTGCACTAACCCAAGACACCTGTTCTGCTGCAATACTAAAACCACAGAATAAACACCTCTAAAATTATCCCTGCTGTTGTGCATAGGGTGAGCTGCTGTGCAGAGTTGGGCTTCTTATCTTTGGGGAGGGTGTTTGTGTGACGCAGTTCAATACCTTCTTCAACCATCAGCTGGGAGATGTGTATGTCCAGTGGGGCAGTTTCTGATTGTTTCAGTGACAGTGTGCAGTGCCACACAGGTGTCCAGCAGGAGGTGGCAGCAGCCAGCGCTTGGCCAAGCCCCTTGATGGACTGGCTGCTCTCAGGCTGGGACCACTGGGAAAGGGCAGCTGTGCAAGCTGGAAAACATTTTTACTCTATTTCAGGCCAGGCCAAACCATCTTCAGAATAACACCTCTGATGGTGTCTGAGAGGTTTGAAAATGCAAGAGTAACTGTACAGGGTGAGAAAGCAGTCCTGGGACACCGTGCATGTGGCCCCAGTCTGTCACTGCACTGTACCGATGATTTCTTTCTTCAGCCACTTGTATCATCCTTGGTGTTTTGGGGCACACATACTGCCTAACTAGCACAGTGCAGGGTCCCAAACTGGTGCCCAAGGAGCAGCGTGGAATCACACATGGGGGCTTGCAGTCTCTCTTACTCTATATAAGGGTCCTTGTGGTGGCATTTGTCAGACTGGCTGCAAAATTAAGGCAAGCAGGGCATAAACTTGATGCCCAGACTTGAAGATGCATAGGGAAGCATTGGTGGAGCCCACTGTCAGCAGCAGGAGTTGTTAGGGTCCTTTAGGGGATTCAGACAGTCAGAAACCACAGGCAAAATATATAAACAGAAACCCGAGATCCATACAACATCTCAGGCATTGCAGTTCCCTCAGGGGCTGGGATAAAGTGAGCTACAAGCAGAGCATTTGCCAGGCAGCAACCCAGGAGAAAGGAGAGTCACAACAAACTGAGAAGACACAAACTTTAAACTCTTAGGCTGAGTGTACCTGGTCACCCCCAGTGAGGGGTGACCCAAAACAACCTGGAAGGGGGTAACAGTCTGTGGAAAGTCGAATGGTACTTTACCAACTAATGTATTCCCAGAAATCTTAAATAATTTCTGAACAAATCAGTGTGCTATCTCAGCACAGTGCTAGGTGAGAATGAGGTGTAGGAAAGTGCTACAAACCTGAAGGATTTACCAGAACTTCCTATACAACCAGAAAAAATTTAGAGCATCCCCCTAAAGAGCAATCCCAGCCCCTCCAGTGGAGGTGTTGTAATGAGCAGGATGCCCCACTTTCATAGTTAGCCCTGCTCCAAGCCAGCATTGACTTTGTTAGGAACATGTGCCCTGCATAAGGTGCAGAGACTTGTCTCCACTTTGTACCCTGGAAAAGGGAATAACCTCTTCCAGAGTTCAACTAATGGGCCTTTAGCTTATATTTGCAAGATAATTATTTTTCCTCATTGCAGGGCTCATTCACTGAATCTTATTCAGACTGTTCTAACTGGATCAACTGGATGCTTTTCTAAGCAATGTAACATAATGTGCTAAAATGTGAAGGCAAGAGGAACAGAAAAATCAGATTTGGATTTTATCCACTCAAGATCAAGAGTTTAGTATTTAGTATTAAGCCATGTCCTAAGCCTGATCCTTCCTAGCTATGTCTGGACTACTGCCAATTCTCACAATATTACTGAAAGTCCTGTGATATTTAATGGTGCAGTTAAAATCCTGGTTCCTAGAGACAGGTCAGGAGATGAAAATCTCAAGCTTGCCTGTATTAAAAAGTCAGTTTGCAATGCTCTGGCTGTGTGGGGAAGACTGTGACCCAAAAATAACTTAAAAGCTTGCATAGCAGATGCCAGTAAACCAAGGAACCTCTTAATTATTTTTCTTAATAAATGTCACGTTTTTAAATCAACCTCATGATGTATGGAGCTTGACTCCAAATGTGCAGAGCACACTGCTGGACTAAATTAATCCACAGTCACATCTCAGTGTGAATGGGAATCTCTGTGTCACCACCAGCACTTGGGAGACCTTTGTCCTGGCATCCCTCACTGTGGCAGCACTTTGCTGCTCTGCAGTGACAGCCCCAGCTTGTTGCAGAAGTGTGTATGCCTGAGAAACATGAGATTGACTCTTTCTGTAAATCAAGACCGGAAAAAAGCATGGTCATCTCTAAATCAAACCAGGCTGCAACTGCTAAGCCTTGACTTGCTGGACTTCTGGAGGATGATGACAGGGTGTAGGCTGCCCACTCTGTGCCCTTAGATGAGCAATGTCACAGTTACTCTCCAGCCACCCATACCTGGAGGCTGAGGATGTCCCTGACCCTGTCTGTGGATCAGGGAGAGTACTGTGGAGTGAAGAGTGTGGTGACTGGCAGGACCCCTAAGGGGATCCCAAGCTAGGGTGGGAGGCAAAGCCATGCACCAGGGAGGGAAGAAGTACGGTTTATGTTGTCTAAAGGTATATTTGCACCTTGTAATGTCTTCATTACCTGCTCCAGAAACCGCTTTTTATCACCTTGCCAGGAGCATTCATAAACCTCGTGGAGCCTATTGTGTTATTAGCAATGCCAGGATCAGGTGAAGATCTGCAAATATTTTGTTCTCCTATTTACTGTCATTGGAGAAGTTAGGGGATGCCAGAGCCAAGAGATTTGGCAACCCACAGGCATCCACAAGACCTGGGCAAACTATCCCTCTGCTTCTGCCAGGGGCATCCAGACTGTTTTTAAGACACTTCTTAGCTTCAGTTTTCTAGCCTAAATGAGTCTGTGATCATCTCTGCCTGTTCTTGAGTCAGCCTTGTCCCTGCTGTCCTGTATCTCCCCCCAAATGTATAAAGTCTTCCCAGCCTGCCTTGTGCTGAGCACTTGTAGTTGCCTCTTTCCAGCAGAGTTATCCTATCCCTTTTAAGAGCCCTTCTCACACCCCAAAATGGAAAATTCCTAGTCCTAACATCCCATTCTTACATCCACCCTTTGTGAATAAGTTGTCTTACTTATGAGATATGAGGAAGGCTATTGCTGTAGACAGACACCCCTTCATTTTCTTTTTTTTTTAATTTTTCATAGCTTCATGCAAAAACCCACCCCGTGGGTGCCTCAGCAGAGGACCAAGATCTTCACTCACCAAATGGTGCTCCCATGGCCAAGCAGGGACCTCCTGTCTCTTCTGTGTCATACCATGAAGCTCAGGTTTTCTGGGGAGCACAAACACATAATATTAACAGTTATGACAGCAATATTTAATACCAGCCTTTTTTGCACCACACTAAATTGGTCTTGCCAAAGAAATATGTGCAAGAGCTCATGCATTTGTCACCTTCTCTGGGCCTGCAGGGAGCACACATCCTAGATTCAGATTTTCCCCCTGTCCTAGACCTAGCACAATGATTCACCTATGCCCTTGCTTAAAGGGTTTCACTGTTTATCAATCCAAGGTTACTTTGTTAACCACAGATTTCAGTGTACAGCAAATACCTGGGTAAAGGCATGAATCTATCTGCATTTTTAGACTGGAAACTGCCTTTCAGTTTCCATCACCACAGTTTTGTAGCTATAGCACCTTTGGAAACTAATTTGTGAAAAACCTCAACTGAGGAAGGACTGATCTGAAACATACAGAGTTCTGGGTCTTCTCTAATAAATGTGGGTGTGCAGGACTGTGGGTTTCTTATCCCACATGGGTTCAGGCTAGGGAAGAAAATACGATCTATCATGCAACAAGCCTCGGCTGCAGCACATGTAGGAAAACCCCCATTGCTGAGGGTTTTCTTCTTGCAGCAAAGTCAGGTCAAATATCTCTTTTTGCATATTAGTGGTGATAGAAGTTACTTGTGGGCAACTAAAAGAGACGTAGCCTAAAGAGCTAGAGACTAGAGGAGGATTAACTTATTATTATTATTATTAATAATAATATTTGTTAATAATTAATACCTATTATTAATAATAATATAAGACCATAAATTGTCCATAACTTGCTCCTTTGCTGTTGGTTCGGCGATCACCAGAGGCGGTGACAGTGAAAACCCGAGGTGATCCCAGGGGTGACGGTGAGATGGTGCCGTACAGGGGGGTTCCTGAGATTGGACCGCTCCGGGCAGCTGCTCGGAACCGCGGGAAGAAACCCGGAAGCTCTCTGGCTCAGCCAATCAGACGCTGTGGGGGGCGTGGCCAGGGAACGGCGGGGGGATTGAAACGGCCCCGGGGAGGGCGGTGCGGTGCGGTGCGGTGCGGTGCGGTGCGGTGCGGTGCGGTGCGGTGCGGTGCGGTGCGGTGCGGTGCCGTGCCAGCAGGCTGATCTCCTTTTGTCATCAGGTGACCCACCTGGTGGATGGGGGAAGGCTGTGGATGGACTCTGCCTGGACTGCAGCAAAGCCTCTGACACCCTCTCCCATATCATTCTCCTGGAAAAGCTGTCAGCCCAGGGCTCAGACAGAGCACTCTGTGCTGGGTTAGGAACTGCTGGAGGCCACCAGAGAGTGGTGCTGAACGGTGCTGATCCAGTTGGTGGCTGTGGTGTCCCCCAGGGATCAGTGCTGGGCCCAGTTCTGTTTAATATCTTTATTGATGATTTAGATGAGGGGATTGAGTCCATCATCAGCAAATTTGCAGATGACACTAAGCTGGGGGAGAGTGTGGATCAGCTGGAAGGCAGGAGGGCTCTGCAGAGGGACCTGGACAGACTGGAGAGTTGGGCTGATTCCAACGGGATGAGGTTCAACACGGCCAAGTGCCGGGTCCTGCACTTTGGCCACAACAACCCCATGGGGAGCTCCAGGAAGCTGAACATGAGCCAGCAGTGTGCCCAGGTGGCCAAGAAGGCCAATGGCATCCTGGCCTGTATCAGGAACAGTGTGGCCAGCAGGTCCAAGGAAGTGATTCTGCCCCTGTACTCAGCCCTGGTGAGGCCACACCTCGAGTCCTGTGTCCAGTTCTGGGCCCCTCAGTTCAGGAAGGAGATTGAGGTGCTGGAGCAGGTCCAGAGAAGAGCAAGGAGGCTGTGAGGGGATCCAGCACAAGTCCTGTGAGGAAGGGCTGAGGGAGCTGGGGCTGTTCAGCCTGGAGAAGAGGAGGCTCAGGGGAGACCTCATCACTCTCTGCAACTCCCTGAAAGGAGGTTGGAGCCAGGGGGGGGTCGGTCTCTTCTCCCAAGTAGCTACCAGTAAGACAAGAGGGCATGGACTTAAGCTTTACCAGGGAAGGTTTAGGTTGGATATTAGGAAAAAAATCTTTACAGAGAGGGTGATCAGGCATTGGAATGGACTGCCCAGGGAGGTAGTGGTTTCCCCATACCTGGGGAAACTGAATGTGGCACTCAGTGAATGTGGCACTCAGTGAATGTGGCACTCAGTGAATGTGGCACTCAGTGAATGTGGCACACAGAGCCATGGTCTGGTAACCATGGCAGCAGTGGATCAAGGGTTGGACTTGTTGATCTCAGAGGACCTTTCCAACCCTGTGATTCTGTGGTTCTATGATCTGCAAAATTCTTGTCTAATTTCATCTCAACAAAAGAATGATTCAGTGGGGCCAGATTCCCTAGAGATCTCTGTTCCTGAATTTAAAGACAAAACAGCCTTTTAAAAGTTTACCAGCTCTACATGAAGAGAAAAAAATGTATGTTGATTCCCTTTGCTGATAGTGATGAAAAGTGAAAGTGCTCTGCCTGGACTTCAGCATCAAAATCTGAGGAGGCTGGGGAAGATTAAGAGACTGCAAGGGGAAGTGAAAAAGAGAGAAAGCCCTGTGGGAAATGAGATCTCTTTTGCTCAATGGAGAACCCTCCAGTTGCTGGCACAAAGCTCATCTCTGTTGCATATCCGTGGCCCCTGATGACCTCCTTAAATGACAGGAAACCCTGGCACTGGAAAGCACTGGTGGGATAGAGGCATTTTGCACCCCACCACATCCATGAAATTCTGGAGCTTGTGCCTTGGGCATCAGCAAACACCAAAGACATCCTTGATCCCGGGGTTTGCTTGGGCAAGGAGTCCCCAGCACTGCATGGGCAGCTGGATGACCAGGGCCCTGCTTGCTGCAGCTCACGCCTGCAATCCCTTTTAAGCAACCCTTGGCAAGAAAAATGGATCTCTTTGGGTTGCTATGTATCTACAGCAACCCAGAAACACACCAACAGCCCCAGGTACAGCTACGCCTAGTTTAATTATGGAATTGTCCTGGATTTACTTGTGGGCATGCAGAGCCTTGTTGGGTGCAATGGATCTAACACTGCATTTAGAAGAACTTGATTCTTGCTGTGTCTGGTCACAAATCTATGATGAAAATGAACACCTCAGCATTTCTGGAAGGAAAAGTTACTTTTGTGCACTGTATACAAGATGTGCTGGTGATGTATTTATATCAGCTCCAGCTGTATGCATTAAAATAGACAGTAACTGCAGCACTTTTAAAGCAGGGAGATAAAAGAATGTAGCCACAAACAGAATGCGAAAATGTAGCAGTTTCCACCCAGCAACTGGCTGCAATGCAAAGTTTTATCTTCCAATTAGAGCCTCTGATCACATCTTTTTATGTGTCATTGTCTTTGAAAATAGCCTAGGTGCTACCAATTGTGTATTTAGAGAACTGCATTTTTGCATCCATTTCAAATTCCAAGCTGGTAATCTCTGCCGAGATGCTCTCTGGCTAGGGCCAGCCAATTAAAAAAATACTCAAAATGTCAGGAATTGAGGGCTAAGAGGTACACTGCAGGGGTAGGAAGGGTTTCTCCAGGAGGCTGTGCAGAGCCTAGGCTGGGCCAGGGTAGAGTTTTTGCTCTCTCTGAGCCTCCTGCCACAATCTTGGGTTAGAAACAAGTTCTGCATAGACCATGGTGTGCACACAGACCATAGTGCAGGCAGATTCTGGCCACACTTCATCTCCTGTGACTAGCTCCCCACTTTCTCCATTGTTCTTGACCCATCCCCATGTGTGCTATGAGTACCTTGATGTATTCAGCTGCTGTGCAGCATCTCCTCAGCCCTGGGCAGATTGCAGAAACTCCTGCAGCACAGTGCTTGCTGTGTCCTGGCCTTCATTAGCCCAGCTGCCACCACAGAGGCTTTTACTTGGCTCAAGCCATCAAAGCCCAACTCCATCCCGGATCCACGTTCAGAAAACTCTTGTGGAAGTCTCCAGTCCTGCACTTGTTTCTTCTAACTAGAAATCTTTGGTATACTTGCCTGGCTGCTGATTTATAGCTGAGTAATTGCTGGCTCATCTGTGCTGCTGCAGACTTTGGCTACCTCTGGGTCAGGGGCAGATATTCTGTTATCTCAGCTGCTGGCACCCTGCTCTGCTCAGCCATGCAAGTTCCAACCACCACAGAAAGCTGGAGGGAGGCAGAGCTGAGAAGGACTCTGGACTTGCTAAAAACTAGTTCATGCTTCCCAAAGTTATTTCCGTGAGACACAGAACAATGAAAGGGAATTCTGGATTTCATTCAGATAATTAAGATGACCATTTTGCTGGCAAAGATGGACAAATTACATTTTCATGTCTTCAGGTGAACCTTCCCCTAACTATTGAGGAGAACCAGAAATGTTTTCATGGAAATCATGTTTCATCAGGAAGCTCTCACAGCTGGGAATAAAGGAGGTAAATGTTTTACAGGGATTATTAACACCAGTGTCCTGACAAGATAGGGTGTATTAAGTCTTTTTTTCACATTCTTTTGTATACACTAATTCAAGTCCTAGAACCACTCAACAATTTTTGGGCTCCTTTCCCCATTGTATCAGTCTCTGCAGGTGCCATTACAACAGATCCCTGTCCAAACAGCTGGTATGGTCTATGACTCTCTGTCCTCTCCTTCACAGCAGCCACTCAGAACTGTAAGGTAGAACTTCAAATGCTTTTGAAGTTTTTCAAAGGCTATTTGGCAAATTACAGGATTTAATGTGACCCATGTGTCAGGGCCAGACGGGTTAAGGGAAGGCCCTGCTCAGAGGTGCAGCAGCAATGGATTTCACCCTGCCTGATCTTGGATGAACATCTTGGGTAGCACAAAAGTATCCAGTCATCCTGCTCCCACCTACATCAGCCTTGCTTTTTCTACAATTCCCACTTGAACATGTGCTGTTGGCCCTTGGACTGAGCTGCTGCATTGCCACACTGCAGCTAGGGGCTCCTCTTGTGCCGGGGAAGAACCACTGAGGGTGGTCTGCAGGGCCAAGGAATGCAGCTCATCCACCATCCACCATCCACCACTTCCATGGATCTGGGTGACACATCACATTTACAGCTTTGCAGCCACCTGTTCCTGTTTCTGCTTCTCAAGGTTGCTTGTTGTCTTATGCTGACAGAGGAATATACTCAACATATTCAGCATGTACTAAATGAATTTAACTCCTTTGTCTAAAGGCAAATGAAGGCACTCTCAAGGGGTGTCTCATCCTTCACCCTGTCACCAGCAGATCTGTGAAGAACTGTGCAGCTATGAAGAGAAGCAAGTAAAATGGGATGTGAAGAACATATTTTGGGCTAGGCACTTCAAAACTAAACTGCTTTTTCGCTCTGCTTTCCTTTAAGATCTGCAAAAGCCCTGATAACTCTCTGCTTTTCTATTAGCACTTAGATTTTTTTGAAAGACATTAAAAGAAATCTGACTATAACCCCATGTAATAACCTTGTATATGTCAGGATTTCAGGATTAGGGGTTTTTTGTTTGTTTTTTTAAGCCATATGTAAACAAAAATGTTTCTGAATATCAACTGGTCAATGAATAATGAATTATCTTTGATTCAGTCTTGCTGTGTTGGGTTAATAACTTTTACTAAGCTATAGAAATGCTTGTCAAATTTATTCTTTTTCCCCCCTACCCTGTTTTTTTGTGTGTTTTTGTTTGTTTTTGTTTTGTTTTGTTTTGTTTTTTTAACTCAGCATTTCCAGAAATTGCTGGTTGATTTTTAAAACAACTGACAAAGTAAAACCTACACAATGCAAGAGAAATAAAAGATAGTTCCACATGTTATTTTGCTCAATTTGCTAAACTACATTTGTGCTGATAATAAACTTCCACTCCCTACCCTAAAAAATTAAACTCAGCCCTTTGCATTGTTCACTTGCATTTTTTGTAAGAAGGAGACCAGCTAGAAACAGATTGTGCACAGTGCTATCCTTTGCCAGACTTGGTGTCACCTTTGCACTGAATGGTTTAACAAGTGTGTGTTAAATGTTATCATAAGAGCTGAATTGTAAAATGGTGAAATCATCTGAAAGTGCAACATGCCTAAGAGGCACAGCACAGTTCATGTCCATTAGAGCAAGCTCAGTCACAAATATTCTCTTGATACATGCCAGGAAATTGTTATTTTCCTGCAAACACAGAGACAGAAAGCTGAAATCAAAGGGTATTTTTCATCGTTAGCTCCTGTTCCTTTTGCTGCATTTTATTTGTTCCACCCTGGCCCAAACTCTACATAAGAATTAAAGCAAATTGGATGGAAAGATTTTTCAGAATTTTAAAGAATAAATACCCATTAAGGCCCAAAGACCCTCTCTGCTTTTGCAGAGGTCCAGGGCCATGGGGAAGGGAAGGGGGATACACTGGGTGCTGTAGGGCTTAGGTGAACAGCCCCCAAACTCCTACCACTCCTAGCTTTGCTGCTAGGTCACATATTCCTCAGAAATTCAATTCATGGTGCAGGAAGGGTGAGTAACAGCCCTGTGTGTGCAGACAAATAATTTCTCATCTCTGTCTTCTACTGTCTCTGTGTCCTGCACTGGCAAATGCAGTGCATTAATTCACTTTATCCTGATAAACATGTCAGCAGATTTGAGAAAGCAAATTCGTTTCTGCTCCACCAAAGCCAACCAATCCATGTCTGTATTTTCCTTTCAACACAGAAGTGTGATCTGCTGGGATTTACCAACAGTTACTGAGCAGGATGAGTTCTGTCCCAGGTGGTGCTGTAACTTTCCTAACTTTGCCTATTATCTGTGTGGAAACTGCAGTGGAGTCTCTTACCACCATGCAGAGTTCTGGCTTCCCAACATACTTGGATCATCATTTTTGAGGTTTCAGGAGGCTGAACTTGCTGCTCTATCTCATGATCAATACAGAAGAAAGCAGGCTCAGTGTGGTTCTCCAGTCAGCACCCTCTTTCTGAAGTCTGTGTCCTCAACAAGTTTATTAAGGACAACTTCACAGGAAGCCCAGGGCACTAATCACTTGGGATTAGACAGTGTGCTCCCTTCCCCCATGCCACTCTCTTCTGGGCTGGACCAAATAAATGCCATTGCTTTAATGCCAGACAAGCAGCTTCTCCCAGGGGGCAGTTCCATCTGTGTATAGCCTCTTGAAGATTTTGGCCAGGACATGTGCATCTTTGTTAAATGCTTTGTCTTAGATGCTGTATTAATTACATTTTATAATTTTTCTGCTGCTTCAAACTACAGAACAATTTAAAACTGATATATTCAACAGAAACTGAGTAGGAAAGTATTAATGTACTGTGGCAAATGCTCCTAACCCAGAGAAGTGTGCCAGCATCCTCATGAGTTCCCTGATATAATAGTTTTGAGGGACTTCAGCCATCAGAACTGAGTTGTTCAGGATATTTTTCTCAGAATAATCAGTGTGTCTTACAGCAACACCCCCATGACAAACGTCCTGAGCTTACTGACCCCCTGCTTCTCCCATCTGCTGCATCCACCATCCACTCACAGTTACCTGGTGGTTGCCTTGGATGCAAAGAGCTGGAATTGAATTGGTTTAAGGAATTCAGGAGAATAAATAAAAAAGCCCAGAGGCTAAATGTGAAGCTGAATCAAGGCCAGCTGAAGCTGGTTTATAAAAACCACTACCAATTTCCAAATAGATACCAATTCTTAGTGGATTTGTCCCATTTCTTGGATATACAATGACTAATTTGATCTAGTCCAAATATTGATCCAGAAAATTTCTTGCTTCTGTTGAGTAAACACGAACAGGTTTTGCTTGGCCATGACTACCTTTAAAAAAAGTAACATTATGCTGTTACTTTCGTACAAAACCCTTTTTCCCAGTCTTGGCTGGCAGTTACTTTCAAAAAGGAAGCTAGAGTAATTATTTTAAACAATAGATTTGCTAAGCATCATCTTAGCATAGGAGTTTGACATTCAAATTTTTTTCCAGAACTTTCTTGCCAAGCCAGGCTCATGGTTCTTTGACAAAATAGTCACTTACAAGCTTCTGTTTAGGTTTTTTTTCACTTGTGATTATGAAATCCTTCCATTCATCCATGCAGAGAAATACATGCTTCTCCTTAGTTTGTAAAAGTCTCTTTTCCATAGGTAGTGGTGATTTTTAACTCTGCCACCAGGAAAAACCATTCATATCTGTAAAGCACCTTTCAAACCAAGCTTTTACTTAACAGAAGAGCTCTCACCAAGGAGGAGACTTTCCTCTCCAGTAAGCTGTAAGCTGTGCCTCGAAGGCCAGGCAGGTGTAGCAGCAAGACCCACAATATTCATACTGCCTTTTGTAGTGATTCTCAGCCCTTTGTCTGTAGCTCTAAAGGAGTTACCAAACAGCTCTGGCATTTCTTTTCACTTTGCTGTTGACAGGACCCTGTTCTCCTGGATAACACTCCTACACATTGCTGTAAGCTTGTGTCACCCCACCAATTACATGAAAATAGCTCCACTTGGGGTTAAAACCCTGATTGCCATGGTAGAAGCCTTAAATATAAATCAGGCTTCTTCCCATGAGTGGGAAGGTGGTGGTAGGTACACCCTGCAGTGTGGGGTAAGGACAGAGCTATCTCAGCTGGCTCTTGGGCTCCCAGAGCAGTGCAACAAGTTAAGATTACACAGCTTTTCTCTGGAATTAGTTTTAGGTATTTCAAAGGCCAAGTCAGGTCTCCAGCTGATGTTCCTTATTTTTTATTTGCTTCTATACATACAAGATTTCTTAGAGAACAGAACAGTCTCATGAGAGAGTTGTTAATTAAACCTTTCAGCCATAACATCCCAAAACTGCAGGAAATACTGAAATGGTAAATAATAAATATTTTCACAAAAGCAAGCTGCTTTTGTGCTCTTCCTCTGTCATTGTCTGTAGCTGGCAGACCTCATCTACAAGGCAGTATGGTTCTGTGATATTTTGTTGTTTGGCAAGTACAGCCAGAGATCTGTAAAAAGAGACAAAAGGCTAGGAGCATGTGCTCAGGCTATCACAGCTCCAACAGAACATCCTCACCGGGGCTGCATGCCCATGATTGCCAGGATTATGCCAATTTCTCCAGGAAAATAACAGTAACATCAGAGAAGGCAATAACATGATAACAGAGTTACCCACAGAAACTGGAATCACACCTCTTTTTCCTGTGACAACCAAACAACAAAGAGCTGTGCTAGAGTCCTGTTGCTTTTCAAAAAGTTGGGATTTCTTAACCCAGATTCAGGATGGATTACAGCCTACTTCTGTGCACATCCCTTATTTCTGCTGCACAGAGGCAGAACACTCTATTTCTGTTCCCTGGTATGGTACTGCTCTTCCCTAAGAGATCTACACCTACAGCTGCACTACTGACCTGGAAAGGGACAGAGAACTGAGGGAGGAACTAGAAAAGGAGAAGAGCTGCTAGCCTGTTCTGCTTTATAATGAGGTGTCAGGGAGGCAAATGAGGAGCAGGTTTTATAAACTGAGAGCCACAAGTACTGCTTTAGTAACAACCAATCCTTTGTAACTATTCCTGCTTTGTACTATAGCTGTTTGCAGTAAGTAACTGAGTGGGAAGCTCAGCTAAGGACTATTGTTAAGCTCTGGATTTTTTTTCTCCCATCTGGACTCAGAGTTAACTTGAAAGCTGGGGGAGGCTGGGAACTAGTGATGAGCAGAGATGATGGGAGGACTCTGGTGCACTTTACATGGAGAGCAGAAATGTTCCTGCAGGTCTCTGTGTTGCCTGATGCAAAGCACCTCTTCTGGCTTGCAAATAGCATCTGGGAGAGGTTCAGCTCTATATAGAAAATAAAAGAGCTGCTTTCAAAGAGGAAATGTGCAAATTAAAGCAGTAACTGGATTAGACTGTGAGTATAACTTGCCTTTTATGTCATATGTGCTTAGTCTTGATCATACTCATTATAGCAAGTGCAGCTCAGGATTGTTTAAACCCAGAGTCAGGACAGTTGAACAAAGCCTGTGGGGCAGTGGGGTCTTGCGGCTGCTGTGAGCAGGCTGGTAGAGAGGTGTCAGGAGAGTGACTGGCTTTGGGCTTCCTTCTGAATCACATGTGCTATTTCAGCATCATCACAGGACAACAAAAACACACAAAGAAGTCACACTTCTGCTCTTGTACTTTTTTTGTTATTTTTAATATTTCCTACCTGATGTGTTGTCCTGTCTCTTAGTGTCTTTACCTTGCTGTAAGCAGAAGATTCACGGACACTCTCTGCCTGATACTGTCACTCAGAAAAAAAAGATGGGGTAATGCTCTGATTTGCAGGTTCACAACATCCCAGGCCTGGGCAGGGAGCAGAGACCTACCCCTTGCTCCTCCAGAGCAGCTGCTGAGTGCCCTCATGGACGCCTCTGGGGACAAGGACTATGGCAAAGCAGCTGATCTGGTTTGGAGCCTTTCTTTAGGGCTGCTTTAAGCAACAATGGGAATATAACCCGTGGGTTTGACCCATCCTGAGTAAGGTAGACTCTCATTTGTGGAGCTCCAGGTGTTTATGGGCTCATGTTCTTCGTTTATCCACTGCAAATGTGAATTCCTGAACACATCTTGCAGCTTCTTGTGCTGTGTGTACAGTGACTGTGTATCCACTTAGCCCTCAGCAAATACAAGCTAAAACTCATTATCCTGCTTTGCCTGGCTGCTGATTCTTGAATGTACGTAACATACTACTGATTCATTTCATGGCTGCATTGCCATGATCAGCACTTTGGTTTCTGTTTGTTTAGGAGCCCGTTGGGAGGTCAGTGAGCACTGCAGTGTGCTTGCCACCTCCCAGGGCAAACTCCTTAGCCACTGCTTTAAATAAAGTGACATTTATATTGAGAAGCAAATTTCTTTTTGTGTAGAAGCAGTTTGCAGAGTAAACAGAGAGGAGGGTGAACAGATTCAGACTTCATTTGTGTGAAGACATGGAAACTATAGTTTACTGTTCTGCTGTCTCATTGCTTGAAATTACAGACTCAAAGGGGTTTTTTTTGTTGGTTTTGTTTGTTTGTTTGTTTGGTTTTTTTACATAACAGATTCAAACATTGGCTCCTGAGATCATATTTAGACACTCACTCAAGTTTCAAGAGTACCACATACCCATAATCTGCTACTGAGGTCAGACAGTGGGTTTCTGGGGTGAAGAGAAGACCAAGATGTTCAGTCTTTTTTTTTTTTGTAACTAACTGTAGAAGTGGATTCTAAGTTTTGCCTTGTTAATTTTTGTAGCTATAGCCTGGAAGCAGCTTCTTCTGAGCTGACCTTGGAAAATATGTTAGGGGTATTTTCAGTTTTCCATAGCAGGAAATGTTATTTGCATCTTAGACTCCTCTCCCTTTATAAAAAGAACAAAAAAGGACCAAATTATGTAGCAACAAACTGCAAACCAAGAGCTTTCATATTTTAAAACCAAAATGCACGTTTTTATATATGAACCTTCTTTTTCATAGAGGAGACACTGTTCAGCTTGTTCTGCATTTAACTGTTACAATTGGTCTGTGTAATGCACAACAGGATCTTTGTGCCTTTGCCATCGCGTGTACCACGGACCGTAAGTGTTAAAACATTTCTGCATTTTTGCAGGAATAGACTCAGTCCTCGGGGAAGGTACCTCATGGATCAGAGCAGTGGAAACAAACTGGCTGCAGGGAGGCCAGGGCCATGCCTGGAGCTTGGAGCCCGAACTGCCACATCAGCATCACTTCCAATGGCAAGTCCTTGAGGAAAAACTGATGCTGTGTTGGAAGAGAAGTGATAGGAGCATCTTGCAAAGCCTGAGGCTCAAGGCAATGGGTCTCAGGGATGTCCATGGCTGTGACAGATAGTTGGATATACCTTGAGCCACATCCCGACCAAGCAGATGAACCACCTTCAGGTAGAGGAGCACGTGGTGTCATGGCTAACGCTGCCTGGCACTGGTACAACAGCTCTGCTGTGGGTGTCCCCAGGTGGAGAGGAGGGATAAGCCACCAAGAACTCCTCATGCCATGTCCCAGCCTAGATTTTCCTGTGCCCTTCTGTGGGTGCTGGGCTAAAGTGAGACTGTGTACCCTGGCCACCTCTTCCTGGTCCCACAAATGTCACGGTGAGGCCTGAGCTGGCTCTGAGACCAGCAGGAGGGCAAACTGATGGTTTTTGGTTTTTTTTCTCTGTCGCACCAACATTCTGTATGCTTCTTCAGGAGATCTTATAGCCACTGTATGAATTCAATATAAGACCTAGCTTTAAAGAGCTGGATAAAGCAAAGAAGTATCATATTGGCAAGATATAAGACAGCCACCGAGTGTTCATTTCAGCCAATTATTTTCTGGCCTGTACTGTATCTTTGTTAAGACAGAACAGATCCAGCAAAGAATGTCCCCACAAACTTATATGTTGTAGCAGAGAGACTTTCTGGAGAATGTGGGTTGAAAAAGCAGCTCAGAGCTATATGGCAAAACCCCAGTTCCACATAACTAATGATGCTGTATCATCTTGCAATAAGATATGAACAATTTTTCTCTCAGTTGTGTAATTTCATCCCAGTGTTGCAGTGTCAGCATCACATGGTTTGGGGGCTCCAGGCCCTAGGAATTGTGAATGTGGAGAAAAATCCATCTGACACCACCATCTTGGAAAGGCTGCTGCAATAAACACTCCCTAGGCTTCTGCTACTTGCTCCAACCCCAAATGGGTCCAGTCACTCCAAAAGTTCTGGGATGTTCTGATGAACACAATGAGTTGTTCCTAGCTTCAGCTTTTCTGCATTTTACCTAGATGTAGTTAATACCTGCACAGGCTCGTAGCATCAACCTGCCTGTGATAACTTGGATCCTGAGAATTCCTTTCTCACAGTATTTAGAGAAAAATCTGTCATTAGTACTGCAGAATCCTGATCAGCCCAGGAGTTCTCACTTGCTCTTTGAGGCATGTGTATTAAAGTCTAATTAATGTTAGTAGTAACAAAAAATAGCTAAGTATTATTATTATTAAAAGGAGGATGCTGAATCAACAAGAATTCCCTCCTTTCTTCTGCTGTATAAACAGATAGCTCAGCTCCACGCTCTCATGCTGAAGATATGTTTTCTAGATTGCAGAAAACATTATGGCTCTCTCACAGACCTCTTCCAAGCGTTGGAAGATTCTGGATTTTGTTTGCCTGTTTCTCCCCCTTTTTTTTTTGTCCCATTACTCAAGAAAATATTTCAGAACAATGACATTTACCCAGGTCTAACAAATCACCTGCCTTGAGTGCCATTTGTCATCACATCTACAATTTGCCTGCTTTACTAATAACCTGTCCTTAGTTACACACATGATGGATCTGCTCAGGCAGCCATGAAACATCAGTGACAGGGCAAATTCAGCATCTCCAGTGTCAACCACTGGCTCTGGTGGCAAGGTGCAAGGAATGACTGTCCCAGGCTGAATGGGGTCGATGACATGTCCTCTGTTACTTCATTCCTGAATTTCAGGAATTAGAAATGCTGACTGAGCACTTTGTTAGTCTGCCTGTATTGCTTTTTTGCTTTGCTGCCTAGTATAGGCAGGTGAAGATGGTAACTGGAGAGGAGACAGTTATGGTAATTTCCAGCAGTCCATGTTCTCAGGGAAAGTGAAATGAGTCAAGAGGTTGATAAGTTTTCAGGAGAATGGCTAAACTGAGACAAAAAGAAATCTTACCTCTTTGACAGCATATATTAAAGCTTTTCAGCCAGTTAGTGAGATGATTAACATCTGCAGGACTAGTTAATACTGACCTTCCATGACTTTTTAAATCTCATTTTACTTTTCAGGAAAAAATCTATAGAAATTACCTGCAATGGTAGTATGGTATCTTTCCTACAGTTTTTCTGCAGTAATTCCCATTTCTGAGGATACTTCATCTCGGTTTTGGGATAAATTCCAGTATGAGAAAATTTCTTCTTTTGCATTCTTGAGGTGATGAAGATGGAAGTATAGTTATTCAACAGCCCAATTTCAGCTCTTGGCAGGCTTTTCCATGGAGTCAATTAGAAGGGGAGACTTTTCTTATGACAAGGTCGATGTGGAGGCAGGAAATTAGGAGTATGCAGCTGTGGGCAGAGCTGTGAGCAACTGTAAATTCAAAGCTCACATTTATCTCACTGCACAACTAAGTTGCACAACAATGATTTTCTCCCCACTTGCAAATGTCAAGATGAGATATGCCTATGAAAGCTTAATGCTCAAGCCTGACTCTGAATTTGTGAATAAAACACAACATCCAGAAGGATTTACTGCAGCATAGCAGAATTAGGAAGATAACAAACCTGTCTGTAGTGTATGGAGGCAATGGTAAGCAATCCCTTGTAGCTCATTCTCTCTCTCTGCCCTAAATTTTTTTTCAATGGATGGAGGAAATTGTGCAAAGATATCAAAGTTCTTTTGCAAGGTAACTGTGTTAAAAAAATGTGGTAAGAATAGGAAAAACTGAAACACTTTTATCATATTAAGCTAAACCAAGACAGAAATTTTGTACTGCCGTGTGCTTCTCATAGTGCATCTTTTTCCAACAGCATAACAGAGTTTGTTCTGAGAACTGCCAGTGACAGAAGCATCCTTGGTAGGCTCTATTTGTTCCCAGGGGCACAGGTAGATCTAGCAGCCACTGCAGGGTGTATTGTCTATCTCCTGGCACCATTCTTAATAAGAAATGTTTTTTTTAAAGAACACTGTATTCCAGCAACCAAGACTCATATCCATAAATGCAATAGCCAGATGATGTTGTGTTATATACTTGGAAATGTTTCTCTGGTGTAAACTGCTGCTGCTTCACTGACTCAAGCAAAGTTTTCTTCTTTTATAGCCAGTGAATGGCTGATTACAGCTGATGACTTAGTTAAATTCTGCACAACCAGCATGGAATCTCGTCTGAAAAATAAAAAATGTCACAGTAGATGGGTGAGCTGCTAGAAAAACCTGACACTTGGAGAAAATTCAGTTGAATTGGTAGCATATTAAGGCTGTCCAAACTTGTGGTAGATCTCAGTTCAGAACTACTATGAACATTGTCCCATGAGTCTAGGAAGTCTGAGATTCTCATTTTACTCCAATCCCCCCTGCAGCATAAATTGATAATGTATGAGCAATTGGCCTGACCTAATGCTGCAAAATGTTCACATGAGATAATATGTATAATTAAGTGCTTCACCTTGTCTTATCCCATTTGTGCAAACATTCATGCATGCAGAGCTTTGATAGTATTCATGCTCACAGTGGCTGTTGCTCTGACAAATCAGGGCACTTGTGAGACAGGAAGGATGATGGTTATTAGATGTCTTCCAGTATAAATGGGGTCAGACTGCTCCACGTTCATTCCATGCTTGGCTGCTCCCTTTGTCTCCCAGAAACAGGCCAGTCCAAGAAAACAGCAGCTCACAAACAACTTGCCATCTCAAGTATGCACAGGCTTTTTACTGAACAGTTACTGACAACAAATAAATCAATCAAAAGTACAACTTCTTTTGTGGATAACTCATGGGCAGAGAAAAGCTGGCCTGGTAAATTGTTTGCAATGAATAATTCAACCAGTCAAAGTGCATTTGCTCATAAAAGAGAATGAAAAATGAGATGTACTAGAGGCACCAATGTGTTGTCAAGCCAAGATGAAAATGAAAGCAAAGAGTAGGGCATTTTGCTGCCATCCCTCTCTCCCCTGCATTAATACCCAATAAAGCTGAGACCCTTTGAAAGCTTAAGAGCTTTACACTCCAGCAGGAAATGCCAGAAGTAACGGAGTGAGTACCATGTCATACTGTTCCTTCCTTGAGATTCTGCACAAATACATCATTTCTGTTATTGCACATTCCCATTGAGATGGTGCCCAATGGCTCCATTTGGGCTGGCTCATGCTGTATGAGGGTCTGAGGGGCATCCCCCCTGAAGCCACTGCATCTAAGGGTGACCACTGAATATGACAGCTGTGCACGCCAGCAACTGGTGAGACCTGACCTCTCTGCAGCTGTCAAGTTTCAGCTCAGAAGCAGGATTATGCAAACACTGATTTCAAACATGTTCCAGAGAAATTTAGGAGCAGCTGGTGATTAAGAAGATGGAATTACCACAGCAGGTTTCTTACTGCTCTATGTGGTATTATTAGCTGGATGCAGAATGTTGCCCCCAGCTGAGTAAGTCAAGGCTGTTGTCAGTATAAAGGATGCTGCAAGAAATTGCAGTGCTGGTCAAGGTGCTGTCTCCACTTGGAAATGCATATTAGCAAAACCAGCCAGGAATCTGCAGAACATCATGCCTGGCCTGTGAGAAGAGTGGTGTGGAAAACGGACAGTTTTAGAGAAAAGCTTCCAGGCTTTTCTTTCACTTTTCTTGGCTTTTGTTTGAGCTGTAATATTTAGGATAATCACATAATTGAGAGGCCATTTCAGATAAATCAGAAGGGACATTTATATGTGGATGCTACACCTCAGTCTCAAAAGATGCAAAGAATAATCTTTGTGTGTTCAATGTGCGTGTTGTGTGTCACCTTCCTCGTGACATCGTGCTTCCACTGCCAGGGCTCATGGTGCTGAGGATGATGGCAGCTGGATTGCAGGGAAAAACACGACTCTGAAGCTGAGGAATGCTGCTGTTTTCTTCACACTTTGGACCATAAGTGTTGAGAAAGAGGATTTTTCTACACACTTCCACTATGAGCAGTGTGATATGGGGCAGCAGACCTTGGGCTGGAACAGGAGTTCAGGCAGAGCTCTCTCCGTAGCTGATGGCTCAGTGTTTTTCCCTAGCTGAGCCTCAGTTTTCTTATCTGTTCTTTGGGCACAAGAGGTATTAACCTCACTGGTAAAGTGTTTGAGATCCACTGGGGAAATACCCCTGATAAGATGAGAGGTTGTTATGAAAACATCTGAAATTCCTCCATGACTGTTTTCAACCCCTGCTTTGCTACATAGTGGAAAAAATGTTTATTAATGCCTCTTTCTTGGCTGCTCTGCCACAGCCCTGGGTGATTGCTCTAATATTTTCCCCCTCATGCTCCATCCTCCTTCTGTAATCCACCATTGCAGTTCACTCCACGGGCCACCTAGTCATATGGATGTCTTAATTTTTCCTAGATGATTCTTGCTCCAGGGGCAACTACAACAAAATACCACCTCTTCTCCTCCAGTTCTCATCCTGATACCAAGTAATGGCAGGAGCAGTTCTGTTCTCCCCTTGGGCAGAGACTCCTTTGCTATGGTTACTGCTGCCTATTCCCAAATGCTGCAGACCCTCTCAAAGCTGATAGTGCATTTCAGCACATGTAGTCTTTAGCTGGGTGGTAATATTGATGGCTGATTCTTCTGGGCAGAGGATGTATATGAATGCCCAACCAATAAGTAATGCACTGTGTGCACAGCGGGGTGCATTTTAAAAAATTTTTCACTTTTTTATTATGAGGAGTGACAGTTTGCTGACTTTGTCTTCTGTGGAGGTGAGAGTGAAAGCACTGTGGCTCCTCACCAGAGCTGACCTCTGCCCATTGCTGCTGCTCATTGTTCACACACCAGAGACCAAGACTAATGGTGGTTATTATGTTATTCAAGGGAAGGAGACAGAAATAGCAGTAAACAGAGTGCTGCAAAACAATTCACCAAGGGCAGCTTTCCTCAAATGCATCTTAAACATCTCAGTGTGCTGCTGGGATGCCTAAAATGCTTTTGAATTTTTTGTATTTCTTTTCTTACAGGAGCCAGTCTTTTTCCTTGCAGGGCACAAGGATTAAAAGCACTTAAAAGCAACAAAAGGAGGCCAGTTCATTTGGTGACCAAACACAGGTTGCTGTTGTGAGAACCAGAAATAACAAACCACTTTTGAAACAGAATCACCATCAAAGGCAAGGATAGGGGCATCATCCTTGTGTGATACAGGAGGCTGTCAATCTAACTGCCTCCAGTAGATGGGCAGGATATCCTGGGATATCCTGGGATATCCTGGCTCATGCCTTGTGAGAGCCACTGTTTCAGCACCACTCTTTGTGCCATTCCTGACCTTGCCACATAGTACATGGCACCTGGACCGGAGGACTGGGTTGCTTAGCTCCCTCCACCCTTGCCATCACATTTCCCCAGCTGCCTTTCTACTGCTGGTAGTCATATAGGGGTCAGTGTGACTTACTGGAGTAAGATTTCAAAACTTGCTATGGTGCACTGGTTCTCAGTCAGGATTTACATGTCTGGCATGCTGCTTGCTTGACATCTACTTTCTCTGTCACTATTAATATTAAGAGACCCATGAGGGTGACAGCAAAGGAGAGGGCATTCAGCATCTGTTATACTGGCTAAGGAAGAAAGTTATGGCAGTGTCCAGGTATGAGGGTGGCAGAGGAACAGAGCCTGGTGTGTTGGAGCTGCATGGCACTT
Organism: Florisuga fusca; assembly: GCA_038090715.1. Lineage (NCBI taxonomy): Eukaryota > Metazoa > Chordata > Aves > Apodiformes > Trochilidae > Florisuga > Florisuga fusca. The sequence goes on from JAAWXA010000017.1 coordinate 8,873,107, forward strand.
AAGTGCTTACAAGCTGGGTGGAAAAAATGTTGAGCTACAGGAAACAATGTTCTTTCAGTAACCACTGAAAAGTGTAAAGTCAGACATTTAAGAGCACCCCTGGAAGAAAAATAAAGAGAAACTCTGGGTGAACTGATCAAAAAATGAAAATTTCATTTGCCCCTCCTTGGTTAGAGCACTCTCTTTTCAGAACATCAGCCTGTCTCCATCTCTTTCTAACACACACCACATCTACTCCTGCCCAAAAACTGCTCAGAAAGGAAAACAGACCTGCTAGGGGAACAATTTGCAGATTTTTCTGTTCTGCAATGAAAGAAGAGAAAGAAGCAGGGGGGGGAGGGGGAAGCCATGGGATGGCACAGAGCATGAGGTGGGTCAGCCCCCAAAGGCAGCTGAGGAGCAGCAGAAGCAGCACCAGAGCTACAGATGCTCCTTAGGCAGCTGCATCCAGGCAGCCTGCATGGCCCGAGCTCCACACACTGCCTGCAGGCAGCTCTTGTGTCAGCAGCTCTGCCCTGAAGGGTAGGGGGAGCAGCAGTGAAGATGTGTACACACAAGCAGCAAGACTGGGGCAGGGATGATATCTTCTTCCTGGCCTGGGATGCCTCTGGGCTGCAGAGGATGGGAGTGCAACACAAAGGTGAATGGCTGATCAGGGAGGGTGGGGAAGGAAAGGCATGTAGGTAACAGTCACTCAGTCGAGGTTGGTTTATTGACTCACTTGAGCTTCATTCAATAACTTGCAATCATAACACATCACAAATGGCACAAGGCATTGCTTCATTACCAGCTTGGCTTGTGCTCCCACCCCAGAGCGCTTGGGGTTTGGTCTCCTAAATATGCATATTTGGCAAGGAAGGAGAACTCATCTCCTGCCATCCTTTTAGAAACACAATAAAATGAAGCTTCTGTATGCTTTTAGGGTTTAAAAGGTTTCTCAAAGCAAGTCCCAGAAAGGCTGTGATAACTCCATCCCAAGGCATGGCCTCACACCTGGACTCTGAACCTGTGTCCTCAGTCCAGGGCCTGTCACTGGGTGCTTCCAGTAGTATCCAATGTGTATTTCTCAGCAAACTCTGCTCCACTTGGAAAGTTCCTGGCTGCCTGGAAGTTATTATTTGCAACAGTTCTGGCTGCTGCAGAACACTGTATGTGAAAGGCAATGCCTTGGGGAACATCTCTCTTCTGGTTCAGACAGCTGCTTTCTGCACTGGGCTACACCCAGACATTGCCACATCTGCTACACACTGTGGGAGCAACCTAGGGAGATGCTTGGCCACACCATTCCTGCTCTGTTTAGGTGTCATAGAAATGCAGCAGGCAGAGCTGCTCTTTAGGCAACAGCTCATACAGTGACACCATTCACGGGGCAGCACGTGCCCTGTTCATGTGCCTGCATCCTCTGCTTCCACTTCAGCAGGTCATCTGCAGCTTGCTGCCTATAGCAGGAGGGATACAAAGGCATGAAAAGCCTCTCAGTTCATCCCTTGCTTGCCCAACAAAGAACAAGAAAAAAAAAAATTTGTTGTTTAAACAGACAAGATTCCCTAGATTTGCAGGATTAGGGAAATTCTGTATTTTTATGAAAATCTTTTGATGTGCAATGTCTATCCAAATGACACAGTTGTGTTGGAGGAAATCTGAAGAGTCAGGGAAAACAGACTGGCATTTTTAGCAATTACCTTTCTGATTTTTGAGAAATGCCAACCACTTTAATAATTTTATTCTTAAAAAAGAAAACCAAAATAAAAAACCACAAACAAAGAAAAAAACCCCAAAACAAAAACAAACAAAAAACCCCCAAACAACAAAGCATAATTCATAGAATCATAGATTGGCTAGGGTTGTAAGGGACCTTAAAAATCATCCAGCTCCAACACCCCTGCATGGGCAGAAACACCTACCACTGGACCAGGTTGCTCCAAGCCCCATCCAGCCTGGCCTTGAACACTTCCAGGGAGGAGGCAGCCACAGCTTACTTGGGCATCCTGTTCCAGTGTCTCACCACCTCCACAGGAAACAATGTTTTCCTAATGTCTAACCTAAATCTCCCCTCTTCAACTTTAAAACCACTTCCCCTTTTCTCTTGCTACACACAATTGTAAAAAACCCTACCCCAGCTTTCTTGTAGGTCCCCTTTAGATATTAGAAAGTCACTATAAGGTCACCTCAGAGCCTCCTCTTCTCCAGGATGAACAACCCCAACTTCCTCAGCCTGTCTTCATAGGGGAGGTGCTCCAGCCCTGTGATCATTTTAGTGGCTCTCTGGACACATTCAACGAGCTCCATCTCCTTCTTATGTGACATGGGACTCTGGAACTGGACACAGTTCTCCAGGTGGGATCTCACGAGAGCAGAGTAGAGGGAGAGAATCACCTCCCTTGACCTGCTGGCCACACTTCTTTTGATGCAGCCCAGGACCCAGTTGGCTTTCTGAGCTGCAGGCAACCATTGACAGCTCATGTTAAGCTTCTGGTTCACCACCACCCCCAAGACCTTCTCCTCAGGGCTGTCCTCAATCCTTTCTCTATATTAATGCATGGGATTGCCTTGACCCAGGTGCAGAACCTTGCACTTGGCCTTGTTGGACTTCATGCAGTTTGCACAAGCCCACTTGCTGAGCCTGTCAAGGTCCCTCTGGATGGCCCTTCCCTCAGTGTGTTGATTTCACCACACAGTTTGGTGGTGTCAGCAAACCTGCTGAGGGGCATTTGGTTCCACTGTCCGTGTTGCCTACAAAGATGTTCAATAGCACTGGCCTGAGTACCAGCCCTTGAGGAACACCACTCAGCACACATCTCCATTTGGACACTGAGCCACTGATCACAACCCTTTGGGTGTGACCATCCAGACAGTTCCTTATCCAGTGAGTGGTCCATCCATTAAATGTGTCATTCCAGTTTGGAGACCAGAATGTCTTACGGGCAGTGTAGAATGCTTTGCACAGCTCCAGGCAGATGATGTCTGTTGCTTTGCCTTTGTCCACTGAGGCTGTGACCCCATCATAAAAGGCCACCAAGTTAGTCAGGTGGTACTTGCCCTTAGTGAAGCCATGTTGGCTGTCACCAGTCACCCCTTTGTTATCCACATGCCCTAGCAGAGCCTTCAGGAGAATCTGCTCCATGATCTTGCCAGGCACAGAGCTGAGACTGACTGGCCTGTAGTTCAGAATTATATCACTGCATATGAAAAAACAAGTTTCCTAGAATCTTTTGAATCATTGTGGAATATGAGCTTCTAGTATCAAGGATTTGGAAAAGACACATTCCTTTGCTCTTCATGGCAGCTGGTGGCCAGAGAGTTGCAGACAGCAGGATTTGTCCCTCAAGGCTGCCAGCAGCATGGATTAGCTCCCCATCTTGGGCTGTGTGGAGCTGCATGCTTTAGCAGATCCACAACCAATTAATAATTTTTTCTGCATTATGGTGTCTGTTGTAATATTTTCGTTGTACATTTCTGCCCTCTGTAGAGAGCAAAGCCAACACTGTGAGGAAGGTGAAGAGGAGGGAATAGCATGTTTCCACACAAATTTGTCTTCTTTTAGAGAAAGGATGGTGTTTTCCATTGTCTCTGCATGTTTATCTACCCCTGCCCCTCTCCCCAGCTTCTTTTGTGGTTATTTCTGCATGTTATCTCTCTTGTGCCATTTGTCAGCAGAGAAGAAGGACAATTTTTCCTGCTCAGTGGGACCAGGCATGCCTGTGCGCTCCTGTGAACCCCTTCCCCAAACACATTGGAATCTCATGGCAGTCCTCAGGCCATATCTCTTATAAAATTGTACAAAAATAATCAGCATGCAACTCAAATAACACATTGCTCTTTCTTCAAAAGTACTCGTGATCTGGACTGGTTTGAGAGGAAAAGATTCTCCAGTGAACCATCTCCCTTCCCAAAATCTGATCCTTTGAATTATTTCCCAAAATATCCAGCTCCAGGAAAAGCTCCAGAAATCTGAATTAGAGAGGCTTTTACTCCACAGTCAAGCCATCAAACATTGCCATTTAGCAGCTTTCTGAAATACAGTATTTCAGTGTGTCTTTGAACAATAGCAGTAATATGAAGAAACCTCACAAGCACAGCTGGTCTAAATAACTATGTGTATGAAATATAAACAGACTTTTTGGGCCTGGTACATACATCCTGCTGCTCTGGATGATTTTTAAACACAGAACACAGCGAGCATCAATTGACAACCCATAAACTATTGAGAAGGGGTGCTGGGCTATTTCTGTATCCTGAAAGTGTGCTGTGTCTGAAGAAAATGGGGAGAAATAATTTTAATTTTGAGCTTAGCTTTACTGAAAGGATTTAGACAAATAAGTACGTTTAAAAATACCTTGGCCTGTAGTTTCTTTTCTTTCTCTGGGGTACGTATTAAGGAGCAACTTAACCATGTATTAATGCAAACATACAAGCAGCTTAAGCCCATAAATATTTTAAGAATTCTTTCTTAAGAGGAAGAAAAAGGATTCAATCTCTAATGCTGAATTTGGGTGAAAGTTATCTCTGTGCTGTCTTTTAACCCTCCCACAGACCCACTTTCCTGTGCAATGGCTAGAGAAGGCTGCAGAGCCCGCAGACCACTGATGTGTGACAAGATGTGTGCCTCAGGTTGTTCATGCTCCAGGCCTTGGACTTCTATGTGACCCACATGCATAACACAAAAAAATTAGAGCATTGCTCCCAAGGGATCAGCCCTGAACTGTTTCTCACAGGAGGTAATATGTGGCATGAGATCTGCTGAAGGAAAGAGGATTCTCATTTCTCAGCCTGTCTCCATCTCTTTCTAACACACACCACATCTACTCCTGCCCAAAAACTGCTCAGAAAGGAAAACAGACCTGCTAGGGGAACAATTTGCAGATTTTTCTGTTCTGNGGCCACATTATGCTTCATCATTGTCACTCTGTAAGCCTGATGCTGCTGAACGTGCTGAAGTCCTGGGGAGGGAATCTGTACATTTTTTTATGATACTGTTGACACTAAACACACATTACATGTAGCCAGTCATGGTGTTAAGTGAAGGGTCTAGTTCATTTCTTTCTTTCTTGGAACAGAGGGAAATATGTATATTATAACAATATATGTTAATGAATATTATTTGTAATTTACTTCTCTCTCCTCCAAAGATGTTTTTTGTTTTTCTCCAGTTCAGGTGATCATTATTTGAATCTTAATAATATCACAGCAGATTCAATATGCATAAAAATATTTTTTAAATTTGTAATATGCACAAAAATTCTAAGTATTTTGTTCACATAAGTAAAGGCAATATTAGATACCCATTAATCTACAGAAATTACTAGATCTACTGATACACTGGACACTATAGTTGGGAAAGTAGCTATCTTTTTAAGAAATACTGAGTCTGTCAAGAAATAAAAGAGGCAGTGGACATCTCTGAGAAAGAAGAAATCCTTGTTGCAGTCCTGGTAACAACATCATCTGCTTCTAGATACCAGGATGAGCAAAACCAAAGAGAATATTGGGACATTTAGTGATACTTTTCTATGTAAGGATTCAAAAAGACAGCACAGCAGAAAAACATGCACTTACCAAAGATGTGCCAAAAGAGTGCTGCCTGTATGCCTGGTGTGACTGCACTGTACCAGGTGCAGGGGGTGAGTACCTGCCTGAGGTGCAGAGGGGGTCATGGGGCATGAGCCAGGGCATCATCAGTCACCAAATTGTCAGGAGGAGATTTCTGCATTCAAAGTGAAAGTTCAGTGACGTTTTTGCAACTTTTTGAGTCTCAACATACTGTTCCTGCCAACAAACTTGTTTATTTGGATATTTGTGGAAGATGAATCATAACAAAGGAATCACAGATGCAGCTGAAACAGGCTACCACCCGGTCCTAATTCTGAGAGCTCATTTTAGGAAAATGCCACTGATTTACTGACACTGACATGCAAAATCCTAAGCAGAAATCAAGCCTTTACTTCCCAGACACACGTTTGATTTTTTTGGCTATGATGGATAATAAGGGAGTTATTATTTAAATTAATTATTTAATGTCTTATTAAAATAAGACAATGTAAACAAAAGAAAGAAAACAGAGAGCATCATGACTGCTGTGATACCTTCAGCCTCAGAAGCCTGAAAGTGATCATAGAATCATGGAATCATAGAATTGGCTGGGTTGGAAGGGGCCTCAGAGATCATCAAGTCCAACCCTTGATCCACTACCGCTGCGGTTCCCAGCCCATGGCACTGAGTGCCACATCCAGTCTCTTTTTAAATATCTCCAGGGACGGAGAATCAACTACTTCCCTGGGCAGCCCATTCCAATGTCTGATCACCCTCTCTGTAAAGAACTTCTTTCTAATATCTAACCTAAACCTCCCCTGGCACAACTTGAGACCATGTAGCATTTCTGTGGAATATCAAGTCTTGACTGCCAGCTTTATCTGTCTCTTATANGCAGGTCTTACGGGGCAGTGTTGAATGCTTTGCACAGCTCCAGGCAGATGATGTCTGTTGCTTTGCCTTTGTCCACTGAGGCTGTGACCCCATTATAAAAGGCCACCAAGTTAGTCAGGTGGTACTTGCCCTTAGTGAAGCCATGTTGGCTGTCACCAGTCACCCCTTTGTTATCCACATGCCCTAGCAGAGCCTTCAGGAGAATCTGCTCCATGATCTTGCCAGGCACAGAGCTGAGACTGACTGGCCTGTAGTTCAGAATTATATCACTGCATATGAAAAAACAAGTTTCCTAGAATCTTTTGAATCATTGTGGAATATGAGCTTCTAGTATCAAGGATTTGGAAAAGACACATTCCTTTGCTCTTCATGGCAGCTGGTGGCCAGAGAGTTGCAGACAGCAGGATTTGTCCCTCAAGGCTGCCAGCAGCATGGATTAGCTCCCCATCTTGGGCTGTGTGGAGCTGCATGCTTTAGCAGATCCACAACCAATTAATAATTTTTTCTGCATTATGGTGTCTGTTGTAATATTTTCGTTGTACATTTCTGCCCTCTGTAGAGAGCAAAGCCAACACTGTGAGGAAGGTGAAGAGGACGGAATAGCATGTTTCCACACAAATTTGTCTTCTTTTAGAGAAAGGATGGTGTTTTCCATTGTCTCTGCATGTTTATCTACCCCTGCCCCTCTCCCCAGCTTCTTTTGTGGTTATTTCTGCATGTTATCTCTCTTGTGCCATTTGTCAGCAGAGAAGAAGGACAATTTTTCCTGCTCAGTGGGACCAGGCATGCCTGTGCGCTCCTGTGAACCCCTTCCCCAAACACATTGGAATCTCATGGCAGTCCTCAGGCCATATCTCTTATAAAATTGTACAAAAATAATCAGCATGCAACTCAAATAACACATTGCTCTTTCTTCAAAAGTACTCGTGATCTGGACTGGTTTGAGAGGAAAAGATTCTCCAGTGAACCATCTCCCTTCCCAAAATCTGATCCTTTGAATTATTTCCCAAAATATCCAGCTCCAGGAAAAGCTCCAGAAATCTGAATTAGAGAGGCTTTTACTCCACAGTCAAGCCATCAAACATTGCCATTTAGCAGCTTTCTGAAATACAGTATTTCAGTGTGTCTTTGAACAATAGCAGTAATATGAAGAAACCTCACAAGCACAGCTGGTCTAAATAACTATGTGTATGAAATATAAACAGACTTTTTGGGCCTGGTACATACATCCTGCTGCTCTGGATGATTTTTAAACACAGAACACAGCGAGCATCAATTGACAACCCATAAACTATTGAGAAGGGGTGCTGGGCTATTTCTGTATCCTGAAAGTGTGCTGTGTCTGAAGAAAATGGGGAGAAATAATTTTAATTTTGAGCTTAGCTTTACTGAAAGGATTTAGACAAATAAGTATGTTTAAAAATACCTTGGACTGTAGTTTCTTTTCTTTCTCTGGGGTACGTATTAAGGAGCAACTTAACCATGTATTAATGCAAACATACAAGCAGCTTAAGCCCATAAATATTTTAAGAATTCTTTCTTAAGAGGAAGAAAAAGGATTCAATCTCTAATGCTGAATTTGGGTGAAAGTTATCTCTGTGCTGTCTTTTCACCCTCCCACAGACCCACTTTCCTGTGCAATGGCTAGAGAAGGCTGCAGAGCCTGCAGACCACTGATGTGTGACAAGATGTGTGCCTCAGGTTGTTCATGCTCCAGGCCTTGGACTTCTATGTGACCCACATGCATAACACAAAAAAATTAGAGCATTGCTCCCAAGGGATCAGCCCTGAACTGTTTCTCACAGGAGGTAATATGTGGCATGAGATCTGCTGAAGGAAAGAGGATTCTCATTTCTCAGCCTGTCTAAAGCAGTTGTTGTCTGGATATATTTCAGCATCTCAAATGTTTTACAAGCTGCTCTCACAAACAACTATACTAAATTTTTGCAGAAACCACTGTGGTGGCTTCACTCTGGGGAAAGAGGCCACATTATGCTTCATCATTGTCACTCTGTAAGCCTGATGCTGCTGAACGTGCTGAAGTCCTGGGGAGGGAATCTGTACATTTTTTTATGATACTGTTGACACTAAACACACATTACATGTAGCCAGTCATGGTGTTAAGTGAAGGGTCTAGTTCATTTCTTTCTTTCTTGGAACAGAGGGAAATATGTATATTATAACAATATATGTTAATGAATATTATTTGTAATTTACTTCTCTCTCCTCCAAAGATGGTTTTTTTTTTTCTCCAGTTCAGGTGATAATTATTTGAATCTTAATAATATCACAGCAGATTCAATATGCATAAAAATATTTTTAAAATTATGTAATATGCACAAAAATTCTAAGTATTGTGTTCACATAAGTAAAAGCAATATTAGATACCCATTAATCTACAGAAATTACTAGATCTACTGATACACTGGACACTATAGTTGGGAAAGTAGCTATCTTTTTAAGAAATACTGAGTCTGTCAAGAAATAAAAGAGGCAGTGGACATCTCTGAGAAAGAAGAAATCCTTGTTGCAGTCCTGGTAACAACATCATCTGCTTCCAGATACCACGATGAGCAAAACCAAAGAGAATATTGGGACATTTAGTGACACTTTTCTATGTAAGGATTCAAAAAGACAGCACAGCAGAAAAACATGCACTTACCAAAGATGTGCCAAAAGAGTGCTGTCTGTATGCCTGGTGTGACTGCACTGTACCAGGTGCAGGGGGTGAGTACCTGCCTGAGGTGCAGAGAGGGTCGTGGGGCATGAGCCAGGGCATCATCAGTCACCAAATTGTCAGGAGGAGATTTCTGCATTCAAAGTGAAAGTTCAGTGACGTTTTTGCAACTTTTTGAGTCTCAACAGGCTGTTCCTGCCAACAAACTTGTTTATTTGGATATTTGTGGAAGATGAATCATAACAAAGGAATCACAGATGCAGCTGAAACAGGCTACCACCCGGTCCTAATTCTGAGAGCTCATTTTAGGAAAATGCCACTGATTTACTGCCACTGACATGCAAAATCCTAAGCAGAAATCAAGCCTTTACTTCCCAGACACACATTTGATTTTTTTGGCTATGATGGATAATAAGGGAGTTATTATTTAAATTAATTATTTAATGTCTTATTAAAACAAGACAATGTAAACAAAAGAAAGAAAACAGAGAGCATCATGACTGCTGTGATACCTTCAGCCTCAGAAGCCTGAAAGTGATCATAGAATCATGGAACCATAGAATCATGGAATCATAGAATTGGCTGGGTTGGAAGGGACCTCAGAGATCATCAAGTCCAACCCTTGACCCACCGCTGCGGTTCCCAGCCCATGGCACTGAGTGCCACATCCAGTCTCTTTTTAAATATCTCCAGGGATGGAGAATCAACTACTTCCCTGGGCAGCCCATTCCAATGTCTGATCACCCTCTCTGTAAATAAATTCTTTCTAATATCTAACCTAAACCTCCCCTGGCACAACTTGAGACCATGTAGCATTTCTGTAGAATATCAAGTCTTGACTGCCAGCTTTATCTGTGGTGCTGGACCTCTGCAAGGATACAGAAAAGACAGTACTCTCTGGCTGCAGGGATGATGCTGGATGCTGGAGATACTCTGGGTAGGAACTCTGCAGGTTCTTGGTGCTGTGGTCCATGTCCAAACAGCATCACAGCATCAGCCTACAAACCCTTTGAACATGGTGTCTTCACCTATCTGCTGAAAGCATCAGGGGTATAATACTGCAAAGACTGCTAGGAGCTCATCTGCTTGCCACTGGCTCTAGGCAAAGCACTGCTCATATGTGTTTCTGGCCCAAAAGCCGATGTACAGTATCAGGAAGATCCACCTTACACAGCACAGAGTGCATCCTTACTTAGCAGATACAAACATCTTACTCAGGGGATCAGATACCTTATTTATGTCAGGAGCCATTGTCACCACATAGTGATTTCTTCAGAGCTAAGGAGGGGATGTAGCAGGAAAAGCTTCTCAGAATGCACAAGGGTGGCAGGCCTCAGTTTGTGTCCCAGGTTTGTGCATGTCATGGATTTTGGGGACACAGAAACAACATAGGAGTGTGGGAGCTCCCCACTCTCTGGGAGTCATCCTGCAGGTGGTGCTGCCAGGATTGCTGTGCCAGATGGGGTGAAGAGACAAGTGCTGCTGTGGGTAATTTCTGCTCTCTGACACTTCTGTAACACAGTCAGGAGAGTGTCCTCTTACTGATGTTGCTGAAGCTGAAAAATAATGTCGCAAAGAACTTCTGGAATTCGGCATATGATAATTTAAAATCTTATCAGGATCAAAAAGTCTCTGATATAAAAAGCCCTTACAACGGTTTTTACAAGGGCTTGATCACCTTTGCTCTGCAGTGGGTACAGTCCAAGGTAAAGTCCAAACTTGAGACTGTAACACTAGCTGAGGGACACTTCCTTTGCTAATGCTGACACTGCTTTTCTAATGCATCTGAAGCTTTGCAGTGGGGGTAGATGCTAACTAACTCTGGAAAACGATGCACCATCACTGCTCCTGTCACAGAGTGGGACAGGATCTTTCCTGAGTGCTCCCCACTGGGCACCAGGTTCATTGAGATGCATAGGTGGCAGGGACAGTGCCACTGGGAAAGGAAAGAGAAAAAGCATGTAGTGTCAGGATCTGCCATGCTGGAGACAAACAGGGCATCCCCCCTGCACAGCCACATTTGCTTTTATCATCTGTACCCTGGTTAATCAACCCAGGAATCAAAAAGCTGCTCTCCAAAACCTTTCATAACCAATGATCCCCCTTAAATCAGTTGTTTGCTTCATACTTTAACTGTTGGAAAAATTATATCCTGTTTCAGAACAGGGGACAAGGTACCATACACTGGGGTTCAAATGCTCCCATACAGGCAACCTGCAAAACCAGCTACAGTCCACAGGATGAGAGGCATTTTGACAGGCACCAGGGAAGATAAGGTGCCATATATTGTACCCTTTGCCCCCTTGGTGCACTGCTGTCCTCAATCTGAGCCATCCCTGACTTTGTCAGTGGTAGGGGATGAGTCTTACATAAACACTCAGAAGGAGATTTGGTCCCCAAAAATGCATCCATCATTCAGACACACCTTAAAACCATAGAAGATGAAAACTCCAGGCTTCCCTGCTTGGCAGCACCCTTGGGTCTCCCTAGAACCAAGAGCTTCTGAACTGCTGAGCCTGTCTTACATCATGACAAGGGGGCTCCATTTTCTTACGACTGCCTCTAGTGTTAGATACTCCAAAAACTAAGCCAGAGGAGGCTTATCAGGCACAAGCCAGATGCCAGGCTGAAGGGCTGAAGAACTATGGCACCCACTGCTATTTGCAATCAGATTACTTGTTCATAACAATTATGCAATCAGTTCGGTGCAGTCAGGAGCCTGTTTTATCATGTGCACACCAAGGTGCAGGTACAGGCTTCAACTGCTTCCTTCTCCTTAAATTCTTTAACAATTTTCTCTTCTGCTGATAGCCCATGAGCTGCTGCCCATGAGTAGTAGTTCACACATCTCCACTTCACAAAATGAATGGAGAAGGTATTTTGGGAGAGCTGAAATTACTCATGGTTTTGGCAAAAGATACACGTGTTTGTTTCAACATCTTCTATTTTCCCCTTTGTTTCATCTTAGCATCTCAGTAACTTTTTTTTGCAATGGTAGATTTGAAAATGCATTGTTTCCATTACCAGCTCTTGCAAGAAGAGTTCCTCACCCTGTATTTGGGTGAGGAAACACAGCACTGTTCAGGTTGAACTAAGTGGTTTTGATTGCTTAAGATTAAATTTTTTTCTCCTCCCTGTCTTGCTAACCCAAACCTCTTCTCTTTTCAGTTTCTTTTCCATTCTGAGCTGACAAATGCTTCCTCTCCTGTGTCTGATCAAGGTCAGCTGCAATACCAGTGCAGTAGGTGGACCTCTCAGTATGTTTCTCTCCCCCTCTCCTCAGGTGTTCTCATTTGCCTCTCTTTGAATTTCCTGAGGTGTGGACAGCAGAGGAAGCAGCCCCATCCATATCCCCATCCATATCCCACATGGAAGGGGAGATCCAGCTGTGACCCCCAGCCAAGTGGGTGGCTGCCCTGCCACACTGACAGTGCCCTGCTGCATGGGTGGCCATCCCTTTCATAGTATAGATCAACTGGCAGTGGTGAAAGCATCCTTACTTTGCAAGACATGAGGATTCAGAGCATTTTGAGCAATGCACAGTGGCACAGTAAGATCCCTTGGTCTGTGGTTCGTAGACTTTTTGTACTTTGTTTCACACAGACTCCCAACACTGTTCGCTTTAGGATGCCTATTTATCAGACACTTAAAGCCTGTCCCCAGCTCATCCAGGACAGTCACTTCATTCAGATCAGCAAACTGATGTGTGGACGTTTAATGGTCTGCACTGGTGGCTTGTTTATTTCTCCTTCTTGATCCCCCAGAATGGAATATTGCCATCCCTGATCCTCTTGCCAGGGCCTTCCTAGGTTATAGAATTGTCATAGGAGAGAGTCCTCATCAACAAAACCATAAACATGGTTTCTGGGAAAGCTGACATATTATACATGCTGCAGATAACTGCTCTGCTAGGAGACAGATAACACAGACAATAAAATTCAAACATGAGTGTTTGCCCAGGAGCTTGTGAACTTGAAGCAGGCAGCAGGCTGCTGGAGGAAGTAGGGAGCAGCTCGTATCTACTACTTCACTGTCAAGGCCAGGGAAGCAGTAAAGAAGAACTCAGGGATTATTTGCTGGCAGCCAGGGACCTGTTGGGTAGATGAGAGAATAGTTTTGGTTGGAAAAGACCTTTAACATCACCAAGTTCAACCGTTAACCCAGCACTGCCAAGTCCACCACTAAACTGTGTCCCAAGGCACCACATCTCCAAGTCTTTTAAATCCCTACAGGGATGATGACTCAACCACTTCCCTAGGCAGCATGTTCCAGGACCTGACAACTCTTCCAGTGAGGCTTTTTTTTCCTCATATTCAATCTAAACCTCCCTGGAACAACCTGGGACCATTTCCTCCTGTCCTGTTGCTTGTTACTAGGGAGAAGAGACTGACCCCCACCTCACCACAGCCTCATTTCAGGTAGTTGTAGAGAGCAGTAAGTGCTCCCTTCAGCCTCCTTTTCTCCAGGCTAAATAACTCCAGTTACCTCAGCCACTCCTTGTGTCTGGAATTGTGCTTGGTTGTTCATCTTTGGATGCTCTCCAGCAACTCACTGTCCTTCTTGTGTTGAGGGGCCCAAAACTGAACACAGCATTAGTGGTGAAGCCTCACCAGTGCTGAGTACAGTGTAACCTGCATTTGTGACCCACTGGAGACAACTGCACCCCCCTGGTTACAACCATCCTGCTAAAACAGGCCTGGAACTGACCACGTGAGACTCCCCCATCTTCCTGTTTTCTTCCACACTGAGCATTTTGCTAGGAAAAGGGATGAGAAAGCAGATGAAGTTGTAAACTGGAATGTGAACAATCCTCAGCTGTATCATGCTGCTCATACAGCAAGTGGGAAAATGCAAGTGGGAATGTGCTATTGCATGCATTTATATTGTATCTTATTGTATATTCAATATGCCACTGAAGAGATTATGCTCATAATAGTAGTAATGAGACTGAAAATCAGGTTGCATACCGCACGTACGTGTGTGCAGAGTGCTGACAGGAGCTGCCCCTTGTGCAACTGTAGATTCCATCAGCTGCCCCAGCTGCTCACACAGCAGGCAGCTGCTGGCACCCCAGGCTCCACCTGTGCAGGCTGTTGGTTCAGCAGTTGTGTCTTCCACATCCTCTCCCCACACACAGATTGTGTCAGTGCTCCCTTGGTGTGCTCAGTGTTACCAGCGATGGCTGCAGCTCTGCTTGGTTGGAGCAGCTGTGAGTGTGAAGAAGGGCAGCCTCCAAGAAGACTTTATATTCATCCAGACAAACATCACAGTTTTTCTCTCCAAGTCTTGCCAGCTCCCAGCTGGGGAGGAGGGCTTGCTGGGCAACCGAGTCATCCAGCTGCCACACCTGTAAGGCATGGGATGCACACGATGCTGAGAGCACATCACAAAGGGCAGTTTGGGACAGGGGGGTTATTAGCTCCCATCGAATCTGTGTCCAGAGTGAAAAGCTGTCTCTAAAGAGCATTCAGATCACACCATGTGTGTCACTCAAGGGATGGTCTGTATGGGTTTGCATTGCCTCAGCCTTTCCCAGTCCATCATCTTCCTGTATCCCTTGGTGACATCAGTACTGCCTCCATAATCACAGTTCTGAGAAGTCCCACGTGTGGACCAGCACCTCATGGTTCTAGATGGCATATGAGCACTGGACATGATAATCTGTATACCTAAATACCTAAACACTCTGAATAAAGTGTGAAAGGTGGCAGACAGATTAATAGATTGCCAGGTTCAAGGAGGTGGCAGTGAGGAGGAAGGTTGAAAATTTAAAAAATCGCTCAAAATATTGCAATCCTTAAAAAATATGGGCTATGCCAAGGGCAATATCCAGTTTGCAGGACTGAAGAATTCAGTAGTTAGGTGGCAATAGATAGGGTGAGACTTGATAGGGGAAGATTTAAGAATCCTGTTTTCCTCACTCAATTATTATCATGATTAGAAGCTGCCAGGGTTTCAAGCTGAAAATTGAACATGAGGAACTGTTTGCACACCACGAAGATATGCTGAAAAAACCTTCCTTCCAGCTGGGAATGTAAAACCATTACAGGCTTATTTGCATTGCAGGGTGGTGTTTATTTGGTATGTTACACACAGTGCATCTTCTGCCTCCCAGGTCTGTGAGGTTGGTGCCCAGTGGGGAAATTAATTTTTTTTTTCCCCGTTACAGGATGGGGAAATAAGGATTTGGCTGATGAAACAGAACAGGAACAGGACTGATTATAACTGGAGCAAAAATAAATGCTTCATTTTGCATTTAATTTAACAGTTTCAACAGTTGAAGTTTCCTTCAAATGCTTAACTGCACATTCAAAATGAAGTGTCAGGTGATGTTGCTTCAAAATGTTGCCCTTGAATCTGTTGGATTCTCCTGGATATTCTCCAGGATTTGGGGGCAATTTGCTAAGTCTCACCTGACTCCACTACAGCAACTTCTGTTGCTCACCAGAGCTGACCTTTCGGGGGAAATCTAACATCCACTGTACAGTGTACCCCCAGCTTTTAGGAGAAGGGCCGATCTCGTGCTGTTTGTGGTTGAGTAGGAGCCCAGAGGCAGGGCAGCACTGAGGGGTGAACCAGGACCTGGCTGTGAAACAGGACAACTCCACACCTGTACTGATTTGCAAGGCAAGGTTTTCAGAGTAGAGAAGCTACAGGGGTGGCTTCTGTGAGAAGCTGCCAGAAGCTTCCCCTGTGTGCAGAGCCAACGCCAGCTGGCTCCAAGGTGGAGCTGCTGCTGGTCAAGGCCAAGCACATCAGTGATGGGCATAGCACCTCTGTGATAGCATATTTAAGAAGAAGGGAAAAAAACTGCTGTGGAACAATAGTAGCAGAAAGAGGAGATTGAGCGTATGTGAGAGAAACTCTGCAGACTCTAAGGACAGTGGTGAAGGTGGGGAGAAAATGCTCCAGGAGCCTGAGCAGATTATCCCGCTGCCCATGGTGAGGCTGGCTGTCCCCTGCAGCCCATGGGGAACTCCACACCAGAACAGGTGGATGCCTGAAAGAGGCTGTGACTCCATGGGAAGACAGCACTGGAGCAGGCTCCTAGCAGGAGCTGGGTCTCCCAGAAGGATCCATGCTGGAGCAGTCTGTTCCCAATGGACTGCATCCCATGAGAAGGATCCACGCTGGGGCAGTTCATGAAGAACTGTAGCCTGTGGGGAGGGTTCATGTCAGAGAATTAAATGGAGAACTGTCTCCCATGGGCAGGACCCCATGCTGTTTGAGGGGAAGAAAGTCAGGAGTCCTGCTCCCAGGGAGGAAGGAGAGGCAGAGACAACACGTGGCAAACTGACCACAACCCCCAGTCCCTGTCCCCCTGCAGCACTGGGGGGAGGAGGCAGAGAAATCAGGAGTGAAGTTGACCTGGGAAGAAGGGAGGATTTGGGGGAGAGGGTATTTTAAGATTTAGTTTTTATTTCTCATTATCCAATTCTGCTTTGATTATTAATAAACTAAGTTAATTTTCCCAATTCAAATCTGGTTTGCCCATGAAAGTAACTGGTGAGTGATCTCTCCCTGTTCCTATCTTCACCCTTAAGCCTTTCATTACATTTTCTCTCCCCCATCCAGCTGAGGAGGGGAGTGATAGAGCATCTGGCATCCAGTCAGTGTCAACCAGATACACCACCTCAGCACAGAAGAGTCATCATTCCTTTTTGCAGCAGGCCAATAAGTATGAGCAAGGTCTCTGGGCTCACAGCATCTACCCTCAGTGGTGAAAGGAGAAATTAAGAAATAGCTGTGAGCCTGGAGAGTGGAGATGCAGCTCCGAGTGTTGGATGTCACATCTCTTTTGGCAAAACAGGTTTAGATCAGTGGGATGGTGAGGAGCCAGCCTAGTCAGGGAGCTCATCAAGACTTTTTATACTGTGTGATTTCTGACTCTTTGTAAAATAGCTCTTTTAATATAATATTTAAATAATTGCAGTGAACACAGGGCTTTAAAATCATCTGTAAACCAGGCCAGATTTTCCAAGCTACCTTAACAGCTAGCCCTGACAAATTCATTAGACAATATTGGAGTCATTACCACTGCAGAAAGCATGTTTCAAAAGATAAAGTAAGTAATATCTCCTTGGTAGATATACGATAGAGAAAGCTACCTGAGATTTCCTTCCAGCACCTACTTGATGGACCATAAGCCTATAGTGATTGGAAAAGCCTCTTTTCAAATATCAGGAGGGGATATCTAGTAGCTGCAAAATATTTTATGTGCTAGTGCCTTTGTCAATTCTTCATTTTCAAATTTCTTGTGAGACGTACATGTGAACACAAAAATCAGTTGTAAAAATACTTGGGGCAAAATCAAACCTCAGGCCAAATGTTGCTTGGCCTACTTCTAGAAGTTCCTTTTATTCACAGCTTTCACACCAGTTGTAGTTGGTCTGCATAGGAACACCAAAAATATGAGAAGTGAGGACAGATAACACTAAAACAACAAAATTGTCGAAAGAGATCAAAATTTCACACTGCCAAATTTAAACATGAGACGAGATCTCTGGGGGCCAGGTATGTTTTATTCTGTTCATCAGAGGAGCTTCTTACTCCAGAGGCATTTGGTACTGATAGCCTTTAACACTGTGTTTTGTTTCTGTCTGGAGCACAGGAGATACTGAAGTGGAGTGAACTGAACCCACAGACACCACCAGTCCAAGACAGCTCCAGTACCTGGAGACAGCATCTGGGCTGCATGCTGGTGAGCACAAAGCCACTTCTCCTGCAAGTGTGACTCTTGGAAATGTCTTGGACCACCCACCCTTTTTCAAAAAAGTTGGATCTCTAAAGAAATGGAGCTCTGGGCACTTTCATTGCAGTGGCTGCTGGGACAGGGACACAAAAAATGTTCAGAGACACAGCCCTTAAACCTTGGAGTGATAAAATGCTGGGACAAATGCTTTGGGGAATGTCCTTGGCTTGGTAAGGCTGGGAGCAGGGGCCTACAGTGCTCTTTCAAGAAGCAGTTTGCCCTTTCTGTATAGATCAATATGGCCAGGGCCTGGCTATCTCAGGTATCCTCCACATGTGGGAGCTGAGGACCTCTCACTGGTGTGATATGCTATTCCTAAAAGACCTTCGGCGCCTGCTGCAAAAGCAGGAGGACATGGAGTGTCCTTGCCTGAGGACAACACAGCCTGTTTTCTAATTCTGCCTGTGCCTAGCCCACTAGAGAACTTTCCCACCCCCCC
>JAAWXA010000017.1:8899785-9000403 GCA_038090715.1 Florisuga fusca
CCGGGCCCGCCCCGCCTCGATCCGCGGGTGAAGTTTTCCAGGAGAATGAATCAGACAGGGACCTCTCCACCGCCACGGGGAGGCTGGAAGTGGCGACCGGAGCTGCCCCCTGGCCGCTGCTGGCGGGTCTGGTGCGTCCGGGCTGGGCCCTGAGCGCGGCTGCTGGGATGGAGAGGAGCGCGCAGCGACAGCCCCGACTCTGCAAAACTTCGGGCTTTGTGCGGGTTGATAAAAACACGGCCCGGCTGCAGGGCAGGGGAAGGGCTGCGGCCCGCTGCGGGTTATCGCAGAGCAGTACTGAAACGGGGATTCGGTTTGCGTTTAACTTCTGTCTGTTGTGCAGGATAGTGTTCCCGAAAGCAGAAAAAGTGAGGAAATGTGACCCAACTTCTCATCTCATTGAAGAGAGTTGAAATATAGTGAAGTAGTGAGGCAGATGTGTGGGTTTATTTTTATACATCTATGATCTGGACTGGGAGAGGAAGTGTCACCCTGCTCCCCCAAACAATGGCTTCTTGTTGGGAGCCTGCAAAGGGAAGGGGAAGAGCAGGGAATTTTTCAGGAGATAAAGCTTTAGACTTTCCTTTGCTTGGGAACGGCTGGGACACCCTGGCACTGGCTGTAAGTAGTCTAATTGATAGCATGAAGACCCGATGCTCACAGAGGGAACAAACTCTGCAGGTATGACTGTCCTCCAGTTGTAAGTTTTTACTTAAGTGGAAATAGCAGTGAGACACGTGGATGGGAATCTAACCTCCTGATAGTGCTTCCTTGGGACAGAATGCATGAATCTGCTGTGCAATAACATCCATACCTTACAAGCAGTGCATAACTTGAGCTCATTTGTTTCTTTCCAGGAGAGCTGTTGGTATAGCTCTGAGCAAATGCCATTGAATAAGCCTCCAAGGTTGTTATTGCTGTTACACAACCCCAGTGGAATGTGTGTGCACATGAGAGCTGGGCTTCCTGTTTTTGGGCAGTCTGTAGAAGAGACTATATAAGATAATAGATACCTCAGATAATTGCTTTTGCATGAGAACTTGGAGCCGTTGTTCAACCAGTAACACTTGTGACTTCTCCTGTAAGCCTGGTAACCTTAGAAGAAAAATTCCTTAATGCTGGGAGACTTGCTCAGAGTAAATTTCAAGACGACAGCTGGAACCTGGATAATAAAGGGGAAATGATTACAGAGATCAACGTGTTAGTGCTGTGCAAAATGATATAATGATTTACAGAAATTCAATCTGTTTTGAAAAGAAATCTTGTGCAAAGAGGAGCTGCTGGTACTTTTTCAGTGGAGAGCAGTTTCAGACACAAGGCCAGGTCTCCTGGGTGCAATATTTTGCAGCTGATTCCTGCTCCAGGGGTGTTTGGCCTTCTGTGGGGTGTGTGCACAAAGAGATTTTTTTTTGACTTTCTTTTTTGAATGTTATAAAGTGATCTGCTGAGAGAACTCCTTTTGAAACACTGCTGTTATCACAGCCCGTTAATCTTGCCAAAAGTTTAACAATTTGAGGATGTTGCTTGGTTGTAACTAAGCGCCTTTGAAGGAATTCTTTGCATGTGAAAGATGAATTACTCATTCTTTGTCTGGGTTAAGAGATCATAATGTGATTACTAAACTCGGTTATTCAGTGCTAGTTATAAGGAATTATGCTTAACCAGGGTCTTTGTTCTTTTATCAAAACTAATCTAACAAAGTTTCCCCTCCTATAAAGTAGGCAAACATATCCCCAGATTAAAGAATGCCCCAAACTCCAGAAACCTATTTACTAGTTTTGGCTAGATTAGTTTCACAGTAGGAAGGGCTCTGGGGACTGATGACTTCATTAGGTATTCAGCTGATGGATGCTCGGATTTGGGATAAATGCAGAGGAAGTCCTTCCCCTGGGGCTCCCTTGCTAACTTCTATGATCCAGGTTTCAGTTGTGAGATTTAGATGGTGAGTGAAGGAATTTCAGCCTTGTTAATGTGTTTGCTGCTGAATCCACTCAATCAGTTATCTTCTAGTAACTCTTTCCTGTGTTTACTTGCCTGTCTAGTGCAGCAACTTATCTGACTGAAGAAGTAGAAATACAACTCTTCTGACAGTGGGAAGCAAATGCAAGTGCTACTCAATGATTGGTTGAAAAGGATGTTAGGACCAAATTCTGTAATTTTCCTTAAGCAGCTACCAGTAATCTAAGTGATCCAAGTGCCTAGCTTAATAGGTAAGCTGCACGTTGAAACTCCTGCCTGTCTTTTGTGTAGTAAAACTGCAAGAGCTCCATTTCCTGAAACATCAGTGCAGGAGTTGTTTTTGCTAATTTGTATAGTGTAACACATCAGGAGAAGAGAAATAATTTTCTTTTTACATGATTGGCCATGATTTTAGGGAGGGTGTTCCTGTCATCTTTCTATATAGATATTTTAATCCACTTTCTTGCCAAAGTAGATGGTAATGGTTGGTAGTAAGTACACCTGATCCCTTATGAGAGCTTCATTTAACACTTAGTGTTGTCTTGGTGGTGATATTTCAGGGGGTAGTGTTTTATTTGGTGACGTGTCTGAAGTACACCTTATCTGTGTTCTTGGCAACCTGTTTTACATAGCAGTAATTTATAGGTGTAGCAACACAAAGAGGCTGTGTTTTCAGTAACATCAAAGACCAACTGTGTTCTGCTTTAGAGCAAATCTTCCCATTGTGGTGTTTGGTTAGTTGTTTTGGGGTTTTGTTTGTTGTGTGTGTGTGTGGGGGTTTTGCTTGTCTGTTAGTGTGTGGTGGGTTTGAGTTTTTTGTTTATTTGTTTTTAAGTTACAATGTTTTGCATTTCTTTCCTTTTTAAAGGGCTCAGTGCTGTGGGCAAAACCCCTCTGGGCACCTTTCTCTCTCTTTAGATATGGGCCTGTTAGCTTGATTTTCTTCCAAGTGAACTGCCTGTAACAGAAGTGATGGCAAAGCTGTGTCTGTCTTGTGTGTGTTATTCCAGTCCAGGTTTCCTATAAATCCAGCAATGTCCTGCAAAGCACAGTCCCAGCTCACCAATGGTGTTTGACAATAGTGCCTCTTGCTCTGCCATGTGTGAGACAGGTTAATCCTCTGCTGGTACATGATGATGCTTCTCATCAAGAATAGAGAAGGAAGGACAGAGATGTCTGCTGCTACAGTGTTTCTTTTAGTTTGCAGAGAATTGGACAGGTGCAATTTATGTGGCTACAACTAGGTTTTTATCTGTGTGCCACAGAGTATCAACAAACAGAAAAAGAAACATGGTTTGAGGTGGAGTTTTGTTCTGGCCTTTTTCAGGGGTTGAATTACCTTTGCCTCCATGTGTGTTAGAGCAGTAATCCAGCATAGAAAAGCAGATTCCCATCTCTTGGTGCCAGCTGTTCAAACATGTAACTGGCAAGCTATCAACCTGCATGATGCAATAACATTGACTATTTTTTAACTTATTAGTTTCTACTGAGAAGTTGCTTTTCACATTGGGAATAGCCACAATATGATGTGCTAATATTTTACTATTTTTAAACTTATTAGTTTCTACTGCAAAGTTGCTTTTCACATTGGGAATAGCCACAATATGATGTGCAATTTGTTAACTGATTGCTGACCTTCAGATACTCAGCACTTTTTGAACTAAGTACAAGTATTCTCCGTATCTTTGTGGACATTGAGCTCGTGGAGTAATTAAAGTTAATTACATTAAAAATCCACAAACTTGCATCCAGAAACTTCTACCACCGTATCTGTGTGAAAGGCAGAGTTAAATACTGAATTTTAAACAGATTACCAGTCTTAATGCATATACAGAGCAAAACATTGCTGAATATTTTTTCATATTTTCTATTGAGAGCCATCCTTTCCCCTTTTGCTTGTTCTGCTGGTTGATTCCTGTTAGTTTATCTCTACCTTTCAGCAGATATGAGCCATGAGGGTGTCTGTTGACCATGGAAGTGCAGCATCCCTGGCAGGTGGGCAGCTTGCCTTGGGTGCCTCCCTGCACCAGCTGCAGGAGATGGTCTGTGCTCTCAAACACCATGTGTTGTGGGACCAAATGCACATTCCTGGGGTCAGGCTGTCTCCTCCTGCAACATCCAGACTGTTCCTGCAGGGCACGGTGGCCTATGTACTACCCTAGTTAGGACTTGCTGCTGATTGCTTATGTCAATCCATATGGGCCATATGCTTCTAACCTGTCTCCTTCTTTCATTTCTTTCTTGTTTCATTTCCTTCTCTGAAATGCTTACAGCTGTTTCTCCTGCTTCTTCAGTAGATTTTTTTGTTCCTGTAAAAAGAGTGACAGCTCACAGATGCTGTTGGAATTCCCCACTGCATAGCTGGGAAGAGCTACTATTACTGTGATCTTCCAGAGAAGTGTAGCATCCCTGCAGGAGGCTCATTTCTGATATTTTGAAGCAAGATTTTTTGCTTTTTCTTTCTAAAGCTGAAAAGGGACTTTTTGCTGTCTCTTTCATTGTTTCCCCATCACATATTTCTCTTAGTGATGGAAGTGAGACAGGTATTTGGTGCTGTTGCTTCTGAGTTGAATAAGGAAGGAAGAAGTGCTGTTGGCCATGACATATAATCCAGTGTTAAGGGTCATTCAGTGTGCAGTCTTGCTGCTATGCTTTGGGTTGAACTTCACCTCAGTGCTTAGGTTTTGGCTTTTTTCCTTAGAAGTCTGTGACCAAAATGATAGCACTGCTTGAGGCCCACCTTTGCTGGTCCTGCACTTAGCCTGATGAACCATCTCTGCTGTTCTTCCCTTTTTGCATTCTTCCGAGAAGTAATTGCAGACTTCTGGGGGGGGGGTGTTAATAATCCATCCCTGGTTGGTTAAAGAAGGAGCTGTAGAGATGCTGATGCTTATGTGAGCATTTCATAGTTTATGGATGGATGGATGGATGTTAAAGGGGCATCTGAAGATGGAGAGAGAAGCTATATGTGCCCTCTTTTAGACCAGTGACCTGTTTACTGCAAGGAAGGTGGGATTAATATGGCAAAGTAAGTGGCTGTATTCAGTTGGCTTGAATGCCTGAAACAAATAAAAACTGGTGTTGTGTTGATTTCATAAGTCTGTGTGATCTTGGGCTCATTTAGGTGCATGCAAAATATTTGTGCTTTTAATGAGTTGATTGCTTGTTGGCCATAAATTCTATACAACCAGAATTTATTTTGTTTCCCAATCCTCAGGTCACTTTGGTGGCTCTACTTTGCGTTTTTGTTTTTGTTTGGTGTTTGTTTTTGTTGGGTTGGGGGTTTTTGTTTTTTTGGTTTTTTTTTTTCAATCCCAAAATCTCAAAGGAATAAGGTGTCCCAATAGCTGTTGTATTGCTATCTGAGATAGGAAACATTGTATAGGATCCTGGTGCTGTGTTTATGGCTGGTGAACATTTTCCTGCCTTGTCCTCCCAGGGGCCTCACTGCTGTGCAGGGAGCCATAGGTTGCCTCTTCCTCCTGCACAACATATACTGGGGCTGTACCCTCCTCAGGCCATGTTATAAATGATACTTTGTTAACAGCTGAAGGAAATGGAAAAGAAAGTAAATGTGATTCATGTTCTTCTAGAGTTCTGTTCTTTAGACCAAAACACACAGGGTAACTCTGCCTCGCCCTTCCCTCTATTCACTTTTTATAGCCTTCTTTGTTTCTAATTTATGTATCTTTTTATTCTAAATTCCTCCCATCTCCAAAATAGAACAGACATGAGCCTGCAAGCAAAGGCTGCCAGGCATTTGTCTTGTGGATGATAGTGGCTTTTTGGCCTGGCTGGAGACTGAGCTTCACCCTATGCAGGCTTGGATTAAAAATATCCTTTCTTTTTAGCAGGCTGAAAACTGTGTGCAACAAGTTCACATCATGGTTTCTGGGGCACTGGCAGACATGGGTAGCCCTTCAGCTGTGAAATACCTCAGAAAATTAATTTGCTGCTAATTCATCAAAGTGCTAACATGACCAGTGTCAGAGATGTGTGCAGCCAAGTGTCTGACTGCCAGCCATGTAGTTATTGTAAGTACTGAGTGAAGCTTTAGCCATGTTTCCTGCAGGACCTGAAAGAGCCTGGAAAGAACCTCTGGTCCCTCCTTGTTAGTGGGGAGAGTTGGCTGGATAGGATGAAAAGATGAATGGATGCTGTATTGCTGAGCCTCGGGGGCAGGAAGCAGCCAGGGCATTTTTTGATTGCTTAAATGGCTATCTTGGCTTAGACAGTTGTTAAGAAAATACTGGCAGAAGCTTTTACACTTCTTATCCATGATGGGAGCCATCCTAGAGCAATTGCAAGGTATCTTATGAGTTGCAGGAGGACCCTGAGGCTTTTCTTTCTGGGGATGTCTTTCAGGTTGAAATGGGTTCCTGGATTGGGAGGTGCTTTCACAGGAGAAGGTTCAGCAGACTTGTAGGTCAGCAGCTCTAGGAAGGCAGGACAGAGCTCTGGCTAGCTGGAAATGAAGGCTAGTTCTAGGCTTCCTAGAACTATTCTGCTACCTGGTTGTATGAACCTGGCAGGGAGTTGAGTGAGAAAGGGCATGTTTGCTGCTGGGATGGCTGGAGGCCATGCATTCAAGGGGAGACAGCAATCCTGGCATAAAAACACAGCCTTTTATCCTCTTGTCTTCATGTTGACCAGTGTTTTGATGCCTAGCAAATAAAAACATCAATGCTTTGGGGCTGTGTTGTCAGTTTAAGCATGTCCCAGGGCAAGTGCTGAAGGAAGAAGCACAAGGGCCAGGAGACTGCTCTGCCTGCACAGCCTCTGGCTCAGCCATGTCTTTCCAGACCTCAGCTCCACACTCCTCCCTCTTCTTGTAAAACAGAAGAAAACATTAAGGACAAGAGGCTGACAGGTATTTGGTGTGGTGATCTCATTTCCCCACTTCTTGCTGGGAAGGCCAAGCTTCAAAACCAAGACTTTGCCTGCAAACCTGAGTAGTTTGCCTTGGAACAGTAGAAAAGAAGAGTCGAGTGTCTCCTTGCTCTGGGCATCTGCTCTCTGCCTCATGAAGCTCAGCTGTTTACATGTTGTTTAATCTGTTTTCCTCTGTCTGTGATGATGCTTGTGTGAGGCAGCAGGCTGTTTTACAGAGTGGCAGCAAATGCCAGCCACATGCAGGCTTCCCATCAGGGAAGGTGCCATGCAGCTCATCCAGGGTGTCAAAGCAGGTGGTGCTGCATGGGAGTCAAGGCCTCCAGCTTAGCCAGAAAGTGGGATGTGGGAGAACAGAGAGACTCTCCCCATTGCCTTTTCTATGACTGTTAATGACTCATGTGCTCTGTGGGCCTGGAATGGTTTACATGACATTGTTGATCAAATATCCCTCTGAAAGGCCTTTTTCTATTAATTTTTTGTAAATTCCACCTTGGCCTGTTCTGTTTCCAGACTAGGCTGTAATAAAACCTTAATGTGAAATCTTGTCTGTCTTTAAACCTTTGTAAACAGTCATGAAACTGTCTGCAGAAGGACATTGGAAGGATTTTGTTTCTCCCAAAGCCCAGGGGAGAGAGCCTTCAGCCTTTGGCTAACACAGTTGCATGTTTTTACTTTAGCTGCAAGTCATTTCTTTTGCAGACATTTCTTTCGCTAGAGGAAACTGGTTTTTTTTTCCTGAACAATTGCTAGTTTGGCTGCTTTTTAAAATTGTAAAAATGCAAGAACTTAAGGCAATGTGAGCTGTTGCACACTGTGGAGTCAAGACCAGGGAAAACCTGCAATAGGCCAACTGGTGAAAAAACATAAAGAAGGAAAGCTGGTACTCCAGGAGATGAGACAGGCTGAGTAACATCAGAAATGCCTCTGTCCGGTATCAGTGTGTCCAATATCAGGTGCTGAATGATGCTCGGGTTTGGGGAGAAGCTGTGTTTTATCCTGGGTGTCAGTAGCTGCCAGTGAGGGCTTGTCTCTGGCATGCACTTAGGTAATCCTGCCCCTGACCTGGGGGGTCCCATTAGTGCAGCTCCTGCCAGAGTTCTGTGTGCTGGAGCTGCTTCTGGTGCCTTGGCTCCAAATTATAGGTAGACTGTCTTGCTAGGGGGAAAAAAATTAAATTAATTGCAGAGCTCTAGTGACATCCTCTTGAACTCTTACTGAAATCATTTTCTCATTGCAGTGGTGGGAAATTAAACTTAAGAAAAATTCCCTGCCTTCCCTCCTGCCTTCCCTCCTGCCTTCCCTCCTGCCTTCCCTCCTGCCTTCCCTCCTGCCTTCCCTCCTGCCTTCTCACTTTTTTTCCTGAATATTGGCGCATGAAAAATATTTTGATACAAGAAGGAAAATGGAAAGTTGTGGTGGCTCTGCACTTGATTCTTATATATGGGATTCTTCTTCTAAATTATTTTATTTTTTGCCAATATATTAGGTGTTAAAGTAGGGCTCTCCAGAGCTGAATGTACAAGATATTTAAAACACAGGTTGAAGACCTTGCATAATAGAAGCTTGTATCCTCTTTGGATTAGGTGGTAGTTGATGTGTAGTGGGTTGTTACAGAGACAAGTTGTATGGTCACCTGTTTGTGGTTTATGTTCTCTGCTTTTGCATTGGATTCTGAGAATGAGCTAAACTCCTGCTTTTCTATATGCTCTTTTCCTCAAACTTGCTGTTTGGTGTTGCAGGAACTGGTGGGATGAGTGACATGTGATTGTGCTTCTGAATGCTAGAAGTACCATGTAATGCTTTGCATTGTTAGTGCCAGAAATAGTGGCTCTGAGTGATGCAGTTTGTGTCAGCATAGACTGGTGAGATGTTTTTGCTCCATGAGAGCATCCCACGTCTGATGTACCCATTAGGTTCCTGCAGGAACTGGACACTGGAGCACTTTGGGTTACCATAGTGGTAGCAATGTGTATGCCTTTTCATAATTTGATCAGACATTTTTAAAAATATTTTTATTGGTCTTTGCCCCAGGGACACTTCTCTGGTGTGTCATAGTGTCCCAGTCCTGGTCAGAGAAGTGCTGAGGCTTCTGCTTTGCAGACTGTGCTCAAAAAAACAGGGGAGGGGGATTGCTGATTGGCTTCTCCCACAGTCTCTCCAAGAGAAGAGTGTCTTTCTCTGCTTTCACTAGGACTGAACTGGCTGCCTTTGACTGCCCTGCTTGGAAGGATGGCAATGGTGAATGAGGTCCCATGCCTTCCTTTCCAGTCTCCCATCCCCATTTTTCTAGGAGAGCTCAGTGCAGCCCTGCAGGCAAATCTGCTGGGTGAGCACTGAAGTTCTCATTGTGTCCAGAACAGTGTGAACCAAGCAGAAACTTGAATTCAAGCTTCCCATCTCTGTAATTGCCATTCGTATTTTGTGAAGCAGTACCTCAGCTGGATTGCTTGCTAAGCATCCAAAAGCTCATAGATCCTGGGTCCTTGTTTACACTGCCATTGCAATCTTGTGCTGTCCTACTAATCAGCTGGGAAGGGTCTGTGGAGCATTGTTTGGGTTTAGTACAGGGCTGTGGTTTTGAGATTCCAGGATGCTGAGTCTCATCCCAAGGCCAGGCTTGGATGCTCTCCGGCCTTGGCTCCTCTGCAGCAGGATGCTATAAGCAGGCTGGTACTCCAGCCTATCATTGTTTTCCTTGGGTTAAAATTGTTTGCCTTCCACTGTAACTGCTGAGCAGCTGCAGTGGTATATGCATATACATTCTGCTATAAATTCTGTAGTTAAACATTGCCTTGACCCAGCAGAGAACCAGGTGCTTGTCTCCTTCTGGTCACACAAATAAAGGAAGTGGAAAAAAAACTTAATTGCAACATTGCTTTGGAATTCTCCTGTATTCTGCACAAAATGTTTGCCTCCAAGAATGTACTGTGAGGCAATACATAGGGTGTTTTTAGGTGTGTGTAAAGTTATCCTGTTATGATTAGTATTGTGCAGGCAATAAAAGTCTGCCAACCTTATCCCTGCTTTTACGAACTATTTCTGAGGTAGCAACACTTTGAAGGAAGTCAGCAGAGCAAAAGGAAATACATTCATGTTCTCAGTGCTCCTGGAAGTAGTAATCAAATTTCTGAATCTTTGCTTAGGTACAATTCACCTTTCATAAGGAGAGAGGGCAAACTAGGCCTTCTGAAAAATGAAAATATTTTGAATAAGCAACCTTAATCCATGACCTAAACTTTAGCCCCTTTCTTTCTGCCCTGTTTGTCCACTGGGACTAAGCTTTCCTCGGGGACATAGATGGGAGGTTCCAGTACAATCCTGCCACTGCCCTTCTGTTGCTCACCCCTTTGTAACATTATTGTTGATCTGATTTCCAGCTGGGCTCTTGCCACTGTTTTATATAAAGCAAATGCTCAAACAAAGGCAGCACAGTCAGACTTCATGTTGAAAACTTAGAAAACTGACATTGCTTCTGCCCAGCTAAGAAACTCGTGGAAGATACTGTAGCTCTTACTGATGGATGGTTATAGAATTACAGAATTGTTCTGGTTGGAGAAGACCTTTTAAATCACTGAGTCCAGCCATAATCTTACTGTACCAAGTTATGGCAACACCCAGCCTTGCTTAGATCCATCACTAGTGACAAGAGCTTTCTTTGCTTCCCTCCCTGACTCTCCCTTCTCTAAGGGATATATGGTTTTTTTCTGGGTTATATAGGTTTGTTTTAGTTGGTCCCTTTGCACCCTGTTTTCTGAAGGTGTATATAGAGAGGCCTTAGCCATGAAATGGAGTCTGCTCTATACTAATGGCCTTGAAACCCCCTGTTATGCAAGAGCCTTTACAACCAGTACCAGTCAATAATTCACTTTAGCAATTACAGATTTGTGCACTGGGTTGGTACCAACTTGGCACATACTGCACTTTGTTTTAGTGCATTGCCCTTTCATGTGTAACACTTGTAGCTAATACTCTTGATCAACACGTGGATCTTTCTGGTGCAATTTATCTTGTACTTCGTGGTGTTACTGCTCCCAGCTATCGATACTCTCCTTCTTGCCTGAGCGGCCAAATTTCTTTGTGCCTTCTATCTAATAGCTTTTCTTCCTCTTGGCTTTATGTAGGATCTGTAGATATATCTATATATATATATATATATATAGATATATACTACATATATGTACAAAATACGTATCCATTTGGAAGGATGAGGGTAGTTTTTGTAGAAAACTACTAAAGAAAAGACTGACATCACAGCATAGAGATCAGTTTGCTACTAGTAGCTGGTTTTATGAGCTGGAAAAAGAGATGGCTTACTAATTAACAGGGTAATGAGCAGGGTGAAGATTGTACTCTTGACAGCTTGGAGTGTATATGTGAGTGGTAATCAGGCTCCACTTCACCTTTCTGCACATCTGAAAAGAGTGAAGTAAAGAGCCCCTGAAGTTTTTCTCTCCAGTAGGTCTATCCTACAGAAGATTTTCTGGGGGTTAAGACAAAAGGAGCAGTTAGGGGAGAAGTTCAACAAATGCAGGAATTAACTAAATGTGAGGAAAAGCTTCAAGGTCCCTTGAGATGATTTTGGACTAGTTCAACTCATCTGAATTTGTAGGCCCACTTGCGCAACATGGTGAGCTGTGTGCCAAAATATTCTGCATCCAGCATCCAGCAGGACTTTCAGATGAGATACTATTGACTCCTTGAAGATCTTCTTGGGCTTGGCTGGTTGTATGGGCTACTGCCCAGGTTGGCCTGTGACTGTACTAGCCTTGCCAGTCCCCACCACTGAAACTTTTGGTGGTGGGAGGTCACCCTCAGATGAGTTTTATGGGACTGTAGAGCCACCCGGTGGCAGTGTCCCACAGCCTTCCCACTAGCCCAGAGCAATTTGCAGCAGACCAGTCTGGACAGTGGTCAACAGTTGGTTAAATGTCTATATACTGGTTGGAGCAGGCTGTGATTCCAGTGGGATACCCTCTTGCGTATAGGTGGAAGATATTACGCATTTCCTGACCATTGATTCTGGGTAATTGCCAATCTTGCTGGATTTATTTTTCAAGCCACATCCTTTTTGCTGTTGTACTCTTATTTTGAAGATTACACCAATTTTATTAGTAATCTAATAGGCTGCTTCTGCAGGCAAGTCACTTGTGCTGCTTAGCTCTTGTTTTGTGTTGACTTTTGAAATCAAACTGAGATAGAGCGCTTGGCTTTGGTAGCAGTATGGTTTTGTGTTTGGAAAGTGAGTCTGGCTCAAGGAGCTGAAAACTTTGCAGAACTATTGCTGCTGCTCAGGTTGCAGCGGATCATTGATAGAAAGCCAAAAGGCTTATGATGGACTTGTATGAAAATACGAACCTCTTGTGAACAAATATGTACTCCTGTCATTTGTTTTGTGGTACAATCTGCAGTTAAGATTGTTTTCTGGTGTCTCTAAAAACTTTTTTTGCTGCATGTCGAAAGATCTTAGTACAAAAGACTAAATTCCTATTAAATTGCTGTTTCTGCAAATTAATCTGAAGTTTATTCCATGAGGATGTAGTCCACATGAATGCTTTATCCTTCTCAATTGTAAATGTGTCTAAATTGGATGTTCCACAAAATGGATCAGAACAGCTTCACTGTTCAGAAATCTTGGGCAAACAGTCAGTTATGTTGTGCAGCAGTGCAATTCTAGTATAAAGTACCAATTCCTTGTGTAGTGACATAAGGTGGATAATCATCTAGAGGCAGACAATTGCCTAAGCCATGTCAGGAACTAGCTTGGATGATGGACAGACCTGGCAACTGAGATGAAAGATCAGAAAGTACGTTTGTGCCATGCAAGGGTGGTCCCTGTCTGTTCAGTGCCTCCTTCCCTGTGCTGATGTCCACATGACTCTACAGCAAGCTAGGATGAGGGTGTTGAAAGGCTGAGGAGGAAGGGAGGAACAGGGTGGCCTTTGCAGGCAGTCTGCGGTGGTGTCTGCCCTACTTGAGTGCAGGTTTACCATGTTTCTAAGTCAGCTTCTCTGTATGCTTTTAGTCTTTATGAGCCTTCTCTTTTCACTGTAATCACTCAAAGAAAAGTCTTTTCTCTGGGGTGTGGTAGGTGCAAGGTGCACTTCGTGGTGGATTAGGTGGAGCTGCTAAACTGTCAGAAAGACGCGCTCTGCTCCAAATTCCTTCCAGTGATCTCTGTTTTGGCTAAAAGAAGATGTAGCAAAAAGGAGGGGGAAGTGCCCCAGAGCTGGTGGTACCCTGCTCAGGCTGATACTTGCCTGCAGGACTGACTGCAGCAAATCCCAGTGGTACTGCAAACCCCTGCAGCATCTTTGGCAGTGGCTTCTGCCCTACAAAGTGCAGCAGAACTGGCAACTGCCTTGCCATTGCAAGTGCAGGAAGGTTCCCAAGTCATCTTTAGTTTCTCTCTCCCTTTATAAAAAAAACCCCACCTGACCCTTGACTCCCCATTGCCTGTGATCTCAAGGGAATAACTTTATTTTTTCTACATATCCCCTCTCCACACCCACCTTTTGTGGCTTAAGAATTTAATGAAGTGGGTGACTCAGTACTAAGTATAAAGCCTGCTTCCGGCATCATCTGCCTGTGGCTCATTTCCTGGAGCTGACATCAGTGGAGCCTCCGATTTCCTTATGAAATAGTAAGACATAAGATGTCCTTTGCACAGTGTCCTGGGCATACTTGCCGACTTCTTTGGTGACTGCATGTCTCCCTCCTCTAAGATGTGAATAACTAGTAGGTTAATTGCTAAGCTGAATGCTGGTGGGGCACAAGAGAAATCAGACAAGTCCTTAGATCTATTTTGCACAGTAAAATTGTGCTCTAGTTTGCAAGTGTTTTTTAAAAGAAAGAATAATTTCCAGTCCTTGCTATATTTGCAAGATTTTATTAAATAAGCATGAGTCTGATTGATGTCTTGCTTTCTTCCTGATGATAGGCTCTCAAGAAGCTTTTAGGGGAGAAACCTAGCAAAGATGGGTCTTTTTTTTTTTTTTTTTTTTTTTAGGAGGGTGGGATGCTCCTGAAAATGCTTGCAATGCAGCATCAGATCAGGATGATCAGGCCAGGCAGCAGCAAGAGGTTAAGCCACCTTTGATGCTCCTGGAGGCCCACTGTGGTCCACTAATGTTTTGCTGGCTCTGAGATCTCCTGGGGCTTGTATGGCCCAGCTCTCTAGCCATGAGGCTTTCTCTAGCCATGAGGCTTTCTCTAGCCATGAGGCTTTCTCTAGCCATGAGGCTTTCTCTAGCATGGGGATGCTGAGGGTTGGGGGGGGAGGTGGGAAGGGCAGCATTTCTTATCCCCCTTTGGCTGGATGACTGGAGCTTGGATAGATGCCAGCAGCTTTTTTAGGCAGGAGCTAGAGGTGCCTGTAGTCAAAACCTCCCCATAAATCACAAGAGCTGGTGCAGCATACCCAGGAACTTGTGCATCACCATGGGTTTCATTAGTTGTCTTGTACAGCTTCCAATATTAGCATGACATCTCCTGGCATTTCTAACTAGGGGTGGAACAAACTACTTCTGGAGTGGGCAGGAAAGCCTGGTGTCCAGGAGCTGGTGGTTGTGCTGTCCTGAGCATTGGGACTCACTGAGGAGAGCATTGGAGCTGCACAGCCCACTGTAGCCAAAGGCCACTACGATGGATGTGCTTCCTTCCTCCCCCAGAGCATTGCCAGAGGGTCTATTCTTGAGGACCAGTGGTGAGAGGAGAGTAGCAAGGTGACTCCTGAATTTACTCTCTCTGGTGTCTTATCACCTGCAGGGGCAGTGGCTGCCACTCCCACAGCTGTCATTGAGCAACCTCTGGAGGGCAAATATGAATCACTGGCCTCCCAGTGAAACTTGGCAGCTGGGCCTGGGGATGAGAAGTGTGTAACGATGTGCTGAAGAGATCCCATCAAGTGTCACAAGTCCTCCTTGTGTGTAAACCTTTGTCCTGATGCTCCATGCAGGAGGGTGGACGTGTCATCTGAGCACCTCTGACCTTTTGTGGTTCCCTTAAAGGCTTTCTGGTGTAGTCCAGACTCTGGTATACTAGCCTGACCATAAAACTTCCTATTTTGGAAGAGTGTAGGGAGTGGTGTGGAACCAGCTGTGCTTGAGGAAGTGGGCTGGGAGTGCCTGGGAGCTGCATGTCCACTGCCTGCTGTCACCACGCCCTGGTGCAGTGAGTCTTGGGGTATGACGCAGGGATGAGTGGTGCTGGCACTGCCAAAGTGCTATTTTAGGTTTGGGTGTAATTGCAGGTTGGACTGACAGGACTGGCTTTGGAGTATTCTGAGAGCTGAGTGCTCCTAAAGCTGTGGTAAAACTGGCTGCTGCTGCTGATCCTTTGCAAATGTGGAAGGCAGGTATTTCACATGCACTGTGTGTGTATCAGTTAAACTTCTCACAGTGGAGCCTTTGAGGATCTGTGCTGACTGACACAGTGGGCAGCAATGTCCTTTCCCCTCCTGGCAGAAGGAATGGTAATAGCTGTTAGCCCCGTAGGGTTAGGGTTAAGCCATTACAATTGCCAAGAAACAGAAAGGTGAGTAAGCAGATGTTTGAAGCCCCATGGGCTGGTGACTTAGGTGTCTTCAGTGTACCTGCAGGTGCTGCTTTTCTATCCCAGTAACATGGATGCCAGACACAAGGAGAGGAGCTTTCCCTTTTCCCCCATAACAGGCAATGCTCCAGCAACTCCTCTGCCATCTGTCACAATCTAGCTTGGGATCTGGGCTTTGGCACAATCTCCCCAAGACCTGTGAAACCCCAAAGCCTCAGCACTTCCTAAAACTCCTTACATGGTGGAGTTATACTGTGCAATGTGCTCATGCATAGTGAGATTCTGATGATTTAGGAGCTTCTAGTCCTGGTGGAGGGACTAAACTTCCAGAAATAAGTTTCTTCAGTTTTGTTGCATGTTTGCCCCCAGACTTCACAGGCTGGATGCAGTTGCTGGTTTGGATCTGAGCAGCCACATGGGAACCACGCAAGGAGCTTGCAGCCAAGAGCAGGTGTGATGTTGAAGCTGGTTTCTGATGAAAGTCAGAGCAGAATCAAAGCTACAGTCCTCTCAAGTCCACCTGATGCACAGGCAACCTGGTCTTGGTGAAGAGCAAAAGTGTTTTTCAAGCCAGCTTCTTTCCTTTTAAGTTGCAGCTGCAGTTCTGGGAATAAAGTCCTCTATTTTGGTTTCCATTATATATATCACCCTGAGGAAGCTGACAGGTTGTGGGTTTGGTGCTGGGGTTTTTTTTGACTGTTTTGTTGTGAGTTTTTTGTTTGGGTTTTTTTGTTTTTGGTTTTTTTGTTTGGGTTTTTTTTTTTGTTTGTCTGTTTGTTTGTTTGTTTTTGAGTGGGGATTTTTATATCACTTTTGAAACTTTACAGCCAGAAGCTACATTTTTAGGAGATACCCAAGAAATGGGACTAGGTGATGATTCACCTTCCTGGCTGAGATAGGTTTGGTTTGTTTTGTTTTTAACAAACAAAAAATTCCCTAACAAAACAAACAAAAAACCCCAAAACCCAAAGAAAAACAAACATCCCCAAAACAACCACAGAAACCAAATGGCCCTACTGGTCAGTTTTTAGAATGGTCACAGGTTTTTCAAATTCTTCACTAATTTAAGTAAGTGACACCCTTTCCTTTGAGCTGTATGAGGGCTGAAGCATTATGGACCTATGAGGAATAGAAGTTTCTGATAGATGTGACTATTTCTTGGAAGTCCCACTTGATCTTCTTGGTGACTGGTTCTGCTCCTGTGAATTGCATCAGAAACAACATAGTGCATGATGTTTCTGTTGCTTTTGTCTTCCTGGTCTGTAGTGCATGTCTGTCTGTGTTTCCTCTAGACCAGTCAGGGATTAGTTGTTGAGGTAATGCAGTACATTACGATATAGACCAGCTCTGAACTCAATTTACCACCTGTGGACCACTTTTTGTTTATTTTTATTTTCTTTATTGTAAGATGAAGTAGCGGGCAGAATCTTCTTCAAGTGCAGACTGAGGCTGGATAGGTCTGGGTCCTCTTTGCTCTGTTTGTGAGCTTCTGGTGATTTTATAGATATCCATAAAATAAATATCTAAAACAAAATACAAGCTCCAACTCACTTTTGGCTATACAAGCTGTGAGCTACCAATAGAAAATCCATTGAATTCAAAACATTAAAAGTGAAAGATTTCCTCTTAAAAAAAAATATATATATATATATATATATATAAACCCCAAACCAAACAATTTTGCTTACCTAAAAGCTTTATATCTTACTGCCTCCTGTTCTCGGGTGCCAAGCAATAAAAGAAAAAAGCTAGTTTGTTGGGGGAGGATCCCCGCAGCCCTGCTCAGTGTTGTATGCGATGCTCCGAGCTGCCTGTCTCTCGGCCTTTCCAGTGCATCTTCTTGCCACACGACCGCGTCCCTCCTGTGGCTCTGGGGAAGCGA
The DNA here is from genome assembly GCA_038090715.1 of Florisuga fusca. Taxonomy (NCBI): domain Eukaryota; kingdom Metazoa; phylum Chordata; class Aves; order Apodiformes; family Trochilidae; genus Florisuga; species Florisuga fusca. The sequence goes on from JAAWXA010000017.1 coordinate 8,917,070, forward strand.
CCTCCCATTTGCTGGGCGGGGATGGTGGGAGGAATGCTGGCTGTCCAGATCCCTTCCGTGGGCGGGGGAGAAGCTTCAGCTCTCCCGTCCGGTCGAGGGAGCGATTCGCCTTCCCGGGAGCGGAGGAAAGGTAAGGAATAGCGCTGCTGGGAGCTGGCTTGGGGATGCTGCTCGCCCAGCTGGCTCCTGCTCAGAGTGCTTGGTGGCTGCTGTGCGGATGCGAGCACATGCCAGAGATTGCCCTGCAAGGACTGGCTCTGTTTTTATTTTCTCTGCGAGACGTCTAGTGATTCCTAACGCTGCAGTAGATGAAGGAAAATAGCTCTAGGCAGAACGAGATTAATTTCAGGGTTTAATGCGTTTTAAATTTGGAATTTACCTGCGCACGTGACTCGCAAACAGCAGCAGCGAGTGCTGCAACTGGCTTTGCATCACTGGGTCTTGAATGTTTCAAGCAAGAACTCAGGGTGTGCCTTTCCAGAAGTCTCAGTCTGGGGCATGTCTTTCCCCATCTCAGTCTGCAGCAGGCTTTTAAAAAGCAGAACTAAAGCTTGCGTATCAGTAATGTTAAACATTTAAATGCTTGCCTTGCAGAAAGTGTAAGGAGCTCTGAATGCTTTTGGGGAATGGCTGTAGGCTGCTGGCTGTGTAACTTTTTGGGGTCTTTTGCTTGGAAAAGTTGGACTCTGAGTGCTGTTTTGCTGTTCTGGTGGGAACGGCATATGGCATCACAGCCTGGCAGGAGTTTGTTTCCAAACTGAGGAGTTTATTTTTCTTGCTATATTTTCTGGTAAAGGCTGGCTATGCTTGATGTGGAAGACAGGGTAGACCCCCTCCAACTGCTTTAGCAGTACTTTCTGGTTAAACCACTTGTATGCCAATTACTTTTTTGCATTAGACTGAAATATTTATGTTTTTTGTGCTGAAAAACTTAGATTTAATATGTCTGAAAACCTATAAAATACATCTCGTGTAGCTTCTTCATTTCTTGGTGTTGTTTATACTGAATGTGTTACTCTGAGGTTTTGCTTAGTTATTTTTTTACTCCTACCCTGCATTTAATCTGCAAAACCTCTGGCTGTAAATAGTGATTTCCACAGCTGGAGGACCATCACACCCTCCTGAAATTCAGAGTAGTGGTGGGGTTGCCATGGGGTTTACAGTGTACACATCTCTCTAACCATTACATCTAGGGATACCTGGCACTGGTTGAGCTGCTAAACCCAGGGAGGAGGAGGCAGCAAAGCAGCTTGAAGGGACCCAATGAGAAGTTAGTGTCCTCTCCAAGAGTGCTGGATGGATTTTGAAGATTTTGCCCGGCCTTGAAACCTGCTAACTAGGGTGTATTTTGGAGATTTTTGGTGCTTGTTCGAAAGTCTAAGAGTCACAGAGCAGAGCTTGCCTGATTCTGAACTGGCGACTGCTACCTTTTGCTCTCCGTAATAAGTTATATTATAGAGACATGTGGGGAACACCCTGTTGTTAAAATAAACATGATTTCATTCTCATGGAAGCCTCCTGAGAGACAAAGACAGCAGCTCTCCTGAACATTAATCTCTGAGATGGTTTCTGCATTTGTTAAAGGTAGACAGAATCTCTACCATCTTCTTTAGAGAAAATAAGCGTTGGATTTACAGGGTTTTTCCTACTTCCAAAAGCTGCCAGGACAGCTATGCAGTGACACTGATTTATTAAAGTCTAGTATTACTTTCTTGCTCTGAATCAAATTATTTTTCCTTCTTTCCCATTTTCCCAAGTGCATTCTAAACAAGATTACAGGCAGCAGAGCAAGGATGAAAAAAGGTTTTTCTTCTTTTATCAGTAGCTCTTCCCAGTAAGAGATCAGTTACCAAAATTCCTGTTTTTTAAGAGGCTCCTGAAACATAATTCCAGTACTTAGAGCATGACTTGTAGTTTCTAGTTTCTTCTTTAAGAAAACATTCATTGACACACTTTTTTGAATGTTGATTATCTGGGCAGCCAATACTGAGCTGCCAGGATTTCAGGCCTGGCTGTGCCATTTCAGGACAGCTCTGTTTACCTTCAAACTGATAAAACAGTCTGCAAAATTACTCAATCAAGGCCATACCTTTTAAAAGGTTGCATGAAACCCACCCTCCCAAAATTAATTGCTGAAACTCCCTGTTGCTTGGCTCACCAGGGATCAGCACCGTCATGCTGGGTGTTTGGCTTGCAGGAGCTTGTTTGCTGGCACTGAATAAGCAGTGACTGTACTGTGATTTAATTTAGGAATCAAGTTGATTGCCCCACCTGGGCAGGAGGAAGGCTTACCAAACGGAGTAACACTTTTTTTCTTGATCATGGCAAACTGAAAATCAGTCACATTACCTGCCAAGCAAGGGCATTACCTGAGAGTAGAGGCTGGAGGTTCTAAGGGAATGGAGATGGTTCAGGTCTATGTGGTCTTGACTTCCTTCAGCCTTTGGAGGGCTTTATCTATATTCTGGGGGCCAAGGAACAGGCTGAGGTCTGCAGCTCAGCCTTGTAAGGAACTGGGCTCCTTTTGGGATGAATACTGGAAAATAAAAAGGCACATGCTTAAAGCATGTTAAGGGTAACATGAAGATCTCAGCAAGCAGGTTTCAGTCACTTCTGGGGAAGGAAATTCATACTCATTAGCCTTGTGATTCTCATACCTCCTGGCTTATGCAGGCAGAGAGCCTATTGGCTTTCCCACCATAGCTCTGAGAGTCCCACCTGGGACTCCTAGGGATAAGGCATAAGGGATGCCTTATGCCAGGTTTTGCAAGGGGCAGTAAGAAATGGGTCCTTTCTTGAAGTCATTTATGGTAAAGTTACAGAATAAGCAGAAGGAAGTGTATAATGCTGCTTTTTATTTGAGGGACTACGCAAGAATAAGTATTACTATCAGCCTAAGAATTTCCTGAGAGGGTAGCATGATTTTTCTGTGCCTGAGCCAGGAATTTAAATTAAGTCTTCTGAGTTTCAGTCCACTAGCTGGCATCTGACCCGTATCCTCCTCTTTTTTACCTTCTTGCACTTAGTTTTAAATTATCTCTGAGTGTTATTTGCTTTTGCAAATTCCAGGCAGTATGAGTGTTCCGCTCTTCCTTTCCTGCGAGGTCTTGGAATGACCCCCTGTTTCTTGTTGTACTGGTTAGCAAGGGATGTTGCTGTTCTGTTTCCTCTGATGTGAACAAACTATTAAAATTCAAAAGTGAGTTTAAAAAAATCTAGTGGGCTGTGATCTCAAATGTGCTTTACTCCTGGAGTAGTTGCGTTGCTAAAACCAGAGGTGTGCTACAATGCAATGTTTAGAAGTATTAAGCAAAGATGCTTTTAAAGTGATGCACTGGTTCCTTGAGCAGTATTTTATCTGTTCCTGTTGTTCCCTACAGATGATAAGTGCTTTGTAGATACATGTAATAGAGTTGGGGCAGCAAGGAGGGGGGTACACTGTAGCTGTAACTGCAGCATGATGGATGCACACAAGTGCAGCTGCAAGATCTAGTTGGCAGCTGCTCACCTCCTGGAAAATCAGTGCTGCCCCTGCTCTGCCCATCCATCCAATCCACTTAGCCCTTTTCTTCCATGTCAGGAGCCTTCAGAGAAGAGTGTAGGGAGCTTTCTGTGCTTCTGCCTTCTGTTTGAGTCCCAAAGCAGCTTTACCTTTCTGGTGGTTCAGTCTCCTCATTGTAAACACTGGGTCCTGGTAGCAAGCAACATTCCACTTCCTCTCTTCTAGGATTGCTGTCACCCCTCAATGTGCAAGAGAGACAGCTCTGGCTCATAGTCCTTTGGGGCTGGATGGGGATGTGTTGGGGGCAACTGCACTCAGGATGGGAAGCTGGAGTGGAGGCATTTGTGTTACTCTGACTTCTGCTCTCCTCCAGCCTTTGGGCAATTGAATATCAGGTGGCTGAGCATCCTCAGCTGCTTGCTTTCTGTTTTCTGTATCTATGAGACAGAGGGATTTGTGTACTCAGATCCCCATAGAGTTTTGTGTCACATCTCTAGCTTCCAGGACTTTGGATGCTGCCCTGAAGGATGTGGTTTTCCTGGACTTTTAGCAAGGGGCTGATTCCTGCTTGACACTGAGTGGGCTTGGTGCTGATTTTGGCTTTTCTGTGATTACTGGCTACAGCTTGGTTCTGGGTCAGAGTGCTGAACATGCTGACCATTATCTGGTCCTGGCTGCATCCCAAAAAGCCTCCTTGGCTGTGCAGAGGAGTCAGGTGCATGTGAATTGGCAGGTGGCCTGGCACTTGTTTTTAATAAAGATTTAAGATGATTGAAGATAATGAATCTGTTCTGTCTTGAAGGGAGAAAAAACCACTTTGACCACCATGGAAGTAGTGACGGATCAGGCTATCCAGGCTGTCCATGGATGTTGGGGAAGCAGTTAAAGTCTAAGCAGAAGGCCCATCAAAACTTGTTTGTTGGAGTGACCCTGCCTCAGTGCATCCCAGATCCCTACTGGGCATCTACCCAAATGTTACTCAAAAAAAAATTCTCTGGCATGATTCTGCTCAGGTATAGCTCAGGGAAAGTAGGTTTTTAATCAGGACCTGCTGAAGGAAAGCATGTTTCCAGAGATGGATACCTCATAGAGACATGCCTCTAAATCCAGAGAGAGCCACCTGCAAGCCAAGTGCAGTCACACTGCATGTGTCTCTGCTTCTGATGGATTGATTTGACAGATTTTTTTATATATTTTTTTTTTTCTTCTGCAGCAGCAGTGAGTTGTTTAACAAGGGTAGTAAAATCTTGCTGTCTGCTCTCAGGTGAATATAAATGTAGCAGGGAGACTGTCTCTCCCAGCATGATGGTTTCAGGGATTTGAAAGATTATAAAGCAAAACCTAGTAATGAGACTTTTGCTCACTTAGAGACCCTTCAAAAACAGCAGTTGAAGATAATCTCTATATGGGACTGGGAATGAATGAGCTGTAAGGAGTCTGTGCAGTGGGAATTGCTATCTGCAGTCCTGCATCCTTTCCCTGTGGTGCAGCAAGTGGCTGTATACCCTCTGGTAGGCTTTATACAACCTACATGGGCGAGTCAAAGTGTGTACTTGTGTGAAGGGTGTACTGTGTGTACAGGCAGTAGCTTGAGGAAGCTGGATAATTAGGAGGTGGGAGCAAACAGCAAGACAATCTTAAAGTAATTCAGTATTAAAGTTGATTTTGTTTGTAGTTGGTCACTGGCCCGCCGAAATAAGTTGTTCAATGTGGACAAGGAAAGCAGGCTTAATAGTGAAATAAAGCTGTATTTGGATGATGGCTTTGCAGGCGTTGTGACCCAGTGCTGTTCAACAGGTAAAGCACTGCAGACCTTGAGGGCAGAGCTGTAGTTCCATCATTGTTAAGCCCAATATAGATGGGGCCGGGAAAGCCTGGGTGAAGGGAGGAGTCACAGATGAGATGCAGCTCCTTGACCAGTTCTGGCACTGCAAAGAAATACTTGCTCAAAGCTTCACATACCTCTTTTCTCCTGAGGCAGGGGAATGATTGAGTCAGTAAGAACACGTCTGTGTTTTTGCATGCGTGAGTACTGTGGTCATGCTAAAAGCAGCAACAGTGTAATTTCTGTGGGACAGTGGTTTGCAGCCCTGTTAGACACCACAACGGTGCAGTCTCCACAGTGGGAGAGCATCTCCTGATCACTGCTCTTATCAGGATGACACTTATTGCTGTGTGGAAAGGTGGAAGTGTGGTGAAGGTCTGGTTTCTGTCTCTCTCTCTGACCAGGGACTATATGGAAGGTAATTGCCAAATAAAAAATGATGTGCTTCCGGCAGTCTGGCGTTTGCTAATAACCACATGTAATTTGTGGGTGCTGTTTTGGAGGAATTTGATGAGCAAAACATTGTTTGAAACTGATAATGAGCAGGAGAGCACAGAGTGCATGGTAAGTTTTCATTTGCAGGCCCCCAATCCCTAAACTTCTCTCTCCCCTCAAAGTGGCTGCAAGTGCTTATCTTGGAGGATTCACCCAGACCAAATCTTCAAGCTTTCACTTCCTCTTGTTGCTGTCAAGTTTGACGATGTCTGTAAAACCCCTAAGGTTTCGTCTGAATTGAACCAGAAAAAGTAGCCAGGAGAACTGCTGGGCGTGCCCGATGATGGGTTATGGAGGATTATGTGAGCCTGCAAGCATTTCCAAATGCAACATGAGCGTAGGGCTGGCCGATGCTTGTTGAAGAGAATTCCTGCAGTGCTAGATCCCTGTAGAATCCTCTGTGGCATCCCAGTCAACTGGGAAGGGATGCAAAGAAAACTCAGGCTTCCAGCCCTTACCAGTGTCTCTGCTTTGCCCTTGTCAGAGTGGCTGCCCTGGGCTTGCTCAGCACCTCAGGAGTTTGCACAGACATGCTGGCATGGGCACAAAGCTGCTGGCCCCATGGAGAGGGTCTGTGCAGCAGGGAGGGAGGAAGGGAGGCCCTTGCAGCAGAGGGATGGAAAGGACATTGTGGTGACAAAGATTCACGCATCTTGCAAAAGGAACCAGGGGAGTGAATGGGGCAACAGCAGCAGGAGAGTGTGGATGGCCACTCAATTCTCTGACGCAGCTTTTGGCAGGGGCTAGCCCTACCTGCAGAACAGGGAGGGGAAAGAAGGATGGGATAAGCCACAGGAAGCCTGGGGGCTGGATTCTACCTCAGCTGAATCACCAGGATTCCCTCCAAATTAGCGGGGTGGCTGTGTCAGTAGCTATGTGTTGCCAGCCTTTGGGCTCTGGCATTTGCCATGGCTTGTGGGGTGTAGAGTGCCTGGTTGTCCAGCTCATTATTCTTACAGGAAGATTGATACATATTGGGTTAGTGGTCAGACATATATGGGTTTTGAAGTATTTTTAATTAGCTAATGCTCACTGACTTGTTTTCTCATGTCTGCAGCCCTTGTAATGAAAAAATAGCAAAGCCACAGGTTCCTCTGGAAAGGGGAACATGTACAGGGTGAGTCACTGTTCCAGACTAGGCTTATCTGCATCTTTTTTTATTAATTGGGTGGAAAAAGGGCATATTAATACCTTTTTGCTGACGCTTTAATGTGTCTCTGCATTTGCCTATTTCAGTAAACAAATGGATGCCTTTAATCAGTCATAGAGATATTAAAACAGGGTAGGTCTGGGAGGGACAGAGCAGCTCAGTTTTCCAACTAACAGAGAGCTGCTAAGAAAGCAAATTCTTCCATTTGGACCAGCAGCAAATTCCATCTCTGTTTCTGTTGGAAGTGTTCAAGTAGCTGTTGGGAAATATTTGGTTGCTGTGTGCTTTCAGAATTGAATTAATCTTCCAGCTTTCAAGATGTGCAAATGCCTGAATACTCCTTTCCTATTCCTTCCCCTCCTTTTTCCATCCCTCCTCTGTGCAGGATGCAGCTCCCAGGACTTCCTCTCTTGGGGAGGAGTCTTGGCTTTTTTTTCTATGGTCTTTTTAACTTGCTTGTCTGGGCAGTTAAACCATCCAAATGTCCTAGTTATCTTCTGGCACTGCTGCTGGAAGTTCTGAGTGCTGCAGCAAGGCACCCCTCTGGTGACATCCCTGCTGCAATGGCATGTCCACAGGTGGCTTACAGCTGTTAAAACATCCAGGCTAGGGCAGCTTTATTTTAGCTTTATTTTAGCTGCCTGTATTGCGGTTCTGTCTGGATAGCAAATAAACCAACCCTGGGTGCAGTGAGTGGGGTGTATTTAGAAGTTATAAAACTTGTTTGCACAGAAACTTTATACAGCCCCTCTCTGGGAAGGGAGTTGGTGTTTGAAAACCTGAGATGCACTTAAGCAGCTCTCATCTATAGCACAAAGTGAAGGAGAGAAACAGGCTGCTCTGTCTGCCAGCCAGTCTCTTTCTGTAAAGCTGCATTTGTGCAGCTGTGTGATGGAGCTGCCCGTGCTTTTTTTCTGTGGGATGAGGAACGAAGGCAGGAAGAAAAGGGGCCTGGAGCAGGAATTGCTTCCTTATACACTGTTTATGTGTGCGTTCACTGATGGACCATCTGTCACCAGGGTATAAATGGGTGTGGGATAACCAGCTCAGTGCTGTCTCCTCTTTCCCCCACATTGTCTTTTCCTCCTTCTAGAATGGGTCTTTAAATGGCAAGTTGGCTCTTGGTGTCATTGCATGTCCTGGCTGGGACTTTGCTTGTGGTAGAAGTGAAGGTGATCTGGTGAGGCTGCATCCCCATAGGGCTTCACATGAGGCAGTTGATGTGTGATCCCTCTGGCAGTGTGATAAAAGGGCTTTTTATGTCCATGAAGACAAAGCCTCTTGTTTAAAAATGCAACTGAATGAAAAAGGCCATTCTGAATGACCTAGACTCTGCAATTTAAAAATAAACAAGCAAAAAATCCCACACAACCAAAGACTGAAAAGATCCCCTGCACCCCAGCTCAGTGTGCTAGTGTTGGTGTTACACCTCTGCATGGTGAAAAAAAATCTGTAAGATTGCTTTGGGAGCTTAGCAGCCTCTGTCACCTTAACTGTATGGCCCACTAACATTTTCATATACTTTTTTGTTATAACATGTTTCCCTTTCCAGACAGATGTAACAAAGTCAGATGTCTGCTTTTTCTCTGGTTCAAACTCTTCCTGTCTTCTCTCAAGCAGTGAAACAGAGGGAAGAAGCAATATGAAAACTGATAGGTAAACTTGTCTTACAGTCTTGCTGAGTGAGATGAAAAGCATAGGGGCTGGAAGGTTGTGTTGTTTTGTTTTGTTTTCCTGAGTGAAGACCCACACAAACTGTGGCATATCCAGAGCATGGTGTTTTCCTGATACAGTCATACAGAGCAGCTTTTTAAAAAGCTTGTGGCTTATATTGTTGTTAGCTGTTTGTTTTGATGTTAGAGATGTTAGAGATCTTCATTAGAATTTCATTTGCTGATGACTAAGTTAGATAATGATGCTTTTTGGAATTCCCTTTTCAGTGGAAATCCTCATGTTTTTAAAATTAATTGGTGCAAATGAAGGTAAGGAAGGAAGCAGAACTTTTGGCTAAATTTTTAGTTTCATTGCTTGGTCTCTTCTGACTGGCAGCTCATGCCACCTGCCTCCCTACATAGCCAAAACGTTTCCTCAGTGTTCCCCACGTGTTTCTGCCAGCTGTGAAATCCACCTCCTGTGGGAGGTGGCACCAGCCTTGTTCAGAGCTGACTTTCTTGCTGAGCAGCTCCTTTATCCCCTGGAAATAACAGCCAGGTTTTCATGACACTGAGGCTGGGGGACCCATGGGAGTGCTGTAGGGAAGGGGCTGCTTGGTGCCTGGAGGTAAATCCCAGATTTCCTGCCTGGGCATCCAGCAAGATGGGCAGTGCTGCCCACAGCCTTCCAGTGTCTTCCAAGGCCCTGCATACTAACATTTCCTTGGTCAGCTAGCCTAGTTTGTAATCTATGAAACACTATAAAGAATTTACTATGGTGTTTTGGTTTTTTTTAAACGTAAATCTGAAGCATCTTCTCTGCATTTCCTTTCCCTGCCCCATTCTTACAATACGAGTCCAATAATGAAACTGGCTGTCTTGCAGTTGGTGGCTTTTATTGACTGTTCAACATCTTGTCTTGTCTGCTGGCAGCTCTGCAGATGCTGGGAAGTGAGGCCTGATGTGCTTTCCTTTATGTCTCTGCAGTGATGCAACTTCTTGTTGACTTTCTCTGCTACAAGCACCTGTCTGAGCTGCTTTCCCAGGCTGCCATGCCTGCTCCTCACTCTCATTTTGTTCCTTACAGACTGACTGGTGTTACTGAAACCAATATTTACAGCTACAGGCAAAGTTGTGTCTTTAAGCTAACAAGTGCTAGTTGAAGGCATCTGGGAGCCTCAGACAAAAGAAGTTTGCTTCTCGGAGCACAGGCATTTTTGAAATTGAGTCTCTTGTGTCTTGAGCAGTGAGCCAGCCCATTCAGGATCCTGCTTTCTGACAGTCTGTAAACCTGAATTCACCACTCATCCTTTTGCTTACAGAAGCAGTTCTGTCTGTTCCCATAGGCAAAGGAGAAACCTTTTATTTCTAATCTTACAGTGATTGTAGCTAACAAAGTCGGGACTGGAAAATCTTGGGATGCAAATCTTACTTGAAGTTGCACTGAACCTACCCAGATACCCATTTTTAAAGACCCTGAGCTAGAGCTAGCATGTGTGCTAGAACATGCTTCTCAGTGCCTGCGTTTTTGTTCATGCACAGGGACTGCCCTTTTTGACTTGCTCTATCAGTCACTGATCTCCTTTGGTCATACTGGCTGAAATGCCAACAGAGCATCTGATGCTGCTGTCACAGATTTCGAGGGAAGGGGATGTGGGCAGGCCACTGGCCTTTTCCTATCCTTTTGTTGCTAACTCCTGTCCAGCCTGGCCAGGCAGTACCTTATCCATGTTCAGAAGGGAGCATTAGAGCAGATGGGTGCAGGAAGTGTGTGCTTCATCCTCTCTGCTTTTTAAACACTAGGCAGATCTGATCAAAGCATTATTTCTATATACTTAAGGTTTGTGTTGCTGATGCTTGCTGTTCTGCACTTTATTGTGGGGTTCCTGCTGTACCTTGCTCAGGAGGGTGGAAGGTGTCAGTGGACAGTACAGACAGCCAGTTGCTTACATGGTTTATTGAGAAACTGCTGAAATAAACAGGTGTTTATTCAAACAGTTTTCTTGGAGAAAAATCGGACTGTTTCTTTTTTGCATACAATATCAGGCACACTACTTAGTGCATAAGGACTTTCTTCAGGTGCTGTTCAGAATCTTTATTGGTTGGGTTTGGTGGCCTTGTGCTCTCAAGGCACAGGCAGAAAGAGTTCTGTATCTATTGCACCAATATTTCAACTCTGTATTCTGATTTTGTTCAAAGTTGCAGAAAATCCCTGGAGATGTGATCTTCTCTCACCTACAGCACACACTGGTAGCAGGTAGCTTAATGTGTGCAGAACAGCATAGCTCATAAAATAAATACACAGAGCTAAATATTAACAAGATTAATGAGATTTTTTTACTTGTTAAGGAGTGCATTTCCCACTTTGAGTTTCACACATCTGTTTTCTTAGCGGAAAGATAAATGTGGCTTCAAGAATTGTAGTGACCTTGGTACTGACTGTATTGCATGCGTTTGAATGCAGCCTAATTTCACGCAGTGTCCTTTTTCTCTCTTTAGGTACTCCCTAAATTCATGAGATGGCCAACACCATGCAAATCTCCAAAGATGAGCTGGAGGAACTCAAGGAGGCCTTTGCCAAAGTTGGTAAGTCACAGTCACTTCGCTCCTGTCTGCTTTACACTTGTTATCCCCACCCTGTGAGCAGTGGTACCAGCAGGATCTTACGATCTTCTTCATGCCAAAGAGTCCCTTGGCAGCCTTGTTGCTTCTGGCCTGTCACTTCTAGGCACAGAGCTCAAGGCAAGGGACATGGGTGTCAGTAAGCACTTGGGAGACAACCTTGCTTTGTTGCTCCAGGGGGCCTTTGTTATATCCTGGTGGCAGAAGAAGTATCCAAACAGGTATTGCATTACTTTGGCCCAGGCAGCACTTCAGGTCTTGCCCTGTGTTTGGTTCTGATGGTGTTGGTTTGGGCAGATTGGCTGAGCTGTGCAGATGTGTAGGTGCTACATTTCTGGTTTGTGTAGGTGGATTTGAGGCATTGCATTTGATATGCTTATAGGCAGAACCTAATTAATGTCTGTTTACCTGGCCATTATGGAGCAACTTGCGGCAATAACAAAAAGCTTTGCGGCTGCAGTAGGTGTTTATTGCCCTCTGGTGGCTCTATTTCTTCTCTGGTTCTCACCTCTCTTAACGAGCCTGCCCAAGCTGGACTGTGCCTTCAGCTGAAAGCCTTCAAGCTTTCTCCCAGCTCTGGCATTGCAGAAGCCTCTGGCAAGCTGCTTTGGGAAGCTGAAATGGACAGAAAACTGACATCATGGAGAAAATTATTTTTTTGCTGGTTTAGTTTCCTGATATGGCTTACTGGAGGATCAGAGAAATACCAGGGAGGGGCAGGATGGAAGCTGGACCAAAGCATTGTGGACTAAAATCAGTGTATGAGGCTGGGGAGCCACACCCATGACTGGCACTGGACAGGAATGAGTTGCAAAAGTGGTCAGAGCCAGTGTTTCATTTTCCTAACAGGAAACTGGCATTTCTTGAGCACTGATTATGAATACAAACTGGTAGTTGCCTCGTGTCTGTATCGGGTAAAGTGCCCTCTAGAGAAGGGTGGCTTTTAAAACTCCTGTTTGCTCTAGATTTGAAGTCTGCAGAGAGAAACAGGAATTTCAAAGACAACTGATTCTCCTGGAGCAGTGTTTCCTGTTGGTACTTGAAGCAAGCTGCATTTTAGTTCTGTCTCTTGTCTTGCTCTTCCAAAGACTTTTCTAGCAGGTGGAAGTGGGATGACTCAGAAGCAGATGAGTGACCATCATGCTTCTTGCTGCCTAATGTGCCTCAGTGCAAACCTTAATAAGACTGGGATACAGACAGCCTGTTCTGTCCTTGGATAAACTTGAAATGATTAACTTGGCTGGAATGTGGTGGCTTTTTGTCATTAGTATGTGGGGAAATTATCAAGATTAGGTTGGCTGTCTGCCTTTGCACTTGAAACACAGAGGAACGGAAGACAAATCCTGGTTTGTTTTAAGGAACCAGCTCACCCTGCTCAGGAGGTGAATCCCTGTTTGGTTTTAAATTATAAAAGCAGTTTCAAAACTTTGGTAGTATTTAGAGATGTTATAATTAGCCTCAACATACCCACAAGGGAGATGGGATCTGCTAGTTCTTTTCAGCTGCCTTCTGTTTTGTGTGCTTAGGTATGATACAACCTGCAAACACTGCTGTGGGACATACCTGTCAGGCATCTCTTTGACGCTGTCATTCCTTTTATTCATGCCTAAAGGAGCTATATTTGCCCTAGGGTATATAACTGGTAGCTAATTGGGTGGCTGACTTTCACAGTCAGTCTTCTAATGCCATCTCTAGAAAACGTGAAAAAAGCTGGACTAAGGCTGCTATTTAAAATGAAGCCTTTGTCTCATATCCCAACTACCTGAAAAACTTAGAGCACAGCCTAGAAGCACAGTTACAGCAAAGCTCAGCTGCTTGGCTTCTGTGATGTCATAAAGGAGATGTAGGGAAGAGGAGGAGAAATTGTCTCATGGGGTGGTTTCTGCTTATCAAGATGTGCCCCTCTCCAGTGAAGGGATTGCATGGGTTTCCTGGAGATCTGCATTAACTCTAGTGTGGGGCAAGTTGCTTCTCTGGATGTGTAGGTTGATAGGACTTCCAAGGTGTGTGTGTTTGACCAGCTTTTCTGTATGCAGCTGGACAAGATGGAGACTTCTGGTGATGCTGGAAAGCAGTGATGTATTGTACTGTGTTTTCTGTCATCACTCTCCTTCCATGCCACTTGAAGGTTATTCTCCCGTGCCTTTCTCCCGTGCAACTGCTGTGCTGTTCTCTGACAGCCAGCAAAAAGCAAGAGCCCCGCAGACTAACTACTGCTTACTAGAAGCAGTCAATGGGTTTAAGGTTTACACTAAAGTCAGCTACAGCTCATACAGCTCCCAGCTTCCTACAACCAGATGTTTGTACTGTAAGCATTCCAAGTGTGGTAAACAGCGGAGGGAGAAAAAAGTATTTTACCATCTGAAAAAAGTAATTGAGGCATAAGAACTGTCTGGGCTTTGAATGACTTGCAGGCTAGTGGGAGAAGACCAGATTGGTCCATATCTAGCTCATCTCTGAGTTTGTTCTGTAGAACAGGTGTGTATGTATGTACATGGCCAAACAACAGCACTGCATAGGGGAGGCATGGCAGAACAAAATCTGCAAACTTGCTCTGTTTAATGGCTTCTTTCTCCGTGATTCTGATAGCATAGATAAGCATCCTTTCTGGAAACATGAAGTACTTAAAAATCATAAACCAGCTGAACACTTTGTTTGCTGCTGCAGTGTGGTGAAACAATGCCCTGAAATGTTAGCTTAAGGCAAATAGGGATGTGTGATCCTGCCGAAGTGTGGCCTGCTGAGCATATATCCTTAAAAGGAAACCTGTGGGTTACTTTCCCCTCCTGCATCCTGTTATTTAAGCTATTTTAAGTACTTGTCTGGAGGAAGCTGAGACAGAGCTTGAAGCAGCTTTTGGGTTGTGGTTTTATTCTCGCTTTGCTGCGCCACCTGCATATGGGCAGAAGATGGTGCCGTACGTCTCTGCAGTGACCTTTCCCAGGTTTAGCATGCTGGCATGCATGCATCTTTCAGTAGAAATAGGAAACTTCAGATGTGCTGTAGTTTCCTTTCCATCAGGCAGATTATAATGAATCCAGGCTGTAGCTTGTCTGTTAAAACAATTTTGTTTTCTTCCATTACTAATTCTGGGCCATATGCCGAAGGATTTCATTTGGGATAGCTTCTATTTTGACAGCCTCTTCAGCTGCTGAATACCATTTAAGATTTTGTGAGAGGGTGACATTAGACCACCTTACATCTGAAGACTGGATCTGTTACAGGACACATAGCAAGGCTCCATATGGTGGGCCTGCAGTAAGGCTGGAATTAATTTTGGAACATGATGGTGCTACAAAGGTGACTACTTTTCTTTCTTTTTTTTTTTCTTTTTTTTTTTCAACTCTTCTTTTTGTACATTTTACTGTGATACTAGAGAAGAAACAGAGGCAGTGGGAAACAAATCAACTGCCTTGCTAGGGATAGGGATCTCAGCCCCATTTATCATGTTTTTAGCCCATTTATCAAGGGCTAAAGGCTTTTTGAAATGTTGATAGAAGAATGGATCCATATTCTACTGTGTAGTCTATCACTAGACAGTATTACTCTACTCTGTTACCATGATAAAATCACAGCCTAGCATGCCTACCAGGCTTTAACACTTAAATCTGCACTTCTGGGGCCAAGAAACTATGTTGGTTTTCCCTTTCACTTCTCAATAGGCTCAGACATGGAACATAAGCCTGGTTCAGAAATACTTGGGAATCCTTAAGCTAGCATGTGAAGAGGAAGACCGTTCCCAAATCCAGATCAAAATCACATCTGTAATACTATCAAGGGTATAATATGTATTTTGAAGTCTTATTTTTCTATGCCCTTTGCCTGCTAACATTTGGGTAGATTTAAAACTTCATTTCTTGGGTGGTGGATTGACTGCAAGAAGAGATGAAGAGGTGTTTCTGCATTTACCCACTCTGGTGGCTTGGGAAAGGATTGTGACTGCTTCAGTAAAGCACAGGCTAAGGCAATGGGTGTTGGCTGCAAGCATGCTGGGGGCAAAAGCAAAGTTTTGGTTTGGGTCCATAGGTCTTGGAGATAAGCAAATCTCTTCTTGCCTGATTTTCTTCACTGGTTGTGAGGCAAAGATGCATATTATGGAGTTAGACGTGGTAATAAGAAAACTAGCTGAAGAAGCTGTGGTTTATGTAGAGGTGAAATAGTTTGCTCATGACATCTCAGTCTGGACTTTTTAATAAAGCTTGCCTTTGTAAGCTTATATTCCTTTGAATAAAATTCTAGAATTAAAGGCCAGCCTGTTATTATAATTAATTGCTAGACCAAATAACTATATTTGATCAACATTATTGCAAACACTGACATTTCATAAAGTATTTTGGTGTAATTATTAATCTACTGGACCTGATCTTTGTGTTTGAGACCTAGGTACTGAGGTGTATGAGGGAATACATTTTTGCCCTGTGTTACTTCAAATGTTTGCCACTAAGCATTTGAATTTCACTTTTTTGCTAACTTACAGAAACAATTTTAAAATCCCATATGGACGTGAAAATGGGGAAGGTTGGAGTAGTGGTCAGGACATGCTGCTTGCTGGAATGTTGTTTTAAAATGAAATTTAAAAATCACCACTTACACCTCATTAAAAGAAAATTGACTTTGAAAATTTGTTTTTAAAAGAGTATTTTAACTCTACAGCCTTAGGGAGAGATTGCTGCTTATAAGTAGCAGAAAAGTTCTTGTGAGTGGGCACATGGGCAGAATGGTGGCTGGGTGAAACTGAGTGGGGCTGGGTGCCTTGCAGCACAGTGTGGTTTTGGCAGGCAGTGGTGGTGAACTGCGCTGGGCAGCGCAACCTCACATCTCCTGCACCTCTGGAAGTGTGAATAAAAGGTGATGCAGCTGCTTAAATATAGAGACTGCTCTCACTTAGCTTTGAAGGGCTTGACTGGTGTCTTCAGTACAGGCACTGTGTTGAGTTACTGGAGCCTGTGGTTGCATGATGATCATAGGAGATGGCCAGATCTCCACATCCGTGGCCAAACCTGGTGTTCCTCACCAGCAGCAGTGACCCAGGGCTGGTACCTGCCCATGGCCCCAGCCCTAGGAAGAAAGAGATGAAAAATCTGGCACTCAATTAACTTCCCTGAGCTATCTGTACCACCTGCCTGCAGCAAAGGGATGCTAGCATGACTACTGAGCCAGTAACATTACCACATGCCCTAAATCCTTGTCTCTCTGGACATGCTCGCTCTTGGCTGCACATGGACCTGACTCTACCCAAGCCTGGATACAACACTGGTTAACCTGAGGAAGAACCCTGGGGCTCCTGGGTATGCCTTGTATAATCAACAGGTGTGGTGAGGTCCCCAGAGGGCCTGGGATCTGTTGATGTGAAAAGCTCCAGATTCACACTAGATTCTTGTTTTCTTTCTTCCCAAATCTAGTGGATGATAATGTCTCACTAAGCATGCGATGCTGCTGTGGTTTGGTGATAGACTGTCAAAGAAAATGTCCTTGCAGAGCATTCTTGGGAAGCATTAAGATATTTGACTGCAATTTTCTGTCAGTGATAAATGGATAACATTGTTGCCAACATGATAAAAATACGTAAATGCAAAGCAGACTTTGTGTTTTTAGTTCAGAAAGGAAGAAGTACTGTGTTTCATTACCATCTGGTTTTAATATGCAAAGCCAGCTGCAGTTAGATAGGAAAAGGAAACACTCTGGAGATCATTTATGAGAACACAAACGCTCTGCATAATGTGCTCCCAAAACAAGTATGCTGTGATGGGACATGCTAGAATATTCCTCCTTGCCTCCATGCTTTGTAGATGTCCCCAGTGTGCAGGTTGCTTTCTGTAAAGAACTTTTGAGCATGGGGGCTGTATTTCTACCCTGCTGAGTGGGGCTGCTCCTATCAGGTTACTGGTACATTTCTAAAACTTTCTCCTGCCCCTTTTCTTCCTCAGACCTCAATAGCAATGGATTCATCTGTGACTACGAGTTACATGAGCTCTTCAAGGAAGCCAACCTGCCTCTCCCTGGGTACAAAGTGAGAGAGATAATCCAGAAACTCATGATCAATGGTGACAAGAATAAAGATGGGAAGATTAGTTTTGAAGAGTTTGTCTACGTAAGTAGTATTTCTGATTTTTCAGCAGTCTGGGGAACCCCTTTTAGACAAAGCTAAGGAAGGGAGCAGAAGAGGTTGAACGTGGCATCTAGGCCACTTATGCTTTTCCTAGTTTTCTTTCTACAAGCTCTTTACTTTTGAGGACTTACCATGTAACAATCAGTTCTTTGTACAGATAAGACCAGTCTTCTGCACTGTCACTACCAGCATTCCTGTTTGGACACGGGATATTCATATGCCTTTCCTTATTGAAAACTTTGTTGGAGCCTGAAAGACCATTTCCACATGAGGTGACAACTGGAAAAAAGACTTCCAGTTCTCCAAGCTTACAGTATTGACTGGAAGCCACTCATTTTTTCCAGGCACATAGATGAATGCTTGTATTCCCAGTCATGCAATATAATTTCCTTTTTCAATTTAATGGGACTGCAAGCATTTGCTAAATATTTGAAGGGCATTTCAAGACACTCTTGGAGATTAATCCTAAGTACTGATCTAGGAAAGTTCAAATCTGTCCCCTTAAAAGGAAAGAACTGAAGTGAGGATATAGAGGAGCTGGAGAATGGATCTAACCTTCAGTCTTTTCCTGTAGAAATAGGTCAGATTTTTTTTTTCTTTATTCTTGCAAAAGCACATTTCTTCTGTGGTACTGGTTTAATAACCGTTGCTTCATTGTTTTTATAGTCTGACTGAATGCTAACAGAGTAATAAAACTGTGTGCAGTACTTTGAAGAGGCTGTTTTTCTTGGTATTACTTAATTCATCTTCACCTTCTGTTCCTTAATTGTTTTCAGACCCTCTGAACTTTTGAGTTCGGAGTCAACTAGTAAGTTGGAGTTTGTTTGCAGTTTGTGAACACTTGCATGCTGGGTGCATGTTTCAGCTGTTGGTTTGAGCTGGTCTGTAACTCTAACTTTGCATTAAGAAGGAAGAAATAAATCTCTTCTGTCACATTTGAGTGGTACTAGTGATCAAGTAAACATTAAGTGTCTTACAGGCAGCTATACAGTAGAAGCAATGGTTAGCTGCAGGATTTTTACAAACAGAACTGTTGTTGTTTTCTAACTCTGAGCACTTTTGCTGGGGTTTATGTTATAAAGGGTGACATGAACTGACTTGTGATTGGGGACAAGTGACTTAGTGGTGCCTCATCATTAAAGCATCAATTTTCAAAGAAGGTATGAAAACACCAGTAATTAGTCCATCAAATTTTAGAATTAACAAATCTATTTCAAAATTCTTATGTTTAAAATCTACCAACCGAAACCCCAAAGCTTTGGGGATTTTGAGTGTTCATTCAGCTCTGCCTGATTACTAGGGTGAGCAAAATCTCTCTGTGCTGGAGGTGGTTTAACTGCCCTGCATCATCTTCTTGACTTGTCACCTTCCCTGTGCTTAAGGATGGGGAAGGTATGGCATGACAGGTACTGCAGTGACACCGCTGCAGCCAGATGGGCAAATTCCCTCCTCTTGTTTTGACATAAACACTTTATTTTTCTGCTTTACCATGCTGTTTCATTGCCTTTTTCTGCATAGTCTTAAGAGAACCTTTATATGTTTCATTTGCATTGTGGCATGTTTGAAACTAAAGTGATGAGGTTTTGAGGGACTTGGAGTAGGATTTCAAGCCATTGGATGTATTTTTTCCTAATAGTAGCTAAGTTCTGTAGAATTTGAGGGCCACTAAGAGTCACATACAATCTATGCAAACAGCTCGTGTAATCTTTCTTTGCTGAAGCATCTATTCTGCTCTCAAATCTGAGGGTATGTTGTCACTTAGCCCAGGCCTGCTCTTGAGGGTGAGGGAAATCTTACCTGGAGTGCTCCTTGTTACTCAGTATTGCAGATTTTTCTGCCCTACTCAGAACTGATTCTTGGGTTGTGCACAAAGTCTTTTGTGTGAACTATAGTCACTGTCTCACAAGCATCTAGCTTACACAGAAAGGTTAAAATTGCACAACAGCTTTCTCAATTTTGGGCCTGTGGAAACTGCTGCATGGTTATCCCCTCTCAGACTGCAAAGGTTTAATATTTTTTTTCTTGTGGTCTCTTGAAATCTACTTAAAAAGGTAAATGTGTGTGAGGTACTTCATGTCTAATGCTTCTGTTTCAGTAGGCACTTACAGTACATGTTTGGGAGAGTGGGAATTTAACTATCCATGTTAAATTTAATACCTTGCTGGGCCCTTCACATTTGCTTATTTTACTATAAGGTTTGCTTTAAAGCTGAGAAGAAATAGCTGCTTCTGTGGTCCTTTCATTTTATGAAGACAAATTTTTCTTGTCTAACAGAACACTTTAAATTGTAGATTTTCCAAGAGGTGAAAAGCAGTGACATTGCTAAAACATTCAGGAAAGCAATTAACAGGAAAGAAGGAATCTGTGCCATCGGGGGGACCTCAGAGCTCTCCAGCGAGGGGACTCAGCACTCCTACTCAGGTATCACTCTGTCTTTCAGATCCTATCTTGGGTGAATGGAGCCCCTATACCCCAAATAGATTCATACTGTCCTGCCATGGGCTGTGCTTTTGTTCTCTGACAGCTGAATGATCTCATGCCAAAGTGAGAACAAGACAGAATTAGAGGGTAATGTAAGATTAATAGTGTGTAAATTAAATGTGTGCTTATTTGTTTCTTTAACTCTGCTTGTTAATGAAGTCCTTGTGTCACATAATAAAGTTGTTGAGTAATGAATAACAGGAATATTCTGGTAACTGGAAGTTAAAGTCATATTTCTTTAAACTTTGACTAATAAATCAGTGTGGTAGTGATAGCAAGGCTTTTATTTCCCTGGGCTATTGTACATATATTCTTTTGGGAAAATCTTTGCTATGCTATAAAAAAAAGACTGTATTAAATTTACAATTGGTTATCTTAGAGGAAGAAAAATATGCCTTTGTAAACTGGATAAACAAAGCCCTGGAAAATGATCCTGACTGTAGGCACGTTATTCCAATGAACCCAAATACAGATGACCTGTTCAAAGCTGTGGGAGATGGGATTGTGCTATGGTAAGTCATGATGGCTCCTGAATTAAAAACCCTAACCAACCAAAAATCCACCCCCAAAACCCAAACAAAAAACAAATCACCAAAATAACTTCCCAAAACTGTAGTTAGGGGAATTTTCATCCTATTCTAGGCTGTTTTCCTTGACTAGCGTGTATGTGTAATGTTTTGTATGTATAAAAAGGGGCTCAGTTATCCAGGCTTTCCTTATCATTATGTTATGCTTCAGCTTTGACAGCTTCCCAACTGGTATTTTTGTCTAGTGTTTTTGTTTGGGCTGGAGGCTAAGTTTGCTGAAGGGGGAAGTGGTGACTTTAGGGAGCAGAAGTTCTGGTGCAAACTTGGCCTGATGCTCAGCAGATTGAGGGAAGGCAAATGTGTCAGATTATCCATTTTCTTGGATTTTTAAACAGATGATAACTTAAGAGGGAACATTAGTGACCTTATGAATTAATTCAAACCTGGATTTTCTGGGAATCCCCTAGTTGCTTTTGGTTGTAGCTGCACTAAGTTATTAAAGTAACTTCTTTTGCTGCAAGCTGAAAACACAAGGCATCCAGAGCTGTGAAACACCATCCACCTTCTGAGTATGGGGTTTCTTTTGGTTTTGTGGTTTTGATTTGTTTTTTAAATTTATACGAATTAATGTAGCAGAGAGCTGGATCAGCCTGGAATTTTAGTAACAGTATCAATACACAAAAGACATTTAATGGGCTGCCCATTGACTTTAATTTCTTTACTTTTTTATCTTTAGCTTATGATATCTTTTTAATTTCCTCAGTTTCAAGTAATTCAGGTCTTCAGGTGAAGACTGAACTGAGTAGAAAGTGGTTTGTATCATGAAGTAAAAACTTGCCATGTTTTTTGTTGACTAAAAATTCATTTTGCTCATGTGCTCCCCACTGAGCTCTCAAAGTGTTTCCTGGTTTTTGAGGCAGTTTTTTCTTGCCAGCAGTAGTGCACATGTACAATAGGAGGAAGTGTTGTCCTAGTAGAATCTGTAGTAAATGTCAGCAGAGCAATGAGTCTTTGCTAGTTCAGTGACTGCACTGTGAATAATTCATGTGCTCTTTTTGCTCCAGCAGCTGAGACCAACGGTGGCCAGTAACATGTTTAAGGTTTCACACTTAGCTATTAGTTACAAATGCATTCTTGATAATGTAAATATTAACTTCTGATTTTCACCACCTTGATTCAAAAAATAAAAATACATAAAATGAAACTGGCAGAAGGAAATGTACTGGGGTGAGTATTTTAAAAGTGCATTGAATTTTGTTGAGTTCAAATACTAAATGATGTTCAAATGTTACTGTTTTTTCTCCTACCAGCAAAATGATCAATCTTTCAGTTCCAGACACTATTGATGAAAGAGCAATTAACAAGAAGAAACTCACACCATTCATAATTCAGGTATAATAAATTTTTTTCTATTTTTTGCTGAAATTGATATTTAGATAGACTTAGTGAAAACAGCAGGGTGCTTCAGTATTGTAGAACTCTGGAAAGGAGTGTGGTTTGTAACTTGCATTTAATTATTAAAGGCAGATTTGTACTGTGCATAATTGAAAATTCTGTTGGTACAGTTCAAAATACAAAAATGCTAACTTAATGACAAGAAGCAGTGAAATGGCTGAAATGCTGTGCAGTCCTGATTATATACAGTGGTGGTTATATACAGCACTGTCTTTTTAAAACAATATGGTTATTGGCATTGGCTATCTATGAATTATGTTGTAGTATGACAGGTTGTTTTTGCAAGCATGCCTGTGCATGCACGTATGTATAACTTAACACTTCTCTAGCCTTATTCTAGTTGCACCACTAGGTGCGACTAATTTGGAGACTGAAACCAAATACCTGAGGCTGAAATTAAATCCTGGTGCCTCGTTCAGTTCTTATTGATTCAATTTGCTGCCACCACAGCTCTGTTAAAACTTCAGCTGGGAGAGTTTCCTCTGAGCTGCTGCTGTCGGAGCCAGAACAAGGGGGAAATCTCCTCTCTGATGGTGCTGGATGAAACGCACAGTGGCATCTCTCCTTGCTGTATCTCACTCAGCTCTGCTGTTTGCAGGAGAACCTGAACCTGGCACTGAATTCTGCATCTGCCATCGGGTGTCATGTTGTCAATATTGGTGCAGAGGACTTAAGAGAAGGAAAACCCCACCTGGTCCTTGGGCTTCTCTGGCAGATCATTAAGATCGGCTTGTTCGCCGACATTGAGCTCAGCAGAAATGAAGGTAAATGAAAATATAAGTGATTTACTTCTACCACATTGCTTGTACTGTCACCTCCAGCCTCATCACCTCCTCTTCCCTCCCCTCCTCCCTGCTGGTGGGGGTGTCCTTGCTTTTGGGTTTGTCAGGATACATGCCAAGCTTAGTGCTCTCTATCCTGTTTGTAGCTGTGAAGCAGGTTCAGATAGGTGGGTTATGCCATCTTGGTAATGTGTGTCAGCCTTGGAGAACTGGCTGAATACAAGTCTGTAGGTCAAGATGTGTCCTGGCTCAAGCCATGCTTTCTTTGTGCTGCATTGAGCTGGGCACGGTTCACTGGTGTGCTGTGACCATGTGTGTTGGGAGGTGGCAAAGAGCTGCTTGCATCCTTTTAATATTACAGACAGCTGCACGTCTTCCTCAAAAAAAACAAAAAAAAAAAAAAGAGAGGAGGGCTTCAGCTCTTTGGGAATGTGATCACAAGGACTTGGTTCTAAAACTGTCCTTGCTACTGTCAGTGGTGCAGCTGAGCTCTCACTTAATTCTTGGTGGCAGAAGAGCAGTGCAGCATCTCTCCCCCTGTGCTTGCTTGGTCTCACACAACAGCCTTCAAAATTTAGATTTTTCCAGATAATTAGTAATAATTCCACAACCAGATGTATGGGGGGGCTTCAGTGTCTTTTATTTAAACTTCCCCATCACCAAGTGGTAGCATTGTGTGGCTTAGATTGAAAATTCATGGCAAAGGAAGCACAGGACAGCTGAAAGAATGCTTGTCTTGGCTTCTCCGGCTTTTTTTAACAGTGCATGTGAAACTCTTGGAAGCACTTTTTCATTGAGATATAAGTACATTTACATATAGCTTACTGTCATCAGCTTAAAAGCATGTAATATCCATATAATTTAGTTTTACAAGGAAATGGAAAATCTTTTTATACACAGTTTTCTGGATCATTCATACTGGTCTTTGTGGCAAAAACCCTCCACTAATACCCAGATTATTTTGACATAATCGGTAGTTGATATTGTCCTTCTCTTTCCCCCAGAAATATTACATAAGCTCTAATTTTGGCATGCAGATTTGTCTCTTGAAAACTACTTCCTTCCCCTCACAAGTATTTTTCTTCTAGCACTGGCTGCCTTACTTCGTGACGGTGAAAATCTGGAGGACCTTATGAAATTATCTCCCGAAGAGCTGCTTCTAAGATGGGCCAACTTCCACTTGGAAAACGCAGGCTGGCACAAAATCAATAACTTCAGCTCGGATATCAAGGTATCAAGATCTCTTCTGGCCTGCACGTGCCTGCAAAAAGTCTGGGAACCAGCCAGGGCTGTGTAAATGAGGCCCTTCATCTGCAGAGAGGACCTGCCTCAATAGACTGAGCGTGCCTAGCAGGGGTTTTATATGGTATATGGTATATTTAAGGTACTGCAGCATTGTTCCCTCTTGCCATGAGACTGAGCCCAGCATTTAACTTGACCCTTGGGCAGTCCTTCTGAGCATTTCCTTCAAATGCTAGTGGGATCCTGCTGCAAAGATGTCACATCTTTTAATCAAGTAGGAAATTGGTATTACTTGTGTGTTTTCTTAATCCATCTTTTTTGATGGAAGGAATTTTTCAAGGGCAGCTTAGGTTGAAATACTTAACTTCGTTCCTGAAGAATGTGCCTTTCACACACTTGGCAGGTGATGACATTTCAGCCAAAACATGGTGGGCTGGAGAATGGAAGAGAAAAATGATACTGATATTTTTGAGTGACACTGGGCTGAGTAGAAATGAGAGTGGGGGAGTCTTACAGATATTTTTCAGATGTGAGGGGGTGGCCCTTTTCTCTGAGCACTAGTGAGAAATGGTGACTCTTGGTCAGTGTGGGGTTTTTTGACACTGGTCTTGGCAGGTTTCTGGAGCTTATTCACATGGCCAACAGTTACAAGGAGGAGAAAGAGGGCTGAAGTGGATTCCAAGCTAGAATACCGTTGAGGTGGAAAAAAAAAAATTATAGTTGAGGGTGCATGGGGAGCCCAGAGCTCACCTGTGTGTTTGTGTATGCACGTGTATATGCATAGTCACTCTTGTTTCCAACTTCAACATTACTTGCAGCTTTACTGGTAGTTGTTGGCTTGTCTGGTGCAACCCACAGACCTCCAGGATATGCTGAGGTCCTTCTTAGTGCTCAGGACTGAAAGAACTTGTAGTTGATAAATAATTGCTGCAGTACTTTGCTCCTCCTAGTTTATGACCATCTCTCTCCTTAAAGTTATTCTAGCTACTAGGCAGGCACAGGAAAGAAAACATTCAGACTTCGTATAATTAGCTTTTTCCCTGAACTTTGTCTTTGCTGAGCCATTTTCATCTTTGCTGTAGCAGTAGGAATGGTGCTTTGTCAGCAGTTTAGGGCTGCCTTGGGATCATTGCCTCCTCCAGGCACTGAAGAGGAGGCTGTGACACCAGTGCTTGTAGCAAAGGCAACTTTCAAACAGTTTAAACCCATAATTTCTATCTTAAATATTTCTAACCTTTTCCCTTTCTGTTTCCTTTCCTGCTGCCTGGATTTCTGACATCATGCTCTCTTTTAAGCTTACAGATTTTGGTAATTCAGTAAAGGTACATACGCTTATCGTGCACAGTGTCTTGTTAAAGATGACCCTGAATGGAATTGTTATAGTGTATTTACTGCTGTGTGGAAGACCTGAATCTTATTTTTCATCCATTTCAGGATTCCAGAGCTTATTTCCACCTCCTCAATCAAATTGCACCTAAAGGGCAGAAAGAAGGAGAGCCTCAGATCGATATTAACATGTCAGGTTTCAATGTAAGTATTCAGGCTGTCATGTCCTCCTGCTCTACAGTTGCAAACTCTCCCTCTAATTGCCCTGTGACATCTAAGTAACCTGGTATGTTAATTTCTTGAGCATGTAAAGTGTCAGTGTGCATGTGTGCACCTCAGGTATGTGCTAAATGAGTGGCTGTTGCAAGCCTGATAACTACCTATCAATTAACATATATGAGTGAGAAATCATTTGTGTTTTTACTTGGAGCATACTGACTTCTGCTTTTGAACCACCAAGTCAAAAAGCATAAACGTTGGAAAGCCTGTAAACTTGGAAACCATCATGCTAAGAAAAATACCAAGACAAACTGGGACAATTTACATGCACAGCAGCAGGGATTAGCATGCATGCTTCACCCCTTTGATTAGTGACTGTTGCCTAAGAAGGTCAGTGGAGTTGTGGCATTGCTTCAGGTTGCAGTCAGAAGCTTTCCATCTGCTTTGTAGCCTCATCTTTTCTGTGACAGCTCTTATCCATTGCATCCCTGGCAGGAAAAGGATGACTTGAGGAGAGCAGAATACATGCTTCAGCAGGCAGATCGGCTGGGCTGCCGGCAGTTCGTCACGCCGGCTGATGTGGTCAGTGGCAATCCCAAACTGAACCTGGCTTTTGTTGCCAACCTGTTCAACAAGTACCCAGCACTTACCAAGCCTGAAAACCAGGACATTGACTGGACCCTGCTTGAAGGTAATGGGCATCTCGGTCACAAAATCAGCAGGAAGGAAATATCTAAAGTAAATACTTGTGTTACAAGAGGTTGTGCTAAGTGGAGGTGTCTCAGATGAAGGAACACCTATGATTTGAGGCTTCAGTGCTTTAGTGGCTATTTACTTCTTTGGGGCAGGTGAAAAGGGTACTTCACAGCCTGTTCATCTGCTCTGAGCCTGATGTGGAGTCTGAACCTGTAGGAGCACTGCCAAGACTTGGGAATTTGATGCTGTCATTTCCTGAAATGGTCAGGAACAGCTGAGCAATGCAGCAAGATGTTTATGAGAGCAGTAATTGGTGGCAGAACTGGGATAAGGACTTAGGCTGCTTAGCTCCCAGACAGCAGCTTGTTAACACACACGTGAAAGACCCTCCTGCTACTTTTTCTTGCAGAAAGTGCAAAAGGCATACTCTTTTGAGGCCTGGAGAAATCAAATTGATATCCAAAACCTAGATATCGGGCAACCTTTGAAAATTTATAGTAGAAAAAATACCCTTTTTCTGCTTGAAAATCTGATCAACGAGCTATGCTGCCCAAAGTTCTCCTCCTTGCAAAGCAGAAAACCCTGCACAGCTTTGTGCTTGCAGAAGCTGCATGAATGTGTTTTCTGTCATCTAGGAGAGACGCGAGAGGAACGGACCTTCCGCAACTGGATGAACTCCCTTGGTGTGAACCCTCATGTGAATCACCTCTACGGGTAAGAGTTAGGCTCTTGCGAATCACCCAACTAGATCAGACTAAAGATGTGCCCACACCAGTGTCCTGTTGCTCACAGTGCTGAGAAAAAAGCTGAGGGAAGGGTGATAGTAGGGAGTGGGGGATGCTCACTGTATCCTCCCTGTAGTCCACAGCATAGAGATTCCAGAGCCAGCACTTGGCACACCATCCGTTGGCTTTAAGTGCTGAAGGCAATTTGTTTCTTTTCTGCTATCTTGAAGTAAATCTCAGTACCCTGAGATCCCAATATATTTAGATTGGCTCAAACAATTGCATTAAAGTAACAGGAACTGCATTTCCTGTCACTTGATTTTAGGGCTTCACCAAGTGAGTAAGCAAGACACTCTGAGTCCTCATAGTCAGTGGCAAGAGGTGGTAAACTTTGGATTTTATGTAGCAAAATTCTTCTCTGGATCTCATTATGATTACCATCCTAAAATGTGCTTCCACTCAGCAGCTAGCTGATGTTAGGCGTGGAGCATTTCTCCTGTTCTGAAAGCTACAGGTTGTTTAGAATTTTTTTATTGAGTTTTTTCTTTCTAAAATTGCAACAGCCTGTAAAGAGTAGTAGTAACTCATGGCACAATGACAAAGTCAGAGTGCATTTAAATCTTTAAACATAAGGTTAAAATCAATGTTTCCCACTTTAGCGATCTCCAAGATGCTCTGGTAATACTACAATTATATGAAAAGATCAAAGTTCCTGTTGATTGGAATAAGGTTAACAAGCCTCCATACCCTAAGCTTGGAGCAAATATGAAAAAGGTAAGTATTTCAAATGACTTTAAAAAAAGCCATGGGAATTTTTATAAAAATCGTGTTTGAGGCTTCTAGTCAAGTCAAGTGAGTGTATTTTGAGTGATTTTCTGTTTAAACTCTTTTCCTGTATAGCTAGAAAACTGTAACTATGCTATAGACTTGGGAAAGCATCCAGCTAAATTCTCCCTGGTTGGCATTGGAGGACAGGATCTGAATGATGGAAACCCAACGCTGACACTAGCCTTAGTCTGGCAGTTGATGAGAAGGTAGGATCCATCTCAAACATGTATACAGTTGTGAATGGAGTACCAAGTTTGGAAAGTTTTTTGCCATGAGAGCACTGCTGCAGCACTGGAACAGTCATACAGAAAGATGGTAAAACTTCTGGTTTTGGGGGGTTTCTGAGTCACAGCTGAACAAAACTCTGGCAGAGCTGATCCTGCTGCACATGAGAAGCTGGAGTGGACATCTCCAGGGAACCCACTGGATGATTTATTAACATCATGATCACCCCTTTCTCACCTGTCTGGTCCACATGTAGAAGGCCCAAGCAAAAACATTTTTGCAACTTTTATGTTCTAATTTTTAATTGGAAATCAAGAGAAGCATTCCAGGGCTTCTTTTTAACCCTATTCAGCACTGGAGTGGGGGGAGGGAGAAACAGAGAATAACAGATAAAGTTGAGCATACATTTTCTCATCTATTTCTGAAAAACTCTAAGATGATGAAAAAAAAAAAAATATATATATATATATCTACAACTGGTAGCTCCATATTTAGCTTTAGAGATCAGAATGCTAACTCATGAGTTGATCCACACATTTTAAGTCATGTGTTAGCCCTGTGGAGCACATGGTCAATAGTGAAACAGATTAACAAATGTCCTTAGCTCAGGCAATTTTGTGATTGTATTAAAGGACTTGAAAGAGTAAATGCTTCAACAAAATCACACTTCAGATAAGATAATTCTTTCTTTTTGCTAAAGGAGTTAAAAAAGCAAAAAACCCCAAAACCCCCCAAAAAGCAGAACTGAGACTTATGTGAGGACTTTCCAAGCTGCTATGGGCCCACATTGAATCCTGGCTGCACACTCACTAGGGCTTTGCCCAAGCTCTGTGCCTAATCTTGTTCTCTTTGCTGGTTCTTAGGTACACACTGAACGTCCTTGAGGATCTGGGTGATGGTCAGAAAGCTAATGATGACATTATAGTCAGCTGGGTAAACCAGACCCTAAAAGAAGCTGGAAAGTCCACCTCCATCCAGAACTTCAAGGTGCAGGTTCCCCTCTTGCATCCAGAAGGAGAGGGGTGCCCAAAAAGGATTTCCTTGGCTGGAGGAACATCAGAGGCATCTTGGAAAGGAATTTAAATGGAAAAGGCTTCAGTCTGTGCTGGAGACAAAAGTGGCTTCAGGCTACCAGAGAGGAGACTTTTTAGGACTGCCCACAGTAGGAATAGCATTGGGGCAAGAGAGCTGATGGGGTGACAGTGGAGGGGAGGATGGTTGGGCCCTGGGGCAGAATTAAGGGCTGAGATGCTGGCAAGTATACAGGGGCTGGAGCTGATGGGCATTTTTATAGGCGAGTTTTGTCCCCTAAGGTCTGGTCAGTGGAGCAGACCTGCTGCCTGCACATCCATTTCTGCTTCATATTTTCAAAGCCCTTAAATTAAATTGGAGTAATGCTCTTGTACCATTGTCAAAAGAGAAGCAGCAGTTTGGTTTTCCCTGTAGTCCTGCTGGGAAAAAACACTAACACTGCTGCTTTGAAAAAGCTTG
Organism: Florisuga fusca; assembly: GCA_038090715.1. Classification (NCBI taxonomy): domain Eukaryota; kingdom Metazoa; phylum Chordata; class Aves; order Apodiformes; family Trochilidae; genus Florisuga; species Florisuga fusca. The sequence goes on from JAAWXA010000017.1 coordinate 8,946,422, forward strand.
TTTAGAGCTTGTTTCATTGCACTTTGCAGAGCAGCTGAATTGATGTGAGAAATATGCTTTAAAGGTTAGACATTAATCTTTACTCATCTGCCCCTGTATTCTTTAGGACAAGACTATCAGCACAAGCTTGGCAGTTGTGGATTTAATTGATGCTCTACAGCCTGGTTGTATCAACTATGACCTGGTGAAGACTGGTCATCTATCTGAAGATGACAAACAAAATAATGCTAAGTAAGTTTGCTATCTCAAAAGCTGGTTTACATTGAAAGAGTGTGCCTTCTGTGGCCTTAAGTTACTGCAGGTGGTTTTACCACCATTTATTACTGTGGTTTTTAGTCTTAGTTAACACTACCTTTTAGACAGACTTCTTGAAATCTGATTTCTGTCCTAGCTTTTAACACTGGAGGGAGTACTTGGCTGGTATCTGTTTCTTTTAGAGAGACATGCAGAACAGCCAAAGCAGTTTTAATTAATGATATTCTGTTCAGGCATATGAAATGCTCTGGGTTTTGAAACTGAATTCTTTTACATCTCATATTCACTGAATCATCATAGGCTGTCAAATACAAAGTGTGCCTCATAAAACATGCGTTTGAAATGTGTGTTCTGCTGTGACAGAATGACAGCAAAGCTTCTTTCAGATAGCAGTCTTTCTTGGTTACTCCTAAAGAGCAAACAGAAGAGGAAATGTAGATGCTATCAGGGCTAACAAATACTAACTACAATTTTTTTAACTGTTGTAAAAGTGGACTTCATATTCAAATGTCAATTTGTGCGTTAAAGACATTTTCCTATACTGTAGAAAAGCAATGCAGCAAAAGACAAAAAAAAAATTATAAAATAGGATGCAATGTGATGTGATTAGACTGTTGCACATCCTGAATGTTAATAAACAGGATAATAGGTGAAACTGTGTTGGAAAGGGCAGGAGCTGACTTGTCATTTATTGGTAGGGATCTCAGTGTTGACCCACTTGTCTTTTTATGGTGAATAGGTATGCTGTGTCTATGGCAAGAAGAATTGGTGCCAGAGTTTATGCTCTTCCTGAAGATCTTGTGGAGGTGAAACCGAAGATGGTGATGACCGTGTTTGCCTGTTTGATGGGCAGAGGAATGAAGCGAGTATAAAAGTGTTGATTCATGTAAAGAAAAAAACCACATGAAACGCAAAAACTGCCCAACCTGCCACCGTGGGTGCATAAGTAGCAGATCAGCTGTGACCACGTTGAAATGCTGTTGGCCTAGGAACTGTTGAAGTTCAAAGGACTTTGTTTTGCTTTGCAGGACAAACTCTTACCAAAATTCTCAGGGAGAGGAGTTTTAACCAACAGATGTACTCTTTTCCCAAAGGAAAGTTTAACTTATCAAGAGCTCACAGAAATGCATTTTTAACAGAGCTGCATCTTGCAATACTGCTGTGGAGCTGTTATCACCCCATTATTTCTTAGATACTTGGTGCATGGGTTTTTTGCCCCTGAGGGCTATAAGGTGGTTGGTATGAGTCATAATGGAAACAAATCTAATTTCTGTCTGCAATCCAGTTTAATTTCTGTCACATGGCCCAAGCATATTGTAGGTTTGACCACTTCCTTAACTTTGCAAATAAAGCTACAGTACAAGTTGGGACCTGCAGGCCAGCTCGCAATGCTAAATAAGAAATATGTAATTAGGAAGATGGATCTTCCTCTGGTATTCTCTGTACATGGTGCTTTTTTATACATCTTAACTATTTTGATTACTTTACAAATAAAGCATGGCAGTTCTTTTCTCTTGCTTCTTATCAAAAGGATTTTGGTTTTGGGTTTGGTTTTGGTTTTTTGTTTTTTGGTTTTTTTTTTTGGTTAAAATTATACTATATATAAGAATACNCATTCAAATGTCAATTTGTGCGTTAAAGACATTTTCCTATACTGTAGAAAAGCAATGCAGCAAAAGACAAAAAAAAATTATAAAATAGGATGCAGTGTGATGTGATTAGACTGTTGCACATCCTGAATGTTAATAAACAGGATAATAGGTGAAATTGTGTTGGAAAGGGCAGGATCTGACTTGTCATTTATTGGTAGGATCTCAGTGTTGACCCACTTGTCTTTTTATGGTGAATAGGTATGCTGTGTCTATGGCAAGAAGAATTGGTGCCAGAGTTTATGCTCTTCCTGAAGATCTTGTGGAGGTGAAACCGAAGATGGGAAAGTTTAACTTATCAAGAGCTCACAGAAATGCATTTTTAACAGAGCTGCATCTTGCAATACTGCTGTGGAGCTGTTATCACCCCATTATTTCTTAGATACTTGGTGCATGGGTTTTTTGCCCCTGAGGGCTATAAGGTGGTTGGTATGAGTCATAATGGAAACAAATCTAATTTCTGTCTGCAATCCAGTTTAATTTCTGTCACATGGCCCAAGCATATTGTAGGTTTGACCACTTCCTTAACTTTGCAAATAAAGCTACAGTACAAGTTGGGACCTGCAGGCCAGCTCGCAATGCTAAATAAGAAATATGTAATTAGGAAGATGGATCTTCCTCTGGTATTCTCTGTACATGGTGCTTTTTTATACATCTTAACTATTTTGATTACTTTACAAATAAAGCATGGCAGTTCTTTTCTCTTGCTACTTATCAAAAGGATTTTGGTTTTGGGTTTGGTTTTGGTTTTTTGTTTTTTGGTTTTTTTTTTTGGTTAAAATTATACTATATATAAGAATACCACCATCATTGGACCTCTGACAGTAACATAGGATATGTTACTGATGGCACAGTTACACCCCAGAATGGAATTTAATGCATCTTTGTATGCATCTTTGTATGCATCTTTGTATGCATCTTTGTTCAATTCTGTGCACCTATAAAATAATTTTTTAAAAAATCTGCATAAAAATTACACGTTTTTTATTTAAAATGCTGTCAGATCTAAAACCATACTACATTGTGAGGAGGTTTTGTGTAGGGAAGAGGCAATTCAGCAGGGTTCAATAAAATGAGCAGCAAGTGTGCTGGAACATAAAACTATTTTTACAGACAAAGGAATTGTTGTTGCCAAAGAAGGTAGATGCTGTATCCATAGGATTTAATATTATCTTGCTTTGGCAAGCTGTTTGCTGTATTTGAGATTATATTGCTATTCAAAGCTATTCAAAGTGATGTAATATGGTGGCAAAGCATTAGTTTAAATAAAAACATCTAAACACATGCTTCTCTCCTTGTTTACACTGACCTAGCATGGCAGCCTGTCCTCAGTTGATTTTAGCTTTGTTTTAGTTGATCCTTTTGTTTTGCCAGATCCATTGATATCTAAGACACCCTAGTATCAGAGTGTGCTTGGAGAGTTTTGTTGTTTTTTTTAAATGGGCACTGGCAGTTTAGTTATTCTCAACCTGTGTTGTATCAAGGCTTTGTCTTCATGGTAGCTTCTATAAAACCTTGCTTTTGAAGTCCTGTTGTGTGCCTAGAGATCATGAGTGTGTGTAGGGGAAGATCCTCATTAGGACAAAACATGGAAGGAGGAAGAAAATTCTTCCCCATGTCAGGACCATGCTGTCTGGGCTTGTTTCCAGAAACCTCAGGTCTGGGGGCATAATGGCAGCTGACAATAGTCTGGTATGATTTGGATCTTGGGGTGCTGTGAGGATGCCAAGCAGCCACTGGCTGTTGGGGGAGATTTGCCTACTTGCTGTGTCCAGCAAGGCTGGAACAGGGCTGTGGATGCTGGAGGGATGTGGTGATCCTGATTCAGCAATTTCTTTACTTGTGCAACCCATGGGTGAGAGCCTGGGAGTCGAGTGAGCTTTGTCTGCCTTACAGTGCAGAAGCCCCCAGAACCACCAGTGACTTCAGTGAAAATCAAGAACAATTTGTGTGAGACTGGTGTCATGTAAACAAAATTCTGTAACCTTAACTATATAAACATGGTCTGGGTTGTCCCCCTCCTGACCTGTCCGGAGTGATTTTTTTTTAACTGGTGAAAACAGGTAGGTGTATTTTGTGCAAGAGATTTTGCAGCTTGTCTGCTGATGGAATGAGGATGAGTTTGTGGGTTAACCCGGATTACAGGTTGGTGCCCAGCCTTCTTTTTGGGCATCATCTTGGGCAAACAAAGTGGCACAGCTGTGGGCTTAAGGTGATAGAAAACTCCTAGAAGGCAAATACTTGGAGGACTGTGGCAACCCAATTTGACCCAGTGTGTCATTCCCCATCCTGTGTTCCAAGCATCCTATGTTATGAAGGTGCTGCTGAGAAGGAACTGGGTTTCAATGCTATGTTGTCATTGTTCCTGAGCCATGTACATGGTTGTGCCCTCACTTTTCTTTTTAAAGCAGGAAGGGAAAAAAACCCGAGAAAAAACAAGCCCCTTTTACTGTTACCTTGTCCATCTTGAGAGACTGCTGCAAGAGCAAATCCTGTGATTTCTGTTGAAGCAGATGTTACAGAGACCATATGGAGCTCCTGGTAAGAATCACATTGCTTCCCTTTGTTTCCCTCTCCAAGGTTTTTTCAGGTAACTGAGTGTAATCATATTAGCAAGGTTATGTGGGACTCGTAAGGCTTTGCTTTGGCAGCTCAGTGGGGTAACACGGGTGTCCATGTGTGCTGGATGAGGCCCTGGTAGCAGAGCTGATATACTGTGACTACACAATAGAAGCTCCCACCTCATGAAAGCTTTTTTTTTTTTTTGTAGCCATAGGCACAGTGAATGTGTCCAACAGGAGAGCAACAGCTTAGCTTGGGGCTGGGGTGCTGACCAGGGCCCAACACTTGGTACTGCAGCCAGCTGTGCCCAGGGGGGGCCAGGCAATTCCTCTGTAGTGGGGTCTGGGGTGACCTGCTTGGGTTTAGGAGTCCAGGAGGGGGCAATTTGCATCTTGGAAATATAACTAATCACTAATGCCTGAAAACACGATGCTTTGGGAGTCTCAAGTTTGGGACAATAGGGTGTGGAGATGTGGCTTTTGAAGAAACCTTTGGTTTAAGAGCTTAAAAGGTTATCAATATATTTTCCTCAGTTTGAAAATGGTGGTCAGAATGAGATGCTGCCTCCTCCTCAGTCCCACTTCTCTGATCAGAAATCTTTGTGCCCTCCTGCAGCTGGAGTTTCTCGGCTGCAATGCTACCTGCTCTCTTTCCTCATCTTGAATGGCCAGATGCAAATCTCCTGTAAGGTGCTACTCCTTCAAAGCATGTTGAGAGACTGATGCTACTGGAAGCACTGCAGGGAATGCTCCATTAAAACAAAGGATGAACACACTGATAAAAAGCAGCTGCTTCTTCTGTACCGTTACTTCTCATGGGCTTCAGAGCTGAAAGTTTATATTAGGACTAGTTGAGGGATAGGGAGTTAATTTTTCTATGTGTAGGAGACAAAAACAGAGCAGATGAAAGGGAGGAATTTGGCAGGCAGCTGGAGAGGGGCTAGTGCACCTGAGAGGAGACATGCAGTAGTCCTGCCTGCTGCAGGGGTCAGGACATGGATGTGAAGGCACCAACTGGGAGCACTCACTGCTCAGGAGTGCCAGCAAACCCCATCAGTGGTCTTTTGCATGAAGCCTCATGTACAGCCAGCTGGGAACTTTCCACTGGTATAGTTTTTTTTGTAGGCAAATATGTAAGCACATCTCCCTGCAGGAAATCACATATGTTTTCACTGAAGATGAAGCGATATCCTGTAAGTAGAGTCGTAACCATTCTGTTGAAACAGTGATCTAGTGATTTATAGCACTGGCTTGGAGGTATGGTATAGTTAAGGTCAAAATTCTTAGACTTGGGAGTGACCATATACAACTGTCCTTTCTTGCCTTGTCTTCTGTTATGAGGTTAAAAGGGGGGGGGAAATGGATACTATGACAATAACTGAATGGGAAAGCATCACCTTCTTGTGCTGTATATATTTAAGAAATGGACTACATCAAAGAAAAGTTTTGTGTCAAAGCTAAACAGAAATCTCACAGTGAAGGTCCACTGCAGGGCAGGCAAGATAAGCCCCAGCACTTCCTCAAAATAAATACCCTGGCAAACAGGTTTTCAAAATATTTTCTGTTCTGTCAAACACTCCTAGAAGTTTCAGACAGGAGACAGAGATGTAAGCTCTGGCACACGCTTTGTTCCTGCAAGTCTTTTCGCTCTTTCATAATATTTTATGATATGCATGGCTGATGGCAAGGTCAGAACAAGGGAGGCAGTCACAGGCGTGGCTCACCGTGGCTTTAGGAATTACTACATTCCTGAAGTTTTCCAAAGATGGAAAACAAAGAGACCCTGTGAGGCACAAATGCAGTTTGTGCAGATCATGTTTTCGGTCCACTGGCAGCCAAAGCCAAGGGAAGATCATGCTAATTCTGCAGGACAGGTCTCCTTGAGCAGTCCGACACAAACTACAAGTGGTGCTATTACACTTCTTATAAGCCCCCTTTAAGTACTGAAAAGGTCACTATAAGGTCCCCCTGGAGCATTCTCTTCTTCATGCTGAACAACCCCAACTTCTTCATAGGCTCCCACTCCCTGCTAATTTTTGTGGCCCTTCTCTGGACCCATTCCAACAGGTCCATGTCCAGGTCCTGTGCTGAAGGCTCCAGAGCTGAGGGCAGTACTCCAGATGGGGTCTTGCCAGAGCCAGGTAGAGGGACAGTCACCTCCATCAACCTGTTGGTCATGCTTTTTTTTGATGCAGCCCAGGTTATGGTTGCTGGGCTGCAAGCACCTATGTTCAGCTTTTCATCCACTGGTACCCCCAAATTCTTCTCTGCAGGGCTGTTCTCAATCCCTCATCCTTCCAGCCTCTGTCCCACTGTCTATATTGCTGAATAAGATACTAAACAACAATATGGTCCCAATATGGACCCCTTATTAATAAGTGATCACTTGTCACTGATCTCCATCTGGACATTGAGCCATTGACCTTGTTGAACCATCCCTCTGGATGTAGCCTCCAACCAATTCCTCCTCCACCAAATGGTCCACCAATCAAATGCATACCTCTCCAATTTGGAGAGAAGGATATTGTGGGGGATAGTGACAAAGGCCTTAGACAAGCCCAGACTGATGACATTAGTTCTTCCCTTGTATACTGAGGTAGTCACTCCATCGTATAAGGCCACTAAGTTGGTCAGGCAGGATTGGCTCTGAGTGAAGCCCTACTACCTGTCTCAAATCACCTTCCCATCCTCTGTGTGCTTTAGGACACAGCTTCTAGGGGGATCTGTTCCAGGCACAGAGGGAATGCTGACAAGTCAGTAATACCCAGGATGGTCTTTCCTACCCCTTTTAAAAATGAATGCAGTATTTCCACTTTTCTAGTCACCAGGGATTTCACCTGATGAAGGGCCATGACTTTTTAAATATCACGAACAGTGGTTTGACAACTGCAACAGCCAAATCCCTCAGGACTCTGGGGTCCCATAGACCTCAGGTGATCATATTCTCTTACAGGAGGAGAAACTTTGCTCCCCTAGTCCCTATCCTGAGGTTCCTCCTCCATTTGAGAGGTATGGGAGGAGAGGTTGCTAGTTAAAACTGAAGAAAAAAAGTTGTTCAGTACCTCATCCTTCTTGTCTGTTGTTAGCAGTTTGCCAGCTTACCATCCAGTGAGATCTTTGCAAGGGCAAATGAAGAGCCATGTTTTTTTGAAGCTCAATACCATGAGAAGTAGCTGAGCAAAAATGTTTTACTTGGTGCCACTTTTGCCCACACCTCAACTTCTATCTTATATTCTAACAGCAGAACACCGCATGTGCCAGCTGTGGAAAGCTACCACATGTTTACAGAGATGCTGATGGACTGAGCCTTTTTTAGGGGCTCTAGATGTGCTTCAACATGTGCAAATTGTTCCTATTTCATTAGTACTCACAATACCCTCAGTGCAGGCTGACGAGAGGAAGGCAGCCCTTCCCTGAGATATTACACGTGGCTGTGGTTGTTGGGAAATGAGGAGGAGAGAGACTGTGGTGGGACCACGCTTCCCAGCCCTGTCACACAGCTCAAGCCTCATCCATGAATTTGCTCATGTGAGATTCAGCTCTTTATGGGACCATTTACATTGAATTTTCATATTAGCCTTTAAGATTTGAGCATTGCTTGTCAGTGAAAGCATTTATTCTTATATAATAAAATCCCTCTATTTCCATATAAAACCTACCTGTAATGAAAACCATTGTTCACAAACAGTGAGAAAGTAAGTGGCCTCCAGTTCATTATTTAAAGTTTATAGAAATGTGGCCATGGATGTGTCCCATCGCTATGCAAAATACCATGCAGAGCAGGCAAATGCCAGTAGGATGACCTTGCTGGGGAGAGCAGAGAGCCCAGGAGCCATGCTGGTACTGGCCACCTTACACTTGTCTTCACTTGCTAGCTCAGGTGGCACCGTGCAGTCCATCAGGTCCCCTGAGTGTTGAATCTCAAGTGCTGTTATGTTGTGAGGGCCCAGAAAGGCACAGTGCAGCCCTCTGATCGCTCCCCTGTGCGTTGCCGTCCACCGCAAGAACCAAAGCATCTTGCAGTCACATTTCCAGGGGTTGTGGGATAAGAACACGTACTTCAGTTTTGGCAGTTCAGCAAACAAGCGGATGGGGAGGGAGCTGAGGTTGTTCCTGCTCAGGTGAAGGAAGTGCAACTTGTTGATGTACAAGAAAGCAGAGTCTGAGATGGAGGAGATCTGGTTGTTGTTCAGGTACAAGCTTCTCAAGTTCAGCAGATGCCTGAAGGTGCAGCCGACAGCAGTGATTCTGTTGGCTTCAAGGTGCATGGTCTTGAGCTGGATCAACCCTTCAAAAAGCTGATTAGGCAAATCAGCGATGAAGTTGTGTCCTAAATTTAACATGCCCAATCTGAGAAGCTTTGTAAAAGCACCATTCTGAATGATCCATATCCGATTCTTCCTGAGATTCAGATCATACAGGGTTTCCAGATCCTTCAAGGAATCTCTACCAATGGCTTCTATGTGGTTGTCCTCCAGTGACAGCCTTGTGAGGCTGGAGAGATTTCTAAAGGCTTGTGGGACATACCTCATGTTATTGGAGGCTAAATCAAGTATTTCTAAAGAAGGCAGGTGTGAAAATAGAAGTGGATGGATTTCGAAGATATTGCAGTGGGACAAATCCAGGCTGATGAGGTTTAATAGTCCTCTGAAAGTGTTTGCATGGAGGTAGGTGAGGCGTGAGTTCCTGCTGAGGTGCAGCTCTCGCAGCTTGCTGAGTGTGTGGAAGGTCCCGGGGGACAGAAAAGTCAGATTGTTTCCATCTAGCCAGAGGCTGTGGAGGAAAGTCAGGTTTCTGAAGGTGTTGGTGGTGAGACTCCGCAAATAATTATTTGAGAGGTTTAGAGAAACAGTGGATGCTGCTATTTCTCCAGGGAGTGCTCTTAGTCCGGCTCTGTTACAGGAGGTAGTCTCTTCAGGTGCACATTTGCACATGCTTGGGCATGAATCAGAGATATTCAGATTCAGTCCAGCCTTTGCTGCACACGTAAGTATCAATATAACAAGAAAGAACATGACCAGCTATAAATCAGCCACCACATCTAATACATCATGAATAGTAGAGAAGAAGGCAAGAAAAAGAGCATGTACCTTTTGGATAGGTGAACCTTGACCATTGCAGTCTTGGTTGGGCTGTGCTTACAGTGCACAGTGGAAATAACTCAGCTGTTTCTTCCTCCTGCAGACCAATGGGGATCAAGTCTTTAGCAGATAAAAGCAGATTAAGTGCTGCCTTACTGTAAAGAGCATTACTGAGAGGCAGGGAGATTTCTCAGCTGAGCATCATGCTCTGGCAGTGGTTTTTCCCACCTCCTGCCTTCAGCAAACAGCAGCAGCAGGTAACAGACTCCTGGCAGGATCTGTCTGGGATAGGCTTCTCTCCTGAGGTTAGATCTCAGGATCTGCTTGCCAGTTTGCTTAAAAAAAAAACCCTGTGGTGAGGGTGGACATTTGTACTTTTCTCAAGTTATGGATTCAGCAAAGGCAGCTGAGAGCAGCTTTGCCACCAGGATGTGGGACAGGGGGACATCCCTGATGGTTGTTACTCCTCTGTAGAAAACCAGGAGACTGTCAGGAGCTGTTGCAAGCTTCTCTCTCCCTGCCAGACAGGAACACGGTGGGGAGTGCTGCATCCTGGTGGAGCCTCTTGGGATAAGCCCTGAGCCATCACCGTGTTAAAAGATGATCCCTGTGGGCAGAGCACCCCAAGGGCATGCTGCCATTTCCAGGGCACTGCCTGGCCCCAGCAGGTCTGAAGATGTCACTGAGCAGCTGGAGGTGGGTTTGGGTCCCTAAAAAGCCCATGTTCTTGGGCCCCTTCCTGGTCTTACCCTATATCCAGAGTGCAAAGGAGAAGTGGAACTGGGAGCCTGATTGATGGACCTGGCAGCCAGGGATCAGAAGTCTGCAGGCTGATGATTTTGTTTACAAGGCTAAGAGCACTAGATTCAGACCTTGCAGCTGATGTGTAAGCAGGGCAATCAGAGATACAGTTGCTGCTCTTGTTTTTTCTCACTCTTTTAATTTTTGTTTTCATCCTCACTTCTCTCTGGTGAAGTTCTCATATTTTCAATGTGTTTGCAGCACCTTTTATCAGCCCCATCCATCCAGGTGCATTTCACTGCTCTTAATTTCTTGGTCTGGCTCAGTTTTTTTCTGTTCTCATATTTTACAGATTTGGTTTTTCCTTCTCTCCTGTTTCGCCTGCTCTGTCCAGACAGTGGCTAATAACAAATATATGATATGCCCAGCAGTGAATTGGACAATTTTTCAGATTCATTGTTTCTTTGGCAGAAGCAGCTTATGTTTCCTGTGCCATTAAATCTCTATGTTGGCTTCAGCTAGTTCTGCTTTCTTCATTTTTTTTTCAAGTAACAACACCCCAAAGAACAGCTTCTCCTGGAATCTTGGCTGGGGTGGTCAAGTTGTGTAATGGAGCTGTAAACAGCACCATTTATTTAGTTAGACAGGCTTTGCTGTAGTGTTATTTGGAGGCAAGCTGGTTTACCAGCTGAAAACAGCAGTACCATCACCTTCCCAAGCAGCTTGTCCTGGGAGCTCCAGAGGAAGGTGGAAACATGCACCTCTCATCCAATCTAGCTGCTCACATGCCAGAGATTTTGGTGTTTGTTTTTGCTTTGTTTTTGCATCAGTTGGGACTGGTCATTTGAGGACATCACTTTGGAGGGGTGTCCTGCTGCTGGGATCACCATGGCTTCTCTAACCTCCTGCTGCAGCACAGCTACAAATATCTATTGCTCCATGACTTTGCCTCTGCATCCCTATGAAGGAGATAGGATTCTGCTGGTCTCTGTGCAGGATGAGTGAGCTGCTCTGTGTCTGCTGAAGAAGATGGACTGCTTGCTCTGGCATTCTTGTTACCCTACAAAGGCTTGATTTCTGGTTGTATTTCCAGTAGTGTTATAATACTCTAGCCCTTATTTCTTTATTTAAGCCCAGTGCTTTCTTTAATTCTCCATGATTTCATACTGGAATTTTTCAGAGACCAAAATCATGCAGCTCTTAGGGCTCATCACTGCCAGATATCACTTAACTGAACTAAAAGAGTGGTGAAACCAGAGGACCACACAGCTGCAGGATGTCTCCTTGATTCAGAGCCTGTAGACCAAAGGGAAGTCATAAGTGTTAAAATGACCAGACTTTTACACCTTGTCATGGTGGGGTTGGCAATTCACATGATCCCTGTAATTCCATGATGCACTAGAGGTGGCAGCTGCTAGGCTGTGGCTGCTGCCTGGGCCACACTTGAACTGTGGCCACAGCTGCCCTTGGAGTGAAAGAAACACAGTGGTGTGCTCTCCACTTAACACCATGGAGAGCTAAACCTTTTCTGGGGACTGAGTGTTGATGTAAGATAATGATTGCAGGTATATTACATGTGTGCTGCAGTGCTCAGTCCTCCTTTGCAAGAAGTGCTCAGCATTGCCTGCCCAGCTTCAGCTTCCTTAGCATCATTGCTGCCACATCAGATGCTTCAGAGACAAGGTAAAGATATGGTCCATGAGAAGAACAACCCACATGATTTTTCTCTCTAGCTACTTTTTTAACAAATAACTTCCCACTATGGTCCATTCAATTATGAGCATGCAGCTCTTGGGCTCAGCTCTTCGTGCTCCACATGCAGGGAATTTGGTTGTCTCACTCCATCTTGCTAGGTGGGTTTTTATATTGCATCCTGTGTTTTGGCTGAGATGTCTCATCCTCCTGGCTCTGACCCACTGCAGGTCCTCTGTTAAAATCTGTTCCACTTATTGGATTATGTTTTGTCTTTTCTTCAGTCACTAATTTATCTGACATTTTGGATCTATAGTCCAGCACACCTGCTTCAGAAATTGCTTGTAGCTGATGTCAAGTGCCTTGCCTAATACTGTAGATTTTTAAGGAACTGCATTCTCTTTAGACCCTCAAGGTTTGATACAAGCAATCCAAACCTCTACTTCGGGATGGTCTTGCTGGTCTAATGAGTTAAAGAAGCAAGGTTTGCATTCTTTAAACTTCCTGCTGGGCAAAGGTGGGGTGAGCAGAATCATGTTATAGATTTGTTGATTAAAAAAAGGAGTACGGGAGTTGGAATACCCAGATGGCAGAAATATTTTTACTTCTCTGAAGATTTATCTAGGTGGTGAACTCTTTCACATGTATCTCAGCTTTTTGGTACATATCAGAAATTCCTGACAAAAACTGTTGAAAAAAAAAAAAAAGTGAAACTGGAATATGATGCTTGCAGTGAATATAGTTCAAAATGGTGAAGGAAGATTTTTATTTTTAATAGATGTCTGGAAAGAGATCCTTTGGGTACTCTAGAAAGCTGTCCACAGAGTCCTAGCTCTTCCTGAAAAATCACTTTGACACTCTAAAAAGAAATGTGAAGGATGTTTCCGGATCCTTTAAATGCTTGGTTATATACACATATATTAATACTGATAAAATGTAGGTTAGACAGGAGGGAGCTCTCCCACAAACTGTGGGCATCAGTGTCTTGAGGTGGGAAAGGCATCCCTCTTCTCTCCAGACTGCCTCTACCACACTGAATTTCCTCAAAAACTGACTTCTTCCAGGAGATGAGTGGAACCAGAGCTCTCTGCTACTGAACTCCAGTGGGTCCTGGCTGACTGGCCCTCGTGTTCACCCCCGTGCTGCTGCAAAGTGGAAAACCAGAGCTTTTCCCAGGTCTGCTCATTGCTTCCCCGTGAAATCATGGCTCCAGGAGGGAAGGTGAAACACTGACCAAGTTCTTCCTCCTGGCCAAAGCACTGGATTTGCAGACACCCACTGTCACAAGTGGTGGTGTTTCAGAGGTACGTGAGACAGCTTTAAGATCAAGCATGCCAGTGAGAGAACTCTGGACACTGGATGCAAGCAGGACTCACTGCTCCAGACATCAATTTTCAGCTGGTCACTGCTCACAACTGCTCTCCTCCCTAAGACCCAAAGAAGTATGCAACTTCATAGAAAGCAGGAATTCCTTCTCTGCAGGAATATTAGGGGGCTGAGGGATGATGAGGTAGATACTCCAATCTTACTTGCAATATTAATCCCTAAAGAGACACTTAAGAAAACAAATGTGGGAGGGAGGATTACATATAAACATTTATGGAATGCTGGGAGAACTGAGCAGCTGGTGGGATGGTTTTGGTACATGTTTGGTACATTTGGTACGTGCAGAAGGCCCATCATTTGGCACAATACAAATGTGCCATCTGGCATGATGGAAAGCATTGCTCTCCCAGCAGAGTGTGGGTGGTGGGTCCCCAGTTCCTGATGTCAACCCCAGCAGAAGGGATTCAGGGCATCCTGCTGTAAGCCAGCACCAAAGGGGTCAGAGCCTAGGGAGCACATTTATGGGAGATTTTCTTTCCATCTTACTTTCTCCAAAAAGAGCAAACTAAGTGCATGAATATAGTCTGCCTCTGGATTCCACCTTACTTTGAGGAGTTGGCAGGTTGGCAAGTTTAAACTTTTTAAACATAGAAAGTCTAGTAGTAGCTAGTATGTGAGAACTGAGTGCAAATGTTCTTTTTAAAGCTTTTTGTTTAAGTCTTGATTTTTCAGTCAGTTGCACTCAGTTTATGGACATAACTTTAAATGTTTTTTATTTTATTGTGTCTGAGCTCAGAAGACTCAGAATCCCTAACAAATGGTTTCTGATCTGAAGGTGAGCAATGTGATAGAAAAATGCTGCTAGCACATGCATTTCTTTCAGAATCTCCCTTTCCACCAGCACCAACACGCAGAGCAACTACTCCTTGGTCCTCTCCACCAGAGAAACTCTGTAAGTCCTCTATACAGCACTGACAAACACATCAGCTGCACTGCACTTACTCCTTCCCTGCCTACTTACCTCTTCAGATTATCAGTTTTCACTAATTCCAGCAATCTTCTCTGTAGTTTTTGTTCTGGGATTGGTTGTCAACAGTGTGGTGGTTTTGTTGCTTTGTTGTCACAGGGGCCCCAAAACAGTTGCTAATATCTACATTTTCAGTCTGGCCATGGCAGATTTGCTTTGCCTTGCCACCTTTCCCTTCTGGGCTACCTTCTATATGCAGGGGTACAACTGGCTCTTTGGGTCTCTCATGTGCAAAATCTCCAGCTCTGTTCTATGCCTGAACATGTTTGCAAGTATATTTTTCATTACGTGAATGAGTGTGGATCCCTACCAGACTGCTGCCCATTCTATTCACTCTCAACGAAAGCCCCTACAACAAGTTTATTTTATAACACTGGTTGTGTGGGGCTTTGCCTGTTTGTCTCCTCTCCCAACTTTTTATTTTTGTGACACTGTGTTGAAAGTTTGGGAGTCAATGCTTGCATTATGGCCTTTCCTCAAGAGAATTATGAAAAATAGTCTGTGGCAACAACCTTCCTGAAAAATGCACTCGGCTTCTTCATCCCCAAAGTGATCACCATATGTTACATTTGGATCAGGAGGCACCTGCTCAAAGCACAGGAGTTTGGGAAAAACAAGCAGAAGAGGGACAAAGTCCTAAAGCAAGTGGCTGCTTTTCTTGTGATTTTTTTTATTTCCTGGTTTCCATTCCCCATTTTATCATTTTTGGATGCCTTGGTTCACATAGATGTNCTTCTCTAACCTCCTGCTGCAGCACAGCTACAAATATCTATTGCTCCATGACTTTGCCTCTGCATCCCTATGAAGGAGATAGGATTCTGCTGGTCTCTGTGCAGGATGAGTGAGCTGCTCTGTGTCTGCTGAAGAAGATGGACTGCTTGCTCTGGCATTCTTGTTACCCTACAAAGGCTTGATTTCTGGTTGTATTTCCAGTAGTGTTATAATACTCTAGCCCTTATTTCTTTATTTAAGCCCAGTGCTTTCTTTAATTCTCCATGATTTCATACTGGAATTTTTCAGAGACCAAAATCATGCAGCTCTTAGGGCTCATCACTGCCAGATATCACTTAACTGAACTAAAAGAGTGGTGAAACCAGAGGACCACACAGCTGCAGGATGTCTCCTTGATTCAGAGCCTGTAGACCAAAGGGAAGTCATAAGTGTTAAAAAGACCAGACTTTTACACCTTGTCATGGTGGGGTTGGCAATTCACATGATCCCTGTAATTCCATGATGCACTAGAGGTGGCAGCTGCCTTGCTAGGCTGTGGCTGCTGCCTGGGCCACACTTGAACTGTGGCCACAGCTGCCCTTGGAATGAAAGAAACACAGTGGTGTGCTCTCCACTTAACACCATGGAGAGCTAAACCTTTTCTGGGGACTGAGTGTTGATGTAAGATAATGATTGCAGGTATATTACATGTGTGCTGCAGTGCTCCTCCTTTGCAAGAAGTGCTCAGCATTGCCTGCCCAGCTTCAGCTTCCTTAGCATCATTGCTGCCACATCAGATGCTTCATTACATGAATGAGTGTGGATCCCTACCAGACTGCTGCCCATTCTATTCACTCTCAAGCAAAGCCCCTACAACAAGTTTATTTTATAACACTGGTTGTGTGGGGCTTTGCCTGTTTGTCTCCTCTCCGAGCTTTTTATTTTTGTGACACTGTGTTGAAAGTTTGGGAGTCAATGCTTGCATTATGACCTTTCCTCAAGAGAATTATGAAAAATGGTCTGTGGCAACAACCTTCCTGAAAAATGCACTCGGCTTCTTCATCCCCAAAGTGATCACCATATATTACATTTGGATCAGGAGGCACCTGCTCAAAGCACAGGAGTTTGGGAAAAACAAGCAGAAGAGGGACAAAGTCCTAAAGCAAGGGGCTGCTTTTCTTGTGATTTTTTTTATTTCCTGGTTTCCATTCCCCATTTTATCATTTTTGGATGCCTTGGTTCACATGAACATCATTAACAACTCTAACGTGACAGGGATCATCAACGTAGTGCTGCCATTTGGCATCTGCAGGCACCAACAGCTGCATCAGCCCTTTGCTTTCTTGGTAACCAGTTCCAGGAGAAGTTCCCTTGCTTGTTTAAGCAACAAGTTTATCAGTTCAACAGCCATCGAGAGAGCTCTTTGAGGAAAGGGAGCTGCTCCAGAGCTGCATACGCAGGGAATGGGGTCCCAAGTCCTTGCCTCCCATGATGTGGGATGATGCCAGGGCATCTGGCTGTCCCTGCAGTGCTGACACTCCTTTCTTTCTCTTTGTTTGGTACCCATTCATGTACCAGTCAGTGTTTGAAGGAGAATATGTTTTTCCCATAAACAGAGATTTTGTCTTCCTTCCTTTCCACAATATGTATTTTACATAGAGGGGAATGTACAACCACATGCATGTCTTTTATCTTTCTCATAGCAGGTAATAGGTTCCCAGGCCCAGTGGTCCTTTGCTTTGATTTAGAGTGGTCACTTTTGACAGTAATGCCCCAGGAACTGAACATGGAATGTCTGACTGCTACATGGGCATGCTGAGTACCACATACTGTGCAGCACCTTTTGGAAAAGAAGATGCTGCCTAGAATTTTTCAATTTGAATATTTATCACCACTGTGTTTTTGGAGTAATATGTACAGAAAGCTGAAGTGACTCTGTCTTGACATCCAGAAGCAAAACGATGATGTGACTCCTAAGACTTATTCACATCTTGATGTGGGAATTTACTCATTTGTAAATAAAAGAAAGAGGAAGGGGAAAAGTGTTGGGCAAGTGTTGGGTTGTTTTGAGGTAAATTTTGATGATTATTTGAAATTTTCTTTTGCTGGAGATATACATGTCCTTTTGGATCTTTCAGAAAGGATCAGGCTTCATATACTCAATGTAAAAGAGGGATCTGCTGGCTTCATCCCCAGCAGCTTTTCCACAGGCTGGATGACCCAGGGTGACCAAAAGGTCATTAACTTCAGGGAATTCTCTCTGATGAGTTACTCTCATGGCTTGTATTTTAGCAGTTTTGGGTCCATGGGTCAGAAATAATTCTTGTTAGTTGGGCAACCAGGAGTTACCCCCTGGAAGTCCCAACAGTGGTGCCTGGAGGTTGAGGGAACCTGGTGCAGGAGCCATTTTTCACTGTTGGGGTGGGGGTAAGTTTCTTCACTGGTACCTGTGTAAATGGGTTTATTCAAGAAATTTGCCTGTCTTGGGGTGATGTGAAATGAAAAGTTTGTGCAGAACTTGGCAAAACAGGGTCCACAAATAACCACTCCCCCCCTCTCCTGCTCTGGTGTTCTCTAATGGGGTAAGTAGCTGGAGAGATGATTATCCCAGAAAATGAAAGAACAGCTAATGCATCCCCCCTGGAATGCTTATGTTGAAAATGTTCTGAGGAGCCAATAGTGTCTGGGGACCTGCATATTTCTGGAAGGACAAACTGTAAATTGCTTAGCAGTGAAGACACCAACATAGTCATGCTACAGCAAAACAAATCATCATACTAAGAAAATTACCAGGTGTTCAAAGTGGAAAGGTCACAGGAGTAATAAGAGGTTGTGGAGGCTTTTTACCTTTGCCACAATACAGACCAGTAATGAACATGACTGGGCCATTAATTGGCATCTTTGTAGTCTCATAACAAAAGCTAAACTTCAGCATCTGCCCCAGTGGCACCCGTGCTTCACCTGCACTTAGAGTGATGCACATTTCCTAAATGTCAGTTTGGACCTGCTCAAGAGGACAGATTTTAACAAGTTTCATGCCTTCTGCCTGGTTTGCAGACCTATACAGGTAGGGAAATACTACAGGAATCTGGAAACCAGCTCCAGCTGCATTTACACCTGTGAGATGCTGGAGAAAATGAAGACAAAGCTTTCCCAACGAGACAGCAGCAATGCTGCATCTCCCACTGGAGGGCAGGGATTACTGACTGGGGCTGGGGCTGAGGCATCTGCACTCAGTGTTACCCTCCTAGAAACAGGGAAACAAAAAAGGACTATTAAATGGGAGGCAAAACTGAGAGGGGAGGAAAATTCCTTCTTTCAAAATGCAGTTTCAAAAGACTACCCTGAGGGTCATATTCTGCAAGAGTGACAAACCAAGTGACTCCATGAGCTCAGCAGTGTGACATTTCTGTTTGCCAGGTCTGTCTTGTACCTCTAATAGGTCAAACTTAAGTAGGATGACTAAAGAAACTTCTAAAACCTCTGTCTGCAGAGAAACCTGAGGTGGAAGTGGGGTAGTTTCTGCATTATTTTTAGAGCAAATTGAATAATTTTGAGCCCTATTAATTTCTTCCATCATGCACAGGCTTTTCATGGTTTTTTCCAGGTATTTTTTGTGGCAACTGTAAGACTTATCATGGCTTCAGCATGCTATGTTTATTTCTTTGGGATTTTATGCAAAAATAAGTGAACAAAAATTTGAGTAAGTTTTTTTTACTTGCAAACTTAGAAGCTACTTTTCTTTTAAGAGAGCATTTTGTTAATACTTGCAACCCTGGTCCTTTGCAAGCCCTGTGTGCCCTAGAAAATGGGGGGAGCCTGTCTGAGGCAGGAGCCCTGTGGATGATGGGCAGAACACACAGGCCTGGGAGCAGCTGCACCCATCCTGCAGCCCTCAGAAACAGCCCTGAGGTTGTGCCCGAGAGCCATTCATCCCTTTTCAGCAGGGACATTGGGAATGTGTGTGGTTGCTCAGTGTCTTGCTCACTCTGCAAATACAGCAAGATGAATTTAGAAGCAGCAGTTAGATTTTGGCTAGGGATGCAGGCACCTACTCTATCTCCCCATCAGTAGTGGGGAGTGCCTGCAGTGGAAGGAACCCACTGTGATCAACCAAGCTTAAATGCTGACAGATTTGGATTCAAAGCTGAGAGTGGTAGCAGGGTATTTTTTTGGGAGTAGAATGACCTGGACCACCTCTGGGCTTGTCAGTGAATCTTTCCCCAAAGAGAGATGGAAGATATTTGAAGCTTCCTTTTCTAGCTGTGGCTGATTACTCTCAGCTTAAATGAATTGCAGAAAGTGTCTCAGTCCAAACAAGCGTGTCCCATGTGTGTCCTTGACCTGACTTTAATGTATAACATTAATATATGAAGCAGAGAAAGTCACTGGCATTTGTTAGCATGAGGTAGTACTGGCTGGTGAGCTAAATGCTTTGTTTATGTAAGATATACATTAAGAAGTTACTGGTACAGCGTGTTCTTCCAGAGAAATCAACACAGCCCGAGCCTGTGCTAGCAGTCACACAGCACTCCTGTCCCACTCCTCAGGCCAAATTTTGGGCAGGAATATCATCTTGCCACTCTGCAGCTGAATGCCACAACTTGGATGCTCTTCCCAACACATCCCCTTGTCCTGGCGATGAGGTGCCACAGAGCAAGTGAACTGCTCTCATTTCCCCATGCAAATGAGGACTTTGGGATGCTGTATTTGAGTGGTCCTGGCAGGAAACATGAAGTGTGGGTATTGAGATGTCTGGCAGCCTTTCCTTCATGCTGTTAGACTTGCTGCTCTTTTCTCAAATTTCCTTCCCTTAGAGGAAAATTAATCCTGTTGTGGAGAAGAACTCCATTCAGCAAGGTCCTGGGATGTGCCTTCCTCACGTCTGCTTGCTGTGGGATCTAGCTAGATGCAACAGACAGCAGACAGGTTTGTTGCTCTCTCCCATGGGGTCTGACAGGAAGGGTTTGAGTCTCCTAGGGCTCTGTCGTACCCAAAGCCTGTCTGCAGGAGGAGCCCAGCGATGCTGCCTTCACTGCCTGTTATCTTATCTCTGGCTACAGCGGTCAGCCGATTGCCTTAACTGTTTGGCAGGGAATCTAATGAGGCACCTGCTGAGAGCCAGAGTTCCCTCCCCCCTGTTTGCTGGGTTTCATCAGAATCAAAAGAGGAAAGAAAGGAAACAAAAAACAAAAAAACAAACCAAAACAAAAAAATAAAGAAAAGAAAAGAAAAAAACCAACAAAAAAAGACAGAGTAAAAATTGTGATTTGTTCATGGAAAACAGGTTTGTGTGTGTGATTAAAGGGAAGTAACACTTGGCCCTGTGAGATACTCAGCAGTAAGCCTAGTGAGGTGTTTCCAGACCTGCTCCCACACACCAGCATTTCCACACCTGTAACCCTCACTTTGCAGTGTTTTGGTGCCCCCAGCTTTGCCACCCCTGGGAAGCAGGGCTGGGGGATGCTGGGCCTGTGTTTCAATAGAGGCACATCTGCTGCCATGGACAATAAGGATGGGAACCAGGGGGACTTACGCCTCTTCTGCACAGGAAACCCAGAGGCACATCCCCACAGCACTCCTGTCCATAATCCATAGGACATCCATGCATCCTCCCCATCCTCTCTCCCTCTCCATGCCCAAGCTGTAATCCTGCCCACTATAAATGTCAGTCCTTGCTTCTGTCAAAGACCACAGATGGTGGTGGTGTACTTCCTGTAGCTTCCAAAACCCTCTTTTTTTGGCTTTTGTCTTTGCCACTGTGAGTGATGTGGGGCAAGAAGCCAGCAGCCAATTCTACAGACCTGGCTACATGTTTCTGGACCTTGGTCCTGGAGTGGAGAGCCCTGGGGCAGGGAGCAGGCTAAGCTCTCTTACTGCCTCTTTCCACTTCCTCTTCAGCTGAGGCAGAATATGAATTTGACACTGTAATCCCTGGATAGAACTCTGTTAATACTCTAATTGTTCCACAGGGACAAAGCTGAGTAATATGGGAGTGGATGAGGGCCATGACATTAATTTCCCTGCAGTGAGATACAGCTGAGTTTACTCCCTCTGACAACCAGAAGCTCTTCAGTTTAAGCAAGTATGTTTGCAAAGCTCCGATCCATGCCTGTAAGACAAGCAGTTATGGGAAACCAGGATCCAGTGAGAGTTTGGGCACTAATAATTGTAAATTTAAAGATTTTATTATTTTTACAGCAAATTAGAAAAAAAAAAACCAAACAGTATCCAACCCAATGAAATGCAGCATTGCAAATGCAACGTATCCAATACAGCTGCCAAGACAGCATGACAGGCAGCTAAAATGAAATAGAGGATTACTATCTCTAGAAACCAGAATCTGGTGCATCTTACCTTGTAAACACCTTCAACTTCAACAAGGCTCCTTCCACAGTAAGGACAGCACAGTCTGCCCCTCCATACAAAATTTCTCCTGTTCTGAACTTCATGGTCCGAGAGCATCATGAATCAGTGATGAATGTCCGTGTTTTACAGTAATAATTCTCCTCTTTTAGATGAGTGTGGTGTGTGTAATTTGTTCTTCAAAATGCTTGTGCTTCTTTGGAAGAGGATTCTTCCATGGGCAATTCAGGATGCAGTAAACATATTTGACAAAAGTACTTAAGAATGTACATTCAGACTCAGAGAAGCTTTATAGTGTAATCAACATGTTGAAAAGTAACAAGATTTATTTTTCTTTCAAATCTGTGGTGATAGACTGCTGCAGTTAAGAACACAAGGGCTTTTATTAGGGAAATTACACAACCCAAGGGAGTTGTTTTCAAGGACAGGTCTAGGAACAAAGATTTTAGAGTGTGATAGAGTGGACATCACTGGCATTCAGCCTGGGATCTGGCAATCTTTAATCTTGTTTTATTCTGATCTTCGTCCCCTGCAGGAATGCAGAGATCTTTTTATCATCCACTGGAGCACTCAAAAAAGCAATTACCCAGAAGAATCAGGAATGTTTATTCCCTCAGCTCTGAGTCCAGCATGGCTCTGAGCTGCTTTTCTGGTGAGATTTGATACCTTGCAGGTAACTCTCTCCAGGATGAACTGGAAACAGGAACAGGTAATGAAAACAGATAGGAAAGTTCTCAATGTTGGGCTACCCTGTAGCTAATTTAGCTCCAAAAGTACTCAGAGCAGATTTTATTCTCAAGGCAGGAGCAGATTTTATCCATACCCAAGCTGAGTGGAAAATTATGTTGTTGTCAAGCGCCAAGGCAGCACTTTGGTTAAGCAAGAATCTGTTAAGACATACCATTGAAAGAAAATATCTGACATTTGAAAAAATATCAGAGGTTCATGTGGAAAAAACCAGGGTAGATTCAGCATGAGAGCTGCTGAAAGTCTGTGAATAATTATTAAGGAATGTTCACAGGTTTTCCTTGGGTTCAAGAGCAAGTGACAACACTGAGAACTTACTCTGGTGCGTCTGGACACTGGTAATACATGACCCAGTCAACCAGGCTAAATGGAGTTGGAGAAACATGAAGAACTGAAAGGTTGCTTCCAGAGCTTCCTCCTGCTGAGGAACTTGTCACAAATCTTCTCGTGTTCTTGTTGCCACTGGTGCCTGTACTATAATCTTTTTCATAACAGTGCTGCAGGTACACGTTAGACCAGCTGAGAACATAACAGTAACTTCAGTAACATTTAACATCCTCTCTGAACAGCTTATGATAAAATAGCATCATGCTGGCAATTAACTTCTACAGATGCTGTATGGAATATTTCCTTTGCCCTTGATCCCTTTGTGTCTCCTAGCTCTTTACAAACCCAGTATTTAATGACAGCACAGAGGGAAAAGCTGTCTTCAGCTTCCTTGAGGTCTGACACCCTCCCTGCCACTGGTTCAAGAGGAAAAAGACCCCAAATGAGTCAGAGGTACAGCTACATGTTCTTCATGTGGTGACCAAATGAAGTCTCTAACCACTTTCCTCTTTATGGAGGTGTCCATATGACTCCCCGGAGAAGAAGCCCCTTGCAGATCACTCTTGTGCTGGCTCTCAGTTTTAGTGGCTCTGCAGGCTCCAGTCTTCATTCTCTGTCTGGCATGAAGCATTTACTCTGCTCTGTAAACAAATTCATCCCATTTCTACTGGTGGAGGAAGTTGCTGTTCAGCCACACCATGGCAAAACATTTTCTATTTCCTCATATGAACTTACATAACAGAACATACTGCTCTAAAGGCTGAACCTATTGTAGACATTTGTTTAGCACAGAGCTTATCCCTCAGAAGCACAGTGATTTTGCAATAGTGATTGTGCTTTCGGTAGTTGGGAAATACTGGAAGGCAAGATAAGAACCCCTGTCCTGAAGCCATTATGCCCGAGTGCTGCTCCCTTGCTGTAGGCAAAACTCCATTTCCTCATTAGCCTCTTCAACAAAGCTAAATGTTCAAACTATTATGTGCTAGTGTCTGCATTAGAAACCTCAATGCTGTTAGGCCTTTTTGTAATCTAAGGAAATCTCTTAAGAGTTCCATGATTCATCACAGATTTCTGCTTTTGCAGCTCACTGGGCTGCATGAGGGCACATGCTGGAATACATGAGCTTAGGTCAAGGTCAGGGGAAAGCCTAAGCAGAGTACAAAAGAGAACACTATCAGCTCCTCTTCCCTTCTGTACACTCTTGCATCTCTGAGTTAGGATGAAGGAGGGACATTGTGTGGTGGTTTTTTTCAGGAATAAAATACTGTTTGTATCTGCTTGGTTGTTGCTGTGTGGCTAAAACATTGTTCAAACCTCAGGCTGCAAGCCAAGTTACAGATACTCAGTTCAGTATTCGGGGTTACTGTGAATGCATTCCAGTCAGGAAATAATGAGCTGTTCTGCAATGTTTATCTTAAAACTGTTCAGAACAAAGCCCTGTAGATAAGCTTAATGATTTTGTTTTACTTTTGATTAAGTCCTTAGGTGATATACTGACTTATCAGACCTTCTCTGAAAGAAGAAAGAGGCCACCTAGTGCTGAATTATAGACTGCTGCAGAAAACCACCTGCTTGGAAGGTGTCAAAACATAACTTCAATGCTTCAATGTAATAATAATATCATTAGAGTTTTGAGGTGTGTGGTTTGTTTGGTTTTTTGTTTTTTGTTTTTTGTTTTGTTTTTTTTTTTTTTTTTTAAATGTGTGGTTTTACCGATTACCATAAAAAAGAGTGAGATTTCGTAGTCTTTAACCCACTGGAAGCTTAATGTAGCACTCAGAAAAAGACCAGTTCCACTCTGTTTGCTAACTCTACTGACATGGTTTTGAAAACTCCACTGCCCCACAGAATTCTATCAAAGCTGAGTGAGAGGTGAAGAGTAATTGAGCAAATGTTCACGAAACGTAACTGGTGGTGCCAGAGCAGCTGCTGAGAGTGCTATAGAAACCCCCTATGGGGTGCTATCATCTGTGAGCAGAGACCCCACTACACTGCAGGACCTCTGGCTTCCTTTATAGTCAGTGGTGAAAAAGGTGCCCTAGCAGTTTGCTTCATGTTGCATAAGTCTAAATTGCCTGCTGGCACTGCTCTTTCTGCATTGACATTTCAGGGAGCTTATTGCTACTGGTATGTTTGAAGGAGGGACTCTTTGACATAACATCCCTTTGTTGTCCTCTGGAGATACTTATTCATGCATTGTCTGCATTGTCTGCACAAAGAAATCTGGCTCGCAGCTGGCTCTACTTAATCTGATTTGGATGACTGATGTAAATGAAGTGAATAGCTCCCCAAGGCATGGACTAAGCATCTCTGTTAACTTTTGGTCTTGCATGTTTTAGGTGTTCAGCCAGGCTTCCCATGACTCTCTTGCTTTCAAAGCGAATTGACTATACAGAGAGTGCAGGGTAATCTGGACACATAAAACTGCTCTAGGGAAATGCCTGTATCTTTCTGAAATGAGTCAATTTATGTTACATGAAATAATTTCCCTGGGAGCAACACTTTTCCATGTCCACTTCTCATCTCTGGTGTTTTCCAAAAAGATGGCTGAAAAAGTGAAAATTCTTATATCTTTTATTCATCATCATATTTTGGTGATTAGTTTCTCACTGGCAGCTGGAACCTTCTCGAAGTTTAGTACATTCCAAATTAGATCCTAAGAATCTTCTTTGATGCTCAGAAATGGAGGTACACAAAACCAGTGTCTCTGGGCCCATTTTATAATATTAAAACAGTTTTGTGAAAATATTCCCTCCCTGTTGTAGTGTACATGAGGACTTTATTTTAGTAGTGTCTGGAAACACATGCAATGCAAGCAAGGGACTTCACAAGTCATCATATGTTGCCCGTATTACAGTCCCCCACAGCTTGATCTCCTTTAAGGTTAGTTGTATTTTTCATGTAGCTGCAAAAACGCCAAGTTCTGGTGTACATAATTTCTCAAAAAAAATTGTGCATAGGAGTAAATGGTAAAATAGAAGATAAGGCAAGATTCCATCTAATATTACACATTGAGAAAATCAGCTTTTGTTCTGTGTTTGAGGTATTCTGCTGCAGACATCAGCTGCTGTTTTCCAGATTAGGTGGGAATAACAAAAAAAATATTACTTTTTTGAAGTTGCATAACTTCAGAGAAAAAAAAACATATTTAGAAGACTCAATGTGTCAGGCTTCACAGGTATGTTTATTATGCTATTCCTAAATTAAATCTTTAATATGTTTAGAAAACACTATATCGTGGCCATTTCATGGGCCAATTCCAGTCCTTTTACATATTTCAGTAAAAACTCTAATTCAGATTGGCACCCCTGTGTGTATTAAATTAATTTCAGAGCAAAGCAGTTAGTTTTCGATTTACTAGAATCTAAGTTGGTCCTAACTTAGTAAGTACAGAAGCCCTGAGTGCCTGGCTCTAGTGCCTCCCAGTTATTTGGCTCATATCAAATCTGTGCCAGGTGTGCTGCTAGTGATGTCTTCTGATCATGAATAGAACAGTTCACATAGGCTACTATGAGCTTAGGTTTTTCTCTATGCCTTTCTAATAGCTGAAATTCAAAGACTATAAGACAGGAAGAATGTTTATAACTGTCTACACTCATCTCCTGCACAAGAGCCTGGTGTATCAAATCTTGCTTCAGCCAGGACCTGTGGTTGAAATTAATCAGTGGTTTTCTACATCTTGGTTTATGTGAATCCATTAAAAAAAAAAAGTCTAATGAAAGTGCAATCCCAAAAGAGTACTAGCAGGCTGTTTTTAAATAATTTTTATTTGTAGACCCTCAGAAGGATTTCACTGATCTACAGGGGTCATGGGCAAGAGACTGCAAATCACTGAGTTGTGTTTTCTAACACATTGAAAACCATGACACATTTGATTGAATATGATTCTAACATGCTGAAAACAAATGTGCATGTGTCAAGGTGCACACACAAAAAGGTATCACAGGCACTAACACTGATCCTCTTATAGAATAAGTGCCTCCACCCATGAGCCTTTGGTATCAGCATTATTTGCAAACCAGTTAGACTGATCATGGACAAGGAAAACATCCAGTGCACAAAGGTCATCAAAAGCTCTAAGAAAATATTTCTGTTAATATGCCCTTCTTTGATGGTGATGATGTATTCTGGTAGGAAATTTTGTTGGTGGTTCATTAATATATTTTTTTTTTGCGGGCAGCAGCAGACTGTATCTTCATGTCCCCTTCCAAAACACAATCTGGGAATAGAGCACTATAAATGTCTAAAAATGACACATTTAACAGTGTGTTCATTACAGTGAGCAATCTCTCCTCTGGGGAGCTTCTGGGATGCAGCTCAATGGTGGAGTCCTCTTTCCAATAAGTACAGTCCCAAGCAACAGATCTGCTATGTCTTTCTGTTGTACCTTTAACAAAAGCTCTTCAATATTCTATCAGAGAAAAAGGATTACTTGAGTAAATAAATACCACCTGTTAGATTTATCAAAGCTCTCTTTCAGACTGCTAACTTCCACCTGCAAAGTCTTCCAGTGTTTTCTGTCTTGTGCAATTGAGGAAAAACCCTTAAGATACAAGAACTGAAGGAATGGTCTGAAGGAGCTTTTATGATAAGCTTCAGAATTCCCTAGTAGTATTAATGTCTTAACTTTCCAGATCTGAAGAAATAGTAAAGATAAAAATTGCACACAGAATGAACACACACAGACAATAATGTCATGTTTCATCCAAGAGGGAGCATTCTTTGAAGTTCATTTTAACAAGACTACCAAGTTTTTGCCATTTCCAACAAAAACTAAAGCTTGTACCGAGAAATATGACATTGCCCATTAGTCTTGTTCACTTCAATAACTTCTGATGAAAAAACACCCAAAGCCTCACCTTACTTTCCCTTTTCCTTCCTTTGCTCTTGTGCCAGCCCACTGAAGTTGTCTTTTAAAAGCTATCAAGTCAGAGTGTTGGAGCTGAACATTACCATTCTTGCCCTGAGCGGGGCTCAAGTCAGTCATCCTTGTTGGTAATGATATCATTGGTTCTACTTTTCTTTTTTTTTAAGCTTACCTTTTGTATTTTGAAAATCTCTGACCACCTCTACCATCTTCCTATCTGCCTCACAGCTCCTCATGAGCTTTAGCATTGCATTCTTCGAACTGAGGGCAAAATTGTGTCTGATTTTATTGTCTTTTATCTCCTGTGCTGTGGTTGGTTTATTATCCCTTTGTTTCAGTAGAACTGGTTACACTTTATTTTGTTTTCCTTCTGACAGAAAATATATTTTGCTGAACGATTTTGGTTTTTAATGCATCAAGTTGCATATGGTCGGACCCAAGAGCTGTTTGTTTACGTTGAGTTTCTCTCAAACTTTTGCTCTTCCTTCCCTCAAATACCATTACACATATGACCAGAGTAGTGCTGGGTTACTCCTGTCATACGTAACTGTTACAGAACTTAATACAGGAATCCCACCTTGTACTCCATTACACAAGCATATCACCTCCTTTGACAGAGTTTGCTGCTTGATTTATGGGAAGCTATGGCTTCTTTCCTTCAGCTCTTTCCTTCATTTTAGCATCAGAAACTGAAGTTTGTTGCTGTTGGGAATGTTTGGTAATACCAGTAAAGCCAGTAAGTCTTCTTTCAGAAGAAAGGGTGTGGGTGGGATGCCAAGGCACCTTTGACCTTGTGCATCAAACTTTCTTTTTCCCTCTTCAAGCATGTACAAAAAGGGCTTGTAACAGAGCTTCCTCAGGGAAGAGGATATATTCCAAAAGACTTACAATTGAATTTTCTGACTTTTTATTAAATACATTTCTCGAAACTACTGCACTGAGATAAATCCAAGGAAAACCCTAAATGAGCCATCCACTAATTATACCTTTATCTAAAATTGTCCCAAGGTCTATAGTCGTGAAGAAGACACTTCCTCTGAGAATCTTTCTTTAGATCCTCCTAATTGTCTTTCTGTGTTGTAAACTTAGTGGTGTTTGACCAAGATTTTTTTATCTAATAGCATTCTAAGGGTCACCTCTTCTTTCACAGCCTTCTATACTTCTTGTGTGACCAATAAAAAGCAATTATTTGTGTAGGGGTGAATTTGTGAATGTTTCTCTCAGTCCTGACACAGACTGCACAGACAAACTTCTCCCCAAAATTATGCTATGAAAAAATCTGTGATGTACTTCCCGGAAAACTGGTTAAATATTTCTTCATTGTAATCCTCTAAATTTTATGCTTCATACCTTAATCCTCTAAACAAGTATTTCTCTAATTCTCACTAATGTACTTTGGGACACCATCCAACATAGTCAGTGGCAGCCCTTCCTTTTCTTTCTCTCACCAGGTCAGTGATTTTACTGTCATTTGTTGTTTTGATGGGAGGGAAACTGTTGTTGGGAGCACTTGGGAGAGAAAAATAAAAAAAAGACTGGTATTTACTTTTGAACTAGTCAGTGTTTGTTTTTGATCTGCCAGGTTCTGATGCTGTTCCTTGGAAGCTTTGTCTCATATAATCACAAAACTCTCCCTGTTATGCAACAGTCCTTCTCTGGAGCATGCCTGTCTTGGAAATGTCCAGCTTGAGCATAGAGTAATTACAGGGCAAAGGGACTGCAAATCTGATAGCTGCCTTGGCCTGTTCAGTGGTGAGATATTCTTGGAGCATTTTGGAGAGGACAACACTGGGATTCATGCCTGGATGCTGCACTGTGCTCAGCTGGGAGGTCTCCAACACCAGTTACGGAGATCTGTTCTCACCAGCACTGGTGCTGGGAAGGAAGATCCCATTCTGATCAGACTGTGTGTGATTCCTACAACAGCCCCAGATGAATGGGAACACCTCTTCCTAGCTCTAGTTTTGTGCAGATCAAAGAAGGTGCAATGGCTGCTTCTTAGTTGAGCAGTCTGAGGGGAGAACCCTTTAAGGGAAGAACTTTCCTACCTAGGAGAAAAGTTGTCCACCTTCTGCTGACTGATATATTACAGTGGGGCAGTTACTGTGCCTCAGCACTCTCAGTGTGTGCCTTGCCAAACTCTCCAACAGTCCTAAGACATGACACCAGATCCAGCCCATGTGGGTGGGTTCCAGTCTGGTGGAGACAGGCTTTAGGGTTTTAACTTTCCTGAAATGCAGCACCAGAGAGAAGTCCTGAGAGGAGCTGAATATACTGGGACAGGGGCCTGGGAAGAAGGAGGAAGTATCAGTCAGATCTTTTACTTTCTGCTTCAGAAGAGACACGTTTATCTTGAGGTGAAATCCTCCTCCCCTTCCTCCACCCTTTCAGTGAGGTCACTGTAGCCAAGGAATGTGTACACATGAGTTTTGGGAGAGGGAAAAACACCTCTCTTCCACACCCAATTATAGCCCTTAGAGTCGTAAGTCTGAACAGTATGTCACTGATCATGATAATGTATCATGATAATTTAATGAAAGATTGAACAGTATCTTCTGTTCCTAGCACTCCTTCCCAGTCTAGTCTAGGGAAGCTACCAGCTTCTGGAAGGCTGACAAAAAAAAAAAAAGCTCAGTTTTTTGTCTTGAAGAGCTGCAGACTCCATGGAGAATTCCCCTTGTACGTGGTCTTGATATTTTTACTCTGAGTGTGATCCTTGAGCAGGCATCAGGGAGCAAGCTGGCACCTGGTGAAGCTTTGCTTTCAGATGATGTTCTACAAAAAGATGCCAGCATTCCACAGCTGATCAAACATCTGCTCTCAGCCTGGACCTGAAATTACAAATTCCAGAGCAGACTGGCTGTTGGGTGAGGGAAGGAGGCAGGTGAAGGACATGCAGATTTCAGCTGTATGATGGAGAACATCTGCCTTTCTGCTCACTGCACTCAGATTCTGGATGTAGCAAGGGCTCTGTGCTCTGTCAGTGTTGAGGCACAATGGCTATCAGGACTGAGGACACACACACACACCTATACATACAGCTTTTTGCAGTCACCACATATAATTTTTAATACCATACTAGCCCTATTGATAAACAGGTGCAAGGTCTTGAGTTGCTCTGCACTACAATATGCTACACAAGGATAATGTCAGGCTATGGATGTGCCTTAGTAGTTATCCCAGTTTTATACAGGAGGAAACAGAAAGTTGAAATTGCCCTCTCAAGCTGTGTGTCTGCATTCCAGGCATATCCCAGCCTCCCACAGCAGCTGGTGAGAAAGAAGATGGAAGCTGGTCAGCATTGAGTCTGTGTCAGGATGGATGTCTATAGTTCTGAGTTCCCTGTTCTGTCTGGCAAGCTATGTGGTCTCTGTTTTAAAATCTGTAAGAATGCTCTATAAGCCATGAGTAAGTGAAATGATGCCAGTAATACCACGTACCTTAGCTGCTTTTATAATGTAGTGAAAAGGAATAATTCTGTCTAGAAATTATGAGAATTATTTTCTTTTGGAATCCTAATGAAAAGCTGATTCTTTTAGTTTCTTATAGTATAATTTTTCTGATAGATTTTACTTCTAAAAGATCAAACAAACCTAATTAAAATAAATATTTTTACCAGATCAAAGTGTTCAATGACTTTATCATTGTAGCACTGTTAAAACAAAGATTTTTAGTTCTTCTGGATGGGAAAGAACATTAAAATTTAAATCATTTCACTTGAAACAAAATATTTCTGTAGAGAACAGATAGAAAATTAAGCTGCCAAAGACCTATTCCACACCTCCACCAAGTTACTGTTCTTTTGGAGAACTATTCAGTGGGTAAATCTTAAGCCAGTTCTAACATTGATTGCAAGAATGGGGCTGGTGGGCTTTATCCATTATTCCTATGTCTTGACATCAAATAATTTTTATAGAAAGATAGAACTGTGGGCATCTTTTAGGGAGAAGTGCCACAGCTTTTCATAGCAATGTGGTAAACACTAACATAAAATAATGAAGCAAGTAGAACATCTAGTTCAGAGGATTTGTTTTGGCAACTGCCAATTATTTTTAGAGGAGTTTCTGAGTTCACCCTTGAAACTACCGTGGGCATGGTGCTACTGAGAGCTGTCCATGCCCTTTAGGGGAAGGGCAGATAATTGGTTTCTCTACAGCACTTCTCTGCAATTGCCTTGGGTCCAGTCATGCACCTGTAGGGCAAGGGTAACTGATTAACTATTCCCTGTGGGAATGCTCAGACTGTCTTTTCCTGGAGGTGATGAAATCCTGATCTTGCAGTGCCAGTTTTGTTTACAGCTTTCTGGTGTGTGCTCTTGTTTGCTATTTCCCCTCCTTTAGGTAATTTCCACTGACTCAGGTTGCTACACCAGTTATTACTACACTGCTGAATTCCAGTTGTCAAGGGAATGAGTGGTTCTGACCTGACAGTTATTTCTCATCTTTTCCCTGTTTCTTTTCTGGAAATACTCATCTTGCTCTCTCCTCCAGTTTGGCGTTTCTTGCCAAAATCCAACCTAAATTCTCCTTACCAGTTCAGTAACAATTTCTTCAGTCTACCTTTAAATAATCAATTATAATAATATAATACAATTATAATAATTATTATAAAATTATATAATATAATAATCAGATTATAATTTCTGTTTTAAACTGCTATCTTCCTACAAAGAATGAAGCCATATGTATACGGCTTCATACAATATTCATGGAATCATAGAATAGCTTAAGTTGGAAGAGACCTTAGAGATCATCTTGTTCCAACCTGCTCATGGCAGGGACACCTCTCAAATAGACAATGATGCTCAAAGCCTCATCCAGCCTGGTCTTGAACACTTCCAGGATGGGGCCATCCACAGCTCCTCTGGGCAAGCTTTTCCAGTCTCTCCACGCTCCTAAGATCCAGTGTAAACCTATCCTCCTTCAGTTTAAAACCATTTCCCCTTGTCCTATCATGGACACTCTTATGAAGAGTCCCCCTCCAGACTTCCTGTAGGTTCCCTTCAGGTATTGGAAGGCAGCTATAACATCCCCCCTGGAGTCTTCTCTTCTTCAAGCTGAACAATCCCAGCTCCTTTAGCCTCTCCTCATAGCAGAGGTGCTCCAGACCCTGGATTATCTTTGTGGCCCTCCTCTAGATTCATTCCTACAGTCCTATGTCCTACTTATAGTGGGGACACAAAAAATTAGACAGTACTTGAGGTCTCAAAAGAGCAGAGGAAAGGGGGATAGCCACTGCTCTTGATCTGCTGGCCACAGTCCTCTTGATGCATCCTAGGATACAGTTGGACTTCTGAGCTGCATGAGTGCAGTGCCAGCTCATCAACTGTAATTCCCTATTGGATTTCTAATCTAATCTAATCAACACATTCTATGGAAGGACACTATTTTTCCTGTAACAGATTGAAAGTCAGCCCTAATTTCTGGGCTGCAGTCCAGAGATCTGGTTCTGAATTTGTCCAGTGGGTCCACTTTGAACTTGACCTTGTTTCCTAGTTGTTGTTCAAACAAACTGGCCTTTTTATAACATTTCAGCTCTTCAGAGAATAAGGGAGCTGATAGTCTTTCCTGTATATGCAGTCCCAACAACAGCTTTTGAATTCAAAGCTTAACTTTCTTTGTAGTCCTGACAGCCATCCTAATGAACATGGACACTTACTGGAGCATTTCGATAATAAAATGAAGCATTTTATATAAGCAATCATAAATTCTGTATACCAATGGATTTATTTTTTTACACATTGTTTAACTCAGGAAACTATACAGTTTTTTGGAAAATGTTTATTATACATAAATAGTCCTGTATTAATAGTGAGTACAAAATGTCTTCACGTTTATGAAAAACATATTCACAAATCATCACACCATCTTTGTTTGAAGAGCAAGTACTCAGTGGCAAAGTCTCAGTCTGAGGGCCGAAATATGAGCAGACTTCACTTCAACAACCCAAAGATCTATGCACATGTAAGACCTAGGCACAGACATTGCATCACAGGAAAGAAAGGGTTTTCATTAGTTTTTTGCACAATATATGAGCTTTCACAGATTGTAAATCATTGCTGGAACAAGTTGTTGTAATGTGAATGCCCAGTCTGATTTTCTAGTTTAGCTAAATGTACCTTAAGCAAAAGTAAAATATCACTTTAAAGTTTTACAAAATCTTAGGACTTTTTATCTGTCTTATTATTTGTAAGATTAACAAAGAATTTGAAGCAGTAACTTTGCATTAGAATAGGGTATTAAAAGTCAAGTTACTCGAAGAATCTGGATCTTTCATTCATTAGATTGGGCATACTGCTAGCTGCCTGGTGCACAGCAAGTTGTACCTGACTAATGGGGCTGACTTCCATGTACCTCCTGATATAGTCAGGGTCTTCTACCTCAGAGGTTTAGTTCTTGTCATGTTGCTGTCAGAGATTGTCCCAGTCAGGAAGTTTGTATCTTGAGTATCCTATGGAGTAAAATATGGGAGGATTATGGTTGAACTTTTATGACCAAGCTTGATGGCAATGAAAACTTCCTGACTAAGAATGCTGTAGCAGCTTATATAAGACATTACTTTTTATTTACCCATTCTACTCTTAACAATGTGCGTCTGCTATCTCATAGGATTTTAATGGTTCTTCAAACAAACTATTTTTTATTATATTGCATTGATATGATCATTTATGTTTCCCTCCTATATGTACATACAGTACAAAAATCAATGTCAGAAGAAGAAATGGCCCTAAAAGAGCAAACAAACCCTTGTAACTGATGTTGCTACATTTAGTAAGACAAGATTGAGACACATACCAGGCTTGACCTAAATGCCAGAGTGATCGTGATAAAAGACAGTACAAGAATGGGTGCTGCTCCCATGTGAGCTGACACTGAACAATGACAGATGGTCCTATGGCCTCTGCATTTCCGTGGTGAATCTGCTCCTTCTGTCTTCTAAGCACAAACAGAACAGTATTTTTCTTCTTTACAAGAATGAATTTTGTTTCGTCAACTGAAGTGTCATGACAGAGGTGTCAGAGGATGCAGGAATTGATGTGCATTGTGTATCAGCTTTTCCTAAGAAATAGCCAGTAAGCACCTCAAGATATTTGTCCTTTCAAAGTCCTTAAATCCTTAGAATATTATTGGGCTGCAGTTTTTGTGAGAATAAGCTTTCTTTTGAGAAATTTAAGATAACCTTTTTTCTGAGTGGAAAGTATCTTTTATTGGTTAATTTAAGAACCCAGCAGGAGCTGGGAGTAAGGCACTTTAGTGCTTGTACATTACCTTCCTTTTGCAAAGCGTTTTTCAACACTAAATACCTCCTTAGCCTGATTCTATTCCCTCTCTCCCAAATGAATCTCCACTCTGAAGGTCTTCTCTGCCTCACATCAGAGTTTCTGCAGGGGTCTGTTACTTACATCTGCTGCCTTCAATCCATCTGCCTTCAATCAGTGTGCCTAGCAAGCTCTTGGGGACCAGTACAATCCCTGAGAACATCTGGCATGCAAACTGCATCTTTTTGCCCATCATTGCCATAGCAATCAAATAGCAATCAAATGAAATGGTGAAATCTTACCCACACTTCTTTATAGATAGAAGTACCTACATAAAAGTCTTCAAATGCCCTGTATGAAAAAGAGGCAAATACATGGACAGGGAGCATCATCATAAAGTCACAGACTGGTTTTGGGTTGAAAGGGACCTTACCTTAAAGATCATCTAGTTCCAACCCCCCTGCATAGGCAGGGAGACCTCCCACTAGATCAGGTTGCTCAAAGCCCCATCCAAGATGGCCTTGAACACATCCAGGGAGGGGATATCTACAGCCTCCTTGGGCAACCTGTGCCAGTGTCTCACCACCCTCACACTACCCTCTTCTAGTTTAAAGCTATTGCCCCTTGCCCTATTACAACATGCTCTTCTAAGATGTCCCTCCCCAGCTTTCTTGTAATCCTCCTTCAGGTACTGGAAGGCCACTATAAGGAAGACACTAAAAGATCTTTCCCGAGCCTGATCTTCTCCAGGCTGAACAACCCCAACTCTGTCCTCATAGGAGAGGTTCTCCAGCCCACTGATGATTTATGTGGCCTTCCTCTGGGCTCACTCTAAGAGTTCCATGTCCTTATACTGGGTATTCCAGAACTGTGCACAGTCCTCCATGTGAGATCTCAAGAGACCAGAGTAGATGGGGGAAATCACTTCCCTTGACCTGCTGGCCACACTTCTTTTGATGCAGCCCAGGGTACGTTTTGCTTTCTGGGCTGCAATGTGTAGCATATGTGAGGAATAGGATGAGAATCTTTTCTGAGGGAGGGATGTCACATGGAGGGAGCAACTGCAGGAGAGGGCCCTGTGTGAGCTTTTCCCCTCGTATTACCTGTTTGCTGCATATAGGTATAATAAATGAGCTTTGTGTTTCTCCAGCAAGGGAAGTATGGCTTGGGTCTCTCATCTCAGTGTGTGTATCTGGTACCTGACATTGTCCTGGTTTGGATAGATTTGGCAGAGAATGATTTGTACTTTAAAGGTTTTCGCTTCTCTGTTAGTCATGACCTTGAGGTCCCTTTTAATTCCAGGGATCCTAACTTTGCCCATGGGCTCTGTCTGGTGTTAGCAGCATTTTGCTACATGCTCACACCCTTTGGATGTCACCATGATACAGTTGGGTTTTTTTAGGTCAGTGTTGTGGGCACTGCAGAAACATATGCATGGAAAGTTTTATCTATGCAAATAAAGGGATCTGCTGGGAAAGGGAAGACTGCTCATGGCCAAGATAACAAGTCTTTTGTGCCAAGTATTATATTTCCTCTACCAGGTGCCAGCTCCTCAACACTTTAATTCAGAAGCTTTTAAGTCCAGTCCAGCTCCTGTGCACTCACTGCCAAGGTGTCAAAGTCCAGGCACATTGTAGCTTCAGTTGTGTTTGTATACCAAAGTATGTGACTTCCAAGATTTTTTGTGTTTGGTCACGTTATTCTTTAATATGCAGCCTTTGTCTAGCAGTAGTAGTGAAGCTAATATTTTAGGCCAGTTACAGAAAGAAACAGATTTTAATTGTGGTAATACCTAAGGCCAGATCAGGCCATAGCAAAGCCAGCATGAGGAGAGACCAAAATGGAAGCAAAAAATGCTTCAACCCTTCAGCTGGCACTTACAGGAAAACACTGCAGGTCTTTAACATGGTGCTGAATGTGAAGAGGAGATGCTGGAGGGAGTGCAAGAACTTTTTTTGCAGTGATAGGACATAATTCCGTGAATGAGAGAGCTGTAGAAACATTAAGTTGGTAAAGATGCTCATAATGTTGTCAAAATTTATATGTATCATGGGATTGTCTGCCAAGATTCTCCTGAGTAGAATCCAAACCGAAAAATGACTGATTTTGAGTCTTGCTTTCAGACTTGGAGTGCTGATATGAGCTTCCAATTATACAAACATAGTTGAATCTTATTCTCAGCATTGAAAGATTACTCTGACCCAAATTTAGGCATGAATGGGTTTTGCCCATTTTTTGAAGAAAAATGCAGCAAACAGTGAGTATAAGCTATAGAGAAATAGAAGCAAGTTTGTACTGAAGTGCTCAATATAAACTGAATAAACACTCTCACCTTTGTTACTATAACTATAGCCTACCCTGGTGATGTAATGTCTCTAAAACAGGATGAAATAATGGCCTTCTGCAGTAATTGGTTTTTTTTAATACTGTTCTTCACCTGCAGAATGCCTTTATTGTAGAAAGTCAGCCCATTAAAACAGGAGAGAGCCTTTGAACAAGAGACTATAATGATTTTATGATTTTGAAAATTACATTAATAAAAAATAACTGAAGCTGATCGCCAAAAATTGTTGAGCACTGGAAAATACAAGTATATGGAAAGCTAGCTAAGAAAACAAAAAGTCAGAGCAAGCAAGACACAGATGAACTATACCTGCTCAGTACTGTGGTCAAATCCTTAATGAATAGGACAGATGAAGCTATAACTTAAGCCATGCTATAGATTAGAGGTAGATGCTCATAGCAGCTTGCCACAGGAGGTTACCAGATAAAAACAGAGTTCATATCTATAAAGGCAAGCGTGGTGTTGAATCTTTTTTAACTGCATCATCTTTAGAAAGAAACATGAAATTATTTAACGCCAGAATTGACAAAACAACAAGGATAGTTTCTATGGGTTTGCTCAGAAAGTGTTCAAGCCAGCCAAAAATGTTTTCTGGTTGAAAACATCATCTAAAATTCAGTCATTAATTAAATTAATTTAATTTCTGTTTTCTACACTGGAGACCTGAAAACATATTTTGCTTTCAGTTGAACTAGCATTGCCATTGCTTTTGATTTCTTTTGTCTGTTTACATGAGAATTCTTAGATTAAAAAAAATGTAATAATTTCAATTCAAAACTAAAGCTTTTCAAGTGGGTTTTTTTGTTTGGTTGGTTTTTTGTTGGATTTTTGGTTTCTTTCTTTTATGTTGTTGGGGTTTTGTTGTTGTTGTTGTTGGTGGTTTGGTTTTTTGTAAAAGAAAATGTCCAATATTTTTGCCTTAGGAAAAGAGACTTAGACATTCTTTACCTGCCCAAGATCACCAACAGTACACAATGGCACCATGCAGCTCTCTTGATGGCCTCTGTCATCCAGAGCTATAGCAGAGACTTTAAGCCATGAATGGTTTCA
The DNA here is from genome assembly GCA_038090715.1 of Florisuga fusca. Taxonomy (NCBI): domain Eukaryota; kingdom Metazoa; phylum Chordata; class Aves; order Apodiformes; family Trochilidae; genus Florisuga; species Florisuga fusca. The sequence continues at coordinate 8,984,424 of JAAWXA010000017.1, forward strand.
AGAAAACAAAAGGGCCAAGAGCTGCCTCTCATGCTAAGGATGGAGATAGATACAACCCTCCTGAGGTGCTCTTGTGCTTGTACTGGAAGGTCAATGTATAATATCAACTTGCAGTTAGCAATATAGCAAATTCCTCCTTACGGAGCTTGAGTATTTCCTCTTATTGCAACATCAGACTCAATCTTGTTTTCACCTTTTTCTTCAAAGGCTGGGCTAGCCCCCTGCTCTTTGTGTTTTACAAGTCTCTGGTGACCTGATCCCCAGACCTCTGTGGTATGATGATCTTACCTACTTTCTTGAACTTCTCTCTGATTGGCCTTTAGTCTGTGACTTCTGCAGGTGGAACTAAGTGCTAATTCATTTATGCCACCTTTCTGCTCACAGGTTTATGGGAGGAGAGGTTTAGATAAAGGCTTTGAGTAAACTCCCTTGGGGTAAAACAGAGAAGAGAATGTTATCTTGGGTTACCTGTGTCTAAACACCAGCCACTTCTGTGTAAATAAATCACCTTCCTAAGTCCCAGGCCAAGTAACTTTAAGGAGAGTTTAAAAAAATAAACCTCACACCTTTGAAACAAACCATCTAGAAAAGAAAAACAAGGAAACAATTGATAGTACCTGGGAGTTGCCTCTTTACACAGGTCCATGAGAGGTGTTAAAGCCTCCTATGTTTCCACCTTCTGTGGCTTCACAGCATGGTATGTGGTTCTGGGAATCCCTGAGCAGGGAAAAGTAAAGTGGGGACACAGCAGAAAGTGTGCTGGACACACTTAATGCCTTCCTAGGGGGGTCTCTCTCTTTTTACCTTGGTTGGTGAGTGTGCACAAACAGAGTTCGTGGCACAGTGGGGTTCCCCAGGGCTCAATTTTAAGGCCAGACCTCTTTAATGTTTTTATGAATTATCTGAATGCAGGAATCAAATGTAACTGCTGATGATACTGAACTAGGAGAAACTGTGGACTCCGTTGAGGGTGAAGAAGCCTTACAGAGATATCTGGATAGACTAGAGAGCTGAGCAATCACCAGCTGTATGAAATTTATCAGGACCAAGAGCTGGATTCTGATAGGCTTCTATGATATCATAACTGTCTGGTTAGATAAGGGGAGAAGAGAAGATGTGATCTACCTTGACTTCAGCAAGACTTTTGACACTGCCTCCTTTAACATCCTCATGAAGAAGCTCAGGAATTGTTGGCAGATGAGTGGACAGTGAGGTGTATTGAGAGCTGGTTGGGTGACAGAGCTCAGAGGGTCGTGATGAACGGTGCAGGGCTGTGTTGGAGGTCTGGAGCCAGGGTGCGACCCAGAGGTCAGTGCTGGGTCTTGACACTAGGAAAACCAGCCCAATGGGTTTCAGTTTTGTTAACATAGCTTGGTTTCTTCAGCAACTATAAACATAAATAATCCTTCTGTAGAACATTGTTCTCATGGGACTTCAGGAAGAGGAAGAAGCAGGTATTATAGAAATCACTTGGACGTCATCTGAATGTCTTTATCCAAAGTGACTGACACTAGCTCCAAGGCTCATGCTCATCTCAGCTTTGCATGTACACAAGCTAAGTTTGTAATCTCATTAGAGGGGTGGGAAATGGAGCTAGTGGTAGTCAAACAAACAAGCTGCACTTTTTACCCTTCTTTCACAATTAAGCTCGAACTTTGTCTCTTTCTCACCATCCTGCTATGAAACTGGAATTTCCGTTGTGATTGCATCTGGCTTAGGGTTTGTGTATGTTGTTCAAATGGTGTTTAAGTTCCATATCAGTTGGTCCAAACTGGAAGAAACAGGAGCAGATGCACAAGGAATTTGTTGAAGAGAGAAAAGGAAATAGCCAACACACACACACAAACACACCTTACCTACTGCATCTGCAAATTCCTCTCAATCATGACACAAAGTAAATGTGGTCAAAAACCTTAGAGGCTGGCAGGTATCAGTAAAGGTGAGAAATGAAATATTACGGTCTCACAAAAGAGCTTTTGAAACATATTTAAATCCAGTGATGATAAAGAAAGCAGACTGTAGCTCCAGCGCGATGGAGGGTTTGGGTAACATCACAGAGCTATATTTTTTCATTATTGTAAGGTTTGATGGCATCATCACAACATTTCCATACTTGATAAAACCACCGTACTGCCTAGGTACAGGACAGACAGCAGTGATTCTGAAGCTAATAGGTGCTGTGATTTCTGATTGTAATGGATTCCGTCAAATCTTCAGTTTCCTGTGTCATCTCAAATGTCATCTCAGCAGAAGAGTTGAGGGGGAAAATGCTTGGGTTCTTTACTGGGTTTGTTTTTTTCTCAGAAGAAAAATATCTTCTATATTTCTGGCACAGGTCTGGCAAGGATTTGTGTTTCACAGGCATGTAGAGATCATCTATGTACTGCTTCCTACCTGATGAGCATATGAAATGCCATACTACATCCAAATTCTATCTCCAGCCTTCAGAAACATGAGTATCCTTTATCTGCTTTTTTGTGTTTAATTGCTTCTCTATGGATATCAAAACCTTGTTAGAAGGAATTTAGAATTCCTAGTTAGAATTTTTTCATAACTAAATTATTTTAGGGATTTAGTTATTGTATTTCACATTTCCTTGTTCCTCTCATTGCCAGCAGGCTTTTGCTTTGGTTTTCATTTTTTTAAGCAACAACAGATTTTCTAAGTTTCTCTTTTTCAGGAATACTGCTTGTATTACTACTGGTGTCCATTAAAGTACATCTCATGACTTTCAGCAGAGATATCTGTTGTAACAATTTTAAAACACAACACCTCTCACTGATGCTCTTCAGTCTGAGACAAGAACAAACTATTTCTCATGTATCATAGAATCACAGAATTTTCAGGGCTGGAAGGGACCTTTAAGATCATCTAGTTCCAACCCCCCCTGCCATGGGCAGGGACACCTCTCACTAGGTCAGGTTGCTCAGAGCCCTGTCCAGCCTGACCTTAAAAACTTCCAGGGATGGGGCTTCCACCACCTCTCTGGGCAACCTGTGCCAGTGTCTCACCACCCTCATGGTGAAGAACTTATTCCTAACATCTAATCTAAATCTACTGTCCTCTAGTTTGAATCCATTCCCCCTAGTCCTGTCACTACCTGACACCCTAAAAAGTCCCTCTCCAGCTTTCTTGTAGCCCCCTTCAGATACTGGAAGACTACAATAAGGTCTCCTCAGAGCCTGAATAATCCCAACTCTCTCAGTCTGTCTTCATAGGAGAGGTGCTCCAGCCCTCTGATCATCCTCGTGGCCCTTCTCTGGACACTCTCCAGCACATCCATGTCTGTCTTGTAACAGGGGCTCCAGAACTGCACACAGGATTCCAGGTGGGGTCTCATGAGAGCAGAGGGGGAGAATCACCTCCCTCGACCTGCTGGCCATGCTTCTCTTGATGCAGCCAAGCATCAAGGAAAGAAAAATGGAAAATGGTTTCAGCAGAAGGGTCAGATAAAGCAAGATGTGAGTCCTTGCTTCAGCCTAGATCTCCATCCTCTCTTCAGTGACATACCAATATTCCAGGTGCAGAGGTTTACTTCATTTGATATGGAAAAAAAAACCCCTTGTTCAACTCATAGGCAGGAGTTTGGACTAGAGGTACCTTCCAGTCTAAGTTGTAGGTTGTTCTGTGATTCTATATGTGTGTATGTGTTCTCTATGTGTATTTCTCACTTCTGTGGCCAAACTATTGCAAATGCTCAGGCTTAGGTTGACAGACAAAATGTGGTGATTACACACAGAATGAAAAACAGTATTTGAAAAGAAAATTTTTAAAAATTGTTACAACTTTTAAAAAATCCATAGATGTTCAAGGTTTTTGCTGAATTGGGTATTTTGCCCTTTGAAAAAACAATACTGATTAACTTGATAATTAATAAAGACATGTGCCCCACCTCCACTGACTTCCTGGATACCTTGGTCACTACAAAACAGACCAGTTGGATCTAATCTTCAGCAAATACAGTTTAGATTGTTTAGTCTCCACTCGGAAACTACCTTCAAACATTAACCAAAAAATCCCTTTAATAAGTAAATGCATTAAAGTGATAAAAACTTCAGACTTACTGGTTCCACTGTATCACCTTCCTAGGATCAATACCTTTTCAATTGGTTGGAGAATGTGTCTCTTCTGTTTGGGCTGTCATGTAAACATAATGCTTAGATTGTCTTCAAAGGTTGTATCCTTGTTCTTCCTGCACCTTTTGTCCCTGCCTGTGGTTACCCATGTTCAAAGAAGCTTAATTCAGACTGTGAGAGGTGCAGAGTAAAATTGTCAGAAAGACCAGAGGAACTGAGATGTGAGGAGAGGAATTTGGTTTGTTTACCTTAGATACACCAAAGTCTGAGAGGAGATATGAGTGGTCTCAATTGACAAAGGGCAAAAGGAAAAATGGAAGGAAAGAAGAGGAAGGGGAGGAAAGCTGCAAAGGAGGAAAAGAAAGCAATTGAGCACAAATAATTGTTTAAAAAATGTACATTTGAACTTCAGAGGTGTCAGAGTGTGGAACAATGCTCTATCTGGAGGAGGAGGGGAAAACCTTAGCTTGCTAAATTGAGGTTTCTTCATTTTGAGAGGGAAATGGAATGACATTACTGTCCATAGCATATTGGATTGCATTACATCAATCCTTCCTTCCCGGAGCTCCTCCTTTGTGCCTTCTGACAATGCAATGACCCTTCCTGCTAAAGCCACTGACTAGGATAAACCCTTCCAGATCATCCACTCTATCAGGTCTTTACAAAAATGTTTGATTATTTTTTTTTCTGTAGTAAGAATGCATGATGTCTTTTGGTAAAGAAGGTCCAAGTGCCAAGGTGGAATATCTATACTACTTTGGAGCAAAGCTAGCAAGTTAGCCATTTGCAGAATGTTTCATCATTTGTGATGTTAGGTGTGCCTGACCTTGTTCAGAGTGCCACGTGGTGATTGTATTCTTGTGTTTGCAGTCTTTATCTTTCTAAGCAAAAGGCATAAAGCAGGTGTCCATGTCATTAAATATTATGCTTGAAATATTCAGACTACTGGCAACAGACAAGGAAGGACCAGACCTCAATCTTTATATAAACAGCCACCAGCTTAGCAGTAACTCTGTGCCAGTGTTGCACCTTGAAATCTTCTCTAGGATTCAGTTTCCTCTCTGCCCTCCACATCCACTTTAACAGCCAACCCATGCCCATGAGAAAAGCTATTCACTGTCAAGTGAGTCTGTAAGTCCTGAAAGGCCTTAGGAACCAGTCAAGTTATACCAGAATGTGCCAGCATTTCTGATTAATTTGTATCAACAAGGGTCTTTGATGGGAAGTGTTTCTTTCACAAAAACATCAACCTCCTGGTAATCTTGTTGAGGTTACCAAATGAGAACATCTCTTTGTCTAGAGTCTCAGACAGTTACCTCACACACACCCAGGATAAGCCCAAAGTGCATATCATTTGAATACACATAAAAAAAACATGGTTGTCTTCTTATCAGTTAAGCAAGTGGATAAATTCCATGTAATTTTGCATGTAAACATGAAGAAAAACTTCTTTACTGTGAGGGTGACAAAGCACTGGAACAGGATGCCCAGAGAGGCTGCAGTCCCTTTCTCTGGAGCTACTCAAAACTCACCTGGATGCAATGTAATGTGCTCCATGCAATCCTGCCTTTGCAGGGAGTTGGGCTACATCAGCTCGTGGTCCCTTCAACTCTGATCCTGTGACACTGCGAATCAGCCCTTGCTGTTTGTTTTTGTTTTCTACAGTGATGTTTCCTCTCCTGGTTCAACATTCACTTATCTAGGAATAATACTACTTTTAAAAGTTTGGATACAAACCTGTGTAATTCTCTCTATGGGCAAAAGCCAAGAAATGAGAAGCACTGAAACATCTGAAAGAGGAAGCCAGCAAATATCAACCCCTTATGAAAAGGACTCATGTCCCTGTGTTGCCCCTTGTTGCCAGTGCCAACTTTAGTGTCAGCGTCATCTCACTGCTTCACACATACCTGGGACCCTTCCTCAGTGTTCCAGTAAGGAAAACAATCATTATTTACATCCTAGGGAGATTCAGGTAATTCTTGTTCTATTTCTATGCATGCGTATCATAACAAAGCTCACCAAGTTACGTGCTGAAAAATTCTCTCTGGAACTGCATTTCAGCACCCAGGGAAAAAATGAACAACAACAGCAAAAAGAACACTCACTCCAAAGAAGAAAGGAAAATTTCATTAAAGTAGAAAAACCTCTGCCTTACGAGAATGTCTCCAGCTCACAGAATCTTCTATAAACAAGAGTGGCATGTTTCCCAAAATTAAGGATTTGCTGGCACTCAAGAAGCACTGCTGGAACCAGTGCTTAAAAGGTTACCATTTGGGTGATACCTCCAACTAGAATGGCTTAAATGAAATGCTGCCTGGATATATCTGTAGAATAAAGCGAAATGAAACTAGTTAATGGAATTCTGCAAAGTGACAATCAATAAACATAGACTCTCACAATTTGGACATGAATTACCAATTTTTAAATTAAAACTAACTCAAAATTATTATTATATTAATAATATAATATAAAATATTATAGTATAATATATACTTTATATATGTATATATAAGGTATAATTATATTGTAATATAGTTATATATTATAATATAGATCTATATTATAATATAGGTCTATATTACAATATAATTATATATAATATACAATATTATATATTGTATTATATATTAGTTATTGTTTCAAATGAATCAATTTCTCAGTACTGCAACAGATCTGGAGTGTTTGTACTAGGTGGTGGAGTATCAGCTAAAAGATGCTTGCAATCAGATGAAATAACAGGGTAGTTTCCCAGGATGTTTCTCTGGACTCCTGCTACTATGCTCTGTAATTGGGAAAATGATCCTGTTACATGACTGTCAGCAGGACAGGACCTGTTCTGATTAAAGCATCCAATAGCATCACATGATTTGTTTTTTTAATCAAGGCAGCTCCTCTCCTTTCAGTAGCCTGAAAACAGAATGTCTTTTAACTGCATGCCTCAGGTGGCTATAATATGACAAATGTGCCTACTCGTGCTGGCATGGGAGGTACAGCTCCAAAGCACATATATATGGATATGCAAACAAATAAAACCTCTGTGACAATTTCTTGGTTTTGAAGTAGCTGTTCTGTAAACTTGTTACTATTTTTAACTTCTTACCGAATACTAGGACTCAGCAATAAATCTGTGCATCCTCTTTTACATGGTCCTAAAAGCATGTAAAAACTCAGTAGTGCTGCATGAAACAGTCCTGGAGACTTCCACATCATGGACAGAAAACCAGGTCCTCTCCTTCAGCTTTTACAAATGTTTATAAAAAGACCCAGAAGGCCTTTGGCAATCAGAAATTGAACATCATACAGCCATTGCAATCAGATTTTTGCTATAAACTTGAGCATATCTCACAGCTAGTCCTCTACAGATCAGTATTTGCTGTTCATCACAGATTATAAGTTAACTTTCCAGGACCTGCTCAATCTACTTTTTCCAGTAGTTGCTGCTGCTGTGATGTATCCTGGTGTTCCCTGTCAGGTGCATAAGCCAGGTTCTTGCTTTGTTGTGTGGAAAGATGTCACTGTGATTTCTTACTTTGCATTCCTGCACTCCTGTGCAAACTTCACTTCTTTGCTTGCCAGTCAAGGTGAAATTCATAATGAGAAGTTCAGCAAATTACTGGACTGCCAGAACAAGATAATGCAAAGAAACTCATGGTTGAAGAAAGTTTGCAAATCTTCACAATCCTTAAGTAAGAATTACCAGATGCTGGTAATTGCCCCCAATTGAAGGCAAAAATGTGCCTTCATAATACTTTTTTCACTTGAGCATTAAAACCAGCTACAGAAAACGCAAGTTCTTTGAGAATTAAAAAGCAACAGTGTGAAACTCAGCACGTTATGAAAAATATTATACCTCTTCAGGTTTGAGGGAAATGGACTGTATTTTTTTCTCATATCAAGTAAAGCATTTCTAGAAGTGGGCACACTGTCAAGCAGATGTAACCTGTTGCAAGTGGGTTGTTAACAGATGATATGCTAATACATTTAGCAATTCAGCAGAGCAGAAGGTGACAGCATTCTTTTGAAGAAAGATGTACATTTTTTCTGTTAACTAGCAGAACTCTATTGTTCAATCTCTTCTTATATCTGAACTAAAAAAGATAAAAATCTTTCTCAGTTCATTGTGCAGTGATGCTTGCCATGGGGGAAGATGAAACCCCATTTGTTCCATTTCAATCCCTGATCCCACATAAGTCATGGACACTAAAATGCTGACATGAGATGTAAATGAGTTGTGCTGCCAGGAAAGATTAATTTTTACTCTGCATAAGTAGTAGAAAAAGTCTTTTAAAGAAATTCCTTTCAGATGCACATCTGCACTGAAACCTCACATCAGGACTGTTCTCAGTCCCTTACCTTTCTGTACTGAGACACCTTGCAGTCTGACAGAGATTTTGTCCCTTCCCCAAAATAAATTACTAGCCCAAAGTGGCAATTAAGTGGAACTATAATCCAAAAGTAATCCCTGAAGCCTTATGCTAGGATGCTGCCTAACCTATGTTTAAAAACTGTAGGCCCTGAGTTCAGGCATAGGAAGTCAGGTAGACTGGAAGACCCTGAGGTTCCTCAGTGCTGGCAGCTCTAAGTGTCTTGATTAAAATCTATGTTGTATCAGAAGATGCCATTCCTTTGGCTGTGGGGTAGGTGCTTCAGGAGCTACTGAAGGGGAAGTACCACCGAGCATGTTACCACTGCCACCTCACTAATGGCACAGATATGTGAAGAGGGGAGTTGCCTTCATACCCCTTTCATTCAACCAAGGCTCTCACCCTTTCACTGAGTTTTTGGGGCCGGTTATGGTTGTTGCTGAAATTTCTCGAAAAGAGGAGGTGCTAAACTGTAAGTATAGGTTGGTCAGAAGAGCCTGACCCAGAGGGAAAGAGCCTTGGGGTCTGGAAATGAAAGCCAGGGCAGTGGCAAGTTTCGTGGCAACCAGACAGTGTGTTGTGGGTATTAAAATAATTTATGGTGTTTCTTGTTAAAGCTTTCTCCAAGCAATTATGGCTCATCAGGGGGTGGAGGGGTCAGCTTTCTTCCCTGCTTGAGGGGAATACAATTGTACTTGCTGGCTTTAAAGGGGAAGAGGTCCTGTGGTGAGACCCTGTGTCTGGTGCAGCTCATGTATTTTTTGCTCAATTGCTGCACAAAACGCTTGAACAACCCTACCTGTGCCTTCCTCTTTCTAAGAAGAGCATAAAAAGACCAATTTCTGTTATAAAGGATTTCAAAGTCTAGTGATGCAAAATGCTGTAGAAGTATTAGATAATAGTGGGAATAATAACAATACCTCTATCATTCCTATTCTTTTGATTGTCCTTGTTCGTTTGTTTGTTTTAATTCCGAAGATGTTTGGCTAAGTAATTTTTGTTCTATGTCCTTGTAGTATTGTTTGCTTGGGAACATTGAGAAAAACTTCTTTGCAGTAGATATTAATGCATGAATTCTGCTCTTTTCCATTTAGACTTAGGTTTTTTACTGTAACAGGTGATTTTATGGTGTTATTACTTGACATAGGGCTGCTTTTGCTTACATGAGAAGTCCCACTGAGTCAGATGAGCTATTTCTGAGAGTAATTGCTAATCTTCAGAAAGAGAGATCACACAAAGAAAACTGTTAATGGCAGGTATTTCCCCTCCTAAAGATGTTGGACACCCAATCCAATTAGGTCCACAGCTAATAGCCTGGCAGTTATCCTGTTGTGAAGGACAATTTGTTTAGAGATCACATAGCAGGACTGCATGTTAATATATACCACTGACCCATGGAAAGGAGAACTGAACTGAAAGATCTTGGTTTTTTGCTGTGTGGCAGTCAATGCCTGTATTTCAAACCCCTATTGTCATCCAAAAGTTCCTCAAGAATGTGAACTTACATTATCTTCTGTGAAAAGCTGTTTTTGTGTAACTAGCAGGAAGGTATAGAACTAAAAGAAACAAACAAACCAACCACTTTCCAGCATCTTCTGGCCATGCTGAACTCCACAAATATTGGTACTTGACACTGGGGAAGAATTTGAAAATGAAACGGGTAATGATTGATGGACTCAGTTCAGCATATTTGATAATTAGTATTGTATTCATTCCTAGGCTTTATTATACTCAATTAAAAATGACTCCTTAGTTTCTACTGGCCACACCTCTGACGTATTTCCCAACAGGCCAGTCATTTTATTCTGACACCTATGCACTCACCAATCATTAAGTTTTGATAATCTCATGTTCCCAGGTTTTAGTTCTCATGTATTTTGTCTCTTCCCTCTTATTAGTTACATCTACTGTTGGGTCTTCCATGATCTGATACCCAAGTTTTTGCATTTATGCAGTGTTTCAGTTATGCAAAGACAAGGTGAGTGCATCTGGAGCATGCCTCTAAGATGTTGAGGGATGGGGATGGTGGAGTAAGACCTGGCTGATGCATCTTGTACAGGCTTGGGTGGGTTTTTTTGGCACAAGGTTTCTTCGCCCAGGGAAAGCTGAGATATTTTGGACCATGTATGGAAGCAGAACTGATGGAATTAGGAGTCCTGGGCTGTATGTGCAGTTGTTCACTGCACTTGGGTACCTCTCATGTAAATCAATATTTCTCCAGAGATTTTCAGGGGTTTGTATAGCTGATATCAACACAGCCTCTTTTTAATCCTACGTCAAACACCTTGATCTATTTCTGGTTGCTTTGCTCCCTATTCTTGATGGAGCTCTGTGTCTGAGAAGTAACATTTATTCCCATGTGATGACTTTAGTAACATCAATCAAATTAACAAGCTTTCAGGGACTGGGACATTTAATGTGGAGATCAACGTATCATAGATACAAAACTGACAATCTTGCAAACAGTTTTGAAAACACCCTTATTAATTTTGTGGATGGAGATTTGTGGCTCCCTTTTGAGAGGCCGAAATGGTAAAATCTTATTCAGTGTAGTAGCAGAGAGGTACTGTAGAGCCTTTCAATTTTACTGGCATATTTGAGCAAGTTTATTTCTGCCTTCTATTTTTTCCCATATGCATATGTAAAACTTTGCCATCGCTAGCTTGATTAGTGTGTATTACATTAACTGCAGATTGCAGCCTGCTAAAAACCCCCAAAGGCAAATTTCCTGTCCATATAGTTACAAGTCTCCGCCCTCAAATATAGAAAAGGGATTTTCCTAGGTGTGTGACTTAGAAGGCTTATGCATTTTGCATTTACAGCACTGTTGCAACTGTTCTATCATGAGGAAATAAGTGACTGGGCGAGATTTCAGGTGTCTCTTTGGGGTTATGATAGCAGACTGTCCACAGAGACAAGTATCTCAGCAAGCAGCAGAGGGAAAAATCACCTCAGCCCAGGTGAATTTGCTGCTCTTCTCGACTTTGAGATGATCACATAGATGAATCTGAAAGTGCTAAAGTGGGGGAAAAATCTGGTCAAGCACCACTCACTGAGATTAGGCCAATATAGGTCCTTAATACGATTACATAATGCATAAGAGAGAGCATTAATTAGTGTTACAATAGTGAAGCAAAAGCTTCAGGCATTACTGAAAACTTTCAATGCTCCCTTTCTGAGTTTCTGAATCAAATCTTTTTTAGGTTTTCCATTCCATTAAACCTTTAAGGAGAATAAACTTGTGCCTTGAGCAGAAGCAATACACATCCCAGTTAGACAGAGAAGGCACAAAAATGATGCAGAACATGGAAAATAGACCCAGCAAGATGGATGTACAAAAGACCATCTCCTCTTCCTGTGTCCAAATTCTCAACTGAAGGGATCAGCATAACTGGAAGCAGAATCTGCTTCAGATCTCAGTTGCTGGAGGCACACCAGCTGTTGGATGGGGGCCATTAGAACTAGGCAAGCCAGTATTGGCACAAGGCCTCTTCACTAATTATTTTCCACTCTCTTTGTGTGTTGCTATAAACCCTGAGAGTCTCAGCCCATAAGTGCCTCTCTGAAGCCACAAGTGGCTACTTCAGAAAAAACTGCCTTTGTCTCTGCAATTTGCATTGCCTGTCCTCTTGGCTATTGTCATCATTGCCTCTTCATCCTGTTTTCTGAGCGGGGCACTCCTTGCTATGCCTTCTTTTTACATGCTTTTCCACCTTGCTTACATCTGGCACAGAGTGAAAGAATAAATTTCTCAACAGAATGCTCCTTTGCTCCAATTGGTGACTTGACCAATTATTGGTTTGGGTTTTGCTCTTTTTTTTTTTAAGTTAGTGGTAGAAGTTTGGTCTCACCTGACTTTCAGTTCACCACCAAGGAAACTGGCTTTCTCTTTATCACCTCGTTTTCAAATCAAGGCTTGTGCTTTCTTAAGCAGAAAGCATAAATTTAAATGTGAACTGTAGGGCTTGATTCTGTTCACCTGTAGAGGATAATTTCTGCAGCAGCAGGAGCCAACAGCACAAATTTTCTGCCTTGCCTCATCTGTCAATTTATAGCTGTCTCCTTCTGGCATCCTGATCCTCTCTTTTAAACAGTGTAATGTGGCTGTGGGGTTCTGGATGAGAGTAATTACATGTTGTTGTGGGATGGTCATATGGTTGAGGTCATCTTCCTCCAATTCTGAAGGTCAGGCATAGTGTGATGGTTTGGTTTACTGTTTCTTTTTCCTTTTGTCAAATTTTTTGTTTTGTTTGAGGGTTGTGGGGGTTCTTTTGGAGGGGGGCATGGCTGATTGCTTGATTTCTGCCATTTGGTTATCTGATGTTTGTCTCTAGCTGTGCTGATGCTGGAGTGAAATAAATGTGAGGAGGCTGTTTCTGTCAACTAGCAAATATAGCTCTTTAGTCCCTCACTACTACCTCTGGCTTTGTGGGAAGGTACCAGAATCCATGTCATGGCTATCTAATGTACACCAGCACATGAAGGTGTGGAGCATATTCATAACACTGTGCTGGGCACCCTGGGGCAAGTATCACACTGACAGGTGTACCAGAAAGGTAGCTGTGTATAGTTTTATTCCTGTGGCAGGGATCTACACAGATAAAATGTATTGTTCTGTAGGCAGCCAGGCCCAGGTCCATCAGCTTTTCATGTAGCATCCCTGTGCACTGCTGTTTGGGTTGGCTGCTAGCCTTGAGGAACACAAATTCCTGCACTTGGGCTTTTGCTTACATTGGGCTCTAAGGTAGGGCAGATGTTATTTGAAACTGTATTACTCATGTCTGGTAGGTGGACACTTCCATGTGCAGCTGGTGTTTCTGCTTGATCTTCTCTGGGTGAGAGAAAACTTTGTTTTGAGATTCATCACTGGTTTTTCAGGACCTGGGCACATAAGAGATAGAAGAGCTGCAGGAATCTCTTATGTTAACTCTTGCTTCTCTTCTGAATCACTTTACCCTACAGGCTGCCTGTCCTGTAGACATACCTGTGATTTCCTGTTACCACTTTCATGCCAGTATTAATGTTACTTTAAAGCCATTGATCCTATTTGCAGAGGGTGTTTTCTGGTCTCTAGCTCCTGCCAGTTGGGAGTGGGAAAAGTAAATGAGCCCCAGCTTGGTCTGCTGAAAGAATTTTGAATTTATGTGCCAGGCACACAGTCACTGCTGTTGCAGAAGATACAGATGAAGAAATGGAACTTATTGATTTTATTCTTAAATAATCACACCAAATAAACCTGCTTCTTTGCCATAGTTGTGTTTGTGTTAGCCAAGAGCACTAGTCAACACCTGATAATAGCACTGCTGCAAATGAAAGGAAAACATGGGTCTCGCACTGCTCCTAGGAAATGTCTGAACTGTTGGCTCTGTTGTAAGCATTTTAAGTTTATCATTAAGGATTTTTTTTATTTTTATTCCCTTTCCTACTCCATTAGATTAACAAATTGTTCAGTAGGTAGAGTTCATAGTAATCCAGGGGTGCTTTCCAAAGAAAAAAATATTACCTGGTTAATTCAGTTACATTGATAGTCAGGATATGGGATAGCTCATCTATGGCAGAGCCAAGCTCTCTTGGGTTTGCTGGTTGTTATCTCTCTATTTCTAGCCAGAGACATTCCAGTGGTAAATGGCTTGCAGGGTGCTTGGCCTATGGGTGCCTATGGTAGCTGTGAGGAACCAGCCTTCAGGGCTCAACCTGATGGGCTCAGTGAATGCAAATCAAACTGCTGTGCTATTCAGCTGCATAGCTAACAAAGAGGCAAAAGCAAGCCCTGCTTCAGGCACAATTCTGTCTTTAATGATATCCATCTCTCCACAGCTCATCTCTGGAATTTTGACTGTGCTGTGATTTTTGTTTTTCTTCTTTAAAAAACAGTAAATACACCAGGAATGAAATTTTTACACGGTCAGGAACAGAACAGACATCCCAGAAGTGGCATCCCAAGTACAGTCTTACTTTTCGTCATCTTGAGTTACACAGAGAGAATGCCACAGTCAGTGACTCCCCAGCATTACAACATGCACTTAATCCTAATAAGGAGGGAGAGGCTGTGGCTAACAGCTTGTTTTTCATCTCATTTCATTTCTAAACAAGCTGATAACCAGTTCTGAATCACAAGTTTGGATCATTCGTAGCTTTTGTCAGGCCCAGCATTGTTCACAGGAATGTTTTTGTTTTTCCTTGGGAGAGAGTGACCCACAGATACTGAAGTTACCCAGAATCCGACCTGAAACCTATCATATTTTGTTTCAAATTTGTAACTCAGATGAGGATTGCCAAAAAGATTCATTTAGTTTGTGTACAGTTGAGGTAGGCTTTAGAAGAATATTAACTGATTTCTCAGTGTGTCCTCAGTGTGGGTGGGTTTTATATTGTTTCATACAGAACTAGTTTGAAGGTTTGTGTTTGACATTATGGCTTCTCTACTTACACCCAGAATTCCCAGGCAGCCTGTGAAGGAGTGTTTTCTCAAACTTTTATTTATTTATTCTCCCCAAAGCCTCTATCTTGTACTATGCCTGTAGCCATGTTTTGTTTGAACGATGCGAGTATCCTGGCATCCTTCCAGTTTCTAAAAGAGAAATCTGCTAGTGAACCTGCTACACAGGTTAGTAAAATACAATCTTATTTTACATTCCTACCCTTCGGATGCTGTCCCACACACTCCTTGCTCCTCTCAGTCATGGCTAGATGGAGCCATACTGTGTAGCACTTTCCTCAACAAAAAGCCACACTGAGGTCAGAAAGTGTGTTTGATACAGTGTAGATCTGAAAGAGCCACGGAAAAGAGCAGTTAGAAATAGAGGAGAGCAATGAAGGAGCTGGTTAACCAGTGTCTCCTTGTGCCTGTTCATGGAGTGTGCTTTGGGCAGCATTCTCCCAAGCATCTGTAGGAGATGCCTGGGGAAGGTCACTTTGGTGGGTGAAATAAGGGAAGACTTAGAAAAGTCTTGAAGTCATAGCTTGTTAAATTCCCCCTCTGGAGGTGACTTTGCTTGTATTACCTGTATTTTTTCCTAGTGTCCAGTGTATAGCAGGAAGGAATGAGAGGCAGGTATGGGTGGAGAGGGAGCCATGAGCAGAGCATGTGAGCAAGCAGCTGTAGGTGAAGCAGGTGAGGCAGCTGGGCAGTGGCTCTGTGGGGATGAGCAGGAAGGCAGCAGGGTCAGCTGCTCAGGCAAACCTGTACAGCCCAGAAGAGAATCAGTGTGTGATGGGGAGTTGGCAGCCTTGTAGGTAGAAGACAAGGGGTGGGACTGTAGGAAGGTACTGGCAGAGAGGGAAGAAGGGCGATGAGTGGGGAGCATGTTAGAAGAGGAAGGCAGCGGGCAGGGATGCCAGGAGGGTTGAGGGAGTGAGCCCAGGAGGTGCAGGGCAGGGGAAGTGGGTCGGGGTAAGGTGAGAAGGGGAGGGCGTGTGGAGGGTATGGGATGTTTAGGAGGGGAAGTGGGCAGGAGGCCGGGCAGGGTCAGGGTCAGGCAGGTGGGTGTTCCCAAGGAAGTGGGCGCAGGGCTGGAGGAGGCTCAGCGGGTGGGGGTGC